>BNCR01000004.1:27216158-27653658 GCA_014656515.1 Oryzias celebensis
TGTGTCTCCATGGACATCCCTGTAAGCAATCAGGAGATGTCCCCAGTGCCCTGCTCGCCAATTTTAACTGCACCCTTTATGACACACACCCTTCAACCACAAGAAACACACCTCAACATACACACACAAATACATTACACAAGGAAGATGGGAATACTGATCCTCTGTCCCTACCCCATCCCCGGTGGGGGGAACAGGACCTTCAGCGGCGGCGGCCTTGTCTCTTGGGTGTCGGCCTCCTGGGCCCGGCGGCCCCCTCCCCACACGGGGAGAGGGATCCCTCAGTCGTCTGGCAAGTCCATGAGCGGGGGATCATATTCCATCTGAGCCTGGAGGGTGTCTGTGTCCTTGTGGTGCGGGTTCTGGTCCTTACCCTCGGGTGACGGGCCCCTTCTAAGTCACAACATAGGAGAGCCTGGTCAGGCTACATACTCCTTCCGGGACCCCCACTTCTCTTGGTCATCCCTCCTCTAGGTGGGGGTAGCTGACCCCTGCTGTGCTCTCTTCTGGATCTCCGCAACTACCTGGAGCTTCGGAGCGGGTCTCCCTTGGGGGGTCCTGGCTCGTACCTGGGGCTGGGGTGGGGGATGCTCAGAACTCCTGGGTGGTGGTGGGCGGCTTGTCTGGGGTGGTGGGGCTCTCGGGGGTGGGGCCCCGCGCTGGACCGCCCGGCGCGGTGGGGGGGCTGCTCTCCTGACTGGGCTGGGCCCTGCGCTCTGCGCTTCCATACCTCACTGCGCTCGGGTGTTTGGGGCCCATGTGGTGGTCCTGCGGGCCCTGGTCTGGGTGCTTGGCCGGACTACCTGGCGGGCGGATCACCTCCATTGACCCCACAGTACGGGTGCGGGGGCGGGCCCTGGTCGGCGCTGCTGCCTCGGCGGGGGTCTTGGTGTGGGGATGTCTGGGAGCTCTCCCTCCTTTTTTTCTTTCCATTCCTTCATCCACTTCAGCTTAACATAACATTCACCTGAGCACAGGCGTCAGCTCACATTTGCACCTTCAAATAGTGTGCGTGTCAGAATGTAATGCTTTACATGTGTTGGTTGGTATGCACAAGTGTGCGTGTGAACTGGTTGTGGACAAGTTTGTGAACACTCTTGGAGCCGGCAGGTATGTTTGTAACAGCTGAGTGTGTGGACAGGCCCCGCCCATTTTAGACCAACACTCACTATTGTAATGGGTATAAGCTTCAGCATTTTGTTGCCTGTAGACTTACAATTCTACTTTCTCCTTCCATTAGTCATCCTCTAAAATCTATAACACCCCCCCCCTCTCTCTTTTCCCCCTTTCTTTTACCGTCCGGTCCAACAAAAAGAACACAAACAAAATTAATATTAATAAAGTTTCGTTTAAATTACAAAAGGGGGCTTATACCAACATACATTTTGTGTTCCCAATGATTTATAACCCCCGATTGTAAGAGTAAAATCTGTCTAATGCAAGAGGCTCTCAGCTCATATCTGTTTGCTCAGCTGTTGGACAGGACAAGTTAAAAAAAAAAAAAAAAAAAAAAGAATTTGTGTCTCCAGTCTCAGACATGGTTCTAGCAGAGGGAACGTACCTCAGCACAGCACCGGCCAGCGGTGGTATATCAGCGTGAGGGTTTCCCGCTTAGCCAGACAGCAACCCCGGACAGGACGGGCGGCTGCACCCGCCACAGGCTCTGGCAGCACTGTGGACATAACCAGCGGGTTAAGAAAATGGATGGAAATAACAAAGACAGCTAAGCTAACTCAGAGCTAAAGTAGGATAACTGGCAGCTGACCGTAACAATAGTTAAAAAAAATTAGAAACAGAAAGACAGCTGGGTATTCTGATCCTACTGACTTTTTAATTTTCTTTTTTTGTTTGTTTTTACTGCCGCAACAGTCGGCTGCCTGTTAGCATACCTTAGCTCCAAGTTAGCTTAGTCGTTTTGGCTTCGTCATCCTCTGATTATCAACTAATTTCAGCAGACATGTTTTTATTTTACACTGAATGAGTGGAGTTGTACGTCTGCTACGTCTTTCTAGGCTGTTTTCCACTTCTGGTTCTAAAACGACCCTCTGCTGCACTGTTTACACCATCACCTGTTGGAGCCTGAAAACAAGAAAATGAGGCTGGAGATCGCTGTTTTTCTTAAATCTATTTTATCCCATTTTCAACAGAGCTATGGCTAGTAAGATAATTTTATATTGGATCAGTAAAATTCCTAAATTTTAATAAATAAACGTTATCACACATGCGGAGTTGGAAGAATCGATGCTCTGGGACTCGATGTTTATGCCTGTGACCCCGTAACGTATTTTTGACAGTAATTTAACAGGAGAAATTCATTTTCAAGACAAAGAAAAGTAGCATTCAAAACATTGACAAATTGTATTCAAGACAAAGGAAAGCTATATTGAAAACATGTCAAACGTAAAACTTAACTGTTTTTCTACAAAGTTTTGCACAAATATAAATTTGTGCAAAACTTTATCTTTATGAAAACAACTTTTTCTTTCTGAATTTTTGACAGCTATCATACCTCATACATAAACATTGAAACACATTGGTACCATCTTTGCCTCCCACTCCCCTGAGCTGAATTCAAAACCCTGTCAGGATTTACTAAAGGTGAATGAAGCACATGACAAGCAAAATTACAACACAAAACATCTCATAGGATCTATTGAAACATCTGTCTTTTAAACTCTGATACAAGTCTTTGCATTTTCCAAATTTGTTTTGAAAGACCCCTTAATGCCCTACATCAGATTGGTGACCTGCTTAGGGTGTACCCCGTTTTGCACAGAGGTGGCAGGGTTGGTTTTAGTGGCTCCGTGATCCCAAAAGGGGCTCAGCTGGTTCAGAAGATGGATGGATGGATGGATGGATGGATGGATGGATGGATGGATGGATGGATGGATGGATGGATGGATGGATGGAAGATCCCTTCATTCTGGTCCTTTTTTGAACACATAATGAACTCACACTGGTAAGGTGATTGTTGTGGTATTTTGATTTTATTTAAGTCTTTACTGTAAAGTAAATATATCAAAGTAAAAATGAAGAAAAGTTAAATAACCCGAACAGTAAAAGATACTGTGCATAGAACTCAAAAGCACAGAAAATGATTTGGTAAATGAAAGTTACGCGGTGAGTTTCCCTCCACTATCTTATGCCTCATTCCTGCCATTTGTCTGGCCACAGATTCTCATTGGCATCACACTGAATATCCTTCCATGCAATGCAACAGGGGAGGAGGCGACGTACACACTGTAGCCAACCACTGCACTCTTCAGCTGTGATCAGCATCCATTGCTAGATTGAGGGTCCTTTGATCATGAGCTTATTCCATCTCCAAGCTGAAAAAACTCCTCTATAGGGTTGAGGAACAACGTGTGCAGTGGCAGGAACACATTCAGCTTTCTAGGATGTCAGAGGAACCATTGGTGACTCTAACTCGCTCCTAGATGTAGATGCGTGTCTGATTGTGTTGTCCTGCAATTGATTAGCGACTTCTCCAGAGTGTTCCTCACCTTTGCCCAACAGCGGCTGTGGGACAAGCTCCAGCATCCCCACAGTCTTGAAAGGGATTTAGCAGGTTCAGTAAATACTTGTAAATGTAACACACTTCAGTTAATCACCAATACTGCAGCTCATTTTTGCCTGTTTCCTCAGCTGATGTGTATGTTTACAGTTTCTGTAGTCCTTTTATTTTACATTTAGTAAGTTTGAGCTTTAGTTTCTCCTGTTTTGGGTTAATGTTATTGTTTTTTACAATTAAAAAGAGGAACCACAAATCAAACCAAGAGCTATTTAGTTTAAATATATTGATATTTTTATTATCCTATAAAAATAATAAAGATGATGCTCACAGAGTCAAACAGGAGCACTTTTTTTAAAATGTTGTTATTTTGAGCTGCTTTGTCAAAGGTGCATTCTGATTATTTCCTTTGAGGGGACAACCTTAAAATAAAGATATATGTTATGATTCTCTTTCTGTGTCACTTTTCATGACAACACAAGTAAAAAGTGGCTCAACTTACCTCACTCTCACTAAGGCACATATCATTTTGGCCACCAGTGACCTTTGTGTGACAGTAGCTTGACAGGAAGACGATAAAGGGATGACACACAGGAAAGGATGACAGGCTTCCACCAATTTGTGCCAAAATAGATCTACTACATTATAATATACTTAACTCCACACGGTCAATCATTTAAGCAACGTTTGTTTGTAATATTTGGTTGCACAGGACCGCGTTTTATTAAGACTCTACTTTTGTCAGAATCTTCCTCATTAAAATATGGGGCTTTGACAAAAAATGAATAAATCAGGAGGAAAAAATGTATTTATCAAGCTTTATTTGGAAAAGATATAACATGTTTCAGCTCTTACATCTCGTGTTCTTTGGATATGAAAGAGCAAATACGAGAATCCAAACTTTTATTTTTAAATCTACAAACAGTCTTAATGTTTAGGTTTGATATTATAGCTCACAGTGAAACTCTTTCCATCAAACCAGATTTTTTTAATTGAATATCACATTTGACTTTAAAGTGCACAAATCTCAGCCTTTGTCAAGGACATTTGAAAAGACAGCAGAATTCTAGAGATTCTTTGCCCAAAAGTCATTTTCATGAGTTGAGAAATATTTAATTTATGGCTCTACCAAGTGTTGTTTCAAATGAGGCATTTGTGACAAAAGCATATGCATTAAACCCAGAGTGCATAATTACAGGCACTTGAAGTCAGAGTGCTCAGAGAGCTTTTTAATAAGCATTTACTGTTGTCCAAAAGCTGTCATGTTAACCTCTAGTAGCATCCATAATAACTGCCTAATAAAAAGAATGCTGCATGGCCAATAAAGCCTGTTTTACACTAGTGCGTGACCTTTGGGAGCAAAAATACCTGTTTGAATGGAGTTCAGCCTGGTGTCAACTATCTGCAGAAACTACATTTTTATTTCTCTGTATCTACTTAAGTTAAAAAGAAAACTTTGTGACAGTTTCATTCCATACATAGACTAAATTGTTGGTACCTGTTGATCAATGAAAGAAAGACTTATGATGGTCAAAGAAATAAATGACAAAAACACTGATACCCATAACATAATGTTGCACTTTCGAAGCAATCACTGCAATTTGATTTTACCATAACTTTTGTTAGAATAAATTATTGTTTCATTATTATTTCATTATTATTATTATTTCATTGACCATTTTGAATTTTTCCTTTCATTAACCAAAGTGTACTAATAATTATGTCTATGTGGGTATGTTCCAAAGCTCTATCAGAGGAGCCTGACTGATGGCCATCCGGAGCCAGAGCTTGTGCTCAGTCGGCAGTAACTCGTTGGACTCAGGCGGGGCTTCCCTTTAATCAATGGTTCTGTTCATAGTCTTTATTGCAGTGACGTGCAGTCAGGGGAGGCAGGAAAATATAAATATAAAAAAATATAGCTTAAAAAATGCATAAATGAAGTAAAATGAATATACTTTAAATTAAAAATAAAAGTCAAATAGTTTTTAGACGTGTCTTTTCTTTGATTACCTTTTTCTGTGTGGGTTTCCAACGTTTCTTCAGCAAATTTACAAGTTTTCTGTTCAAACACACGAGGCAGCGGCTGGTGGGGCAGCAGCAGCCCCTCCCTTTCCCAGCACCGAACACTGACTGGAGCTGCAGGGGACACATGAGCTTTCATAAGTCCATCTTTTCTTCATCATAAAACACCTTTCGTTTATTTCTCACCATCTTTCTGATGACATTGGTACCAGTTTGTGACTAATTTAGTCTTTTTATCAGCTAAAAATGTGCTTTAGAAACACACTAGGTGAGGCAGGCAGTATGCCTGCCTGAAGGCAGAGGGCACTGGTGAGCCCGGAGAATGTGACACTGCAGCGAAAGAATAATAGAATCAGCAGTAGCAAGTCAAGTGCAGCAGTCCAGTTATTCTTTCATATTGTTTATCATTTTCTAAATGTTACGTCCCCAATAGGTAAACCTGGCTCAGGCACAAAGGGGACCATAAGATGTAGAAACTGGACACCAGGAGTAAAAAAAAGAACAGTTTAATCTAAAATAAAGAAACTGCGTCTGTAAAATAAAGGGGAAATTTAAGAGTATGCTAGTTTAAAAACAAAGGGAATTGGAACCCTTGGCCAAACAAAAAATAAGCCAGAGAGACAGCTGACATGGCCATATTTACCATCATTCAGCAGCTCCCTGCTAAGGATGCCTAACAGAGTCTAACTAATGCAAAAACAAACAAAGCTCACAAATTAAGACTGTCAAGGTCCAAACCCAAACTAAAATAACAAAACCCGGCAGTAAAATACTGTGGACAAAGCAACAAAACCAAACCAACAAAACGCTCTGCTCTGTTCTGCCCTGCCGCTGATCAAGACAATTCTCCTGCCAGGTGAGCAGAATGACAGAGGATGGAAAAGGGTGCAGCAGGATGTAACATGGCGGAATACTTTTTAAACCCCTAAACTCAAGAATTTCTTCAGACAGTTCATTTGTAGCGATCTGCACTGAGACAGAAAGACTTCTACTGACAGGCTATTAATGCCGTTCTTCAAAAGGAGAGACCATAGACATAAAACAAGGGAGTGACACACGACTTCATTTAAAAGTAAAATTAAGTCAATATTATTAAGCTTGCTTGCAAACATTGCCTATCATGGATATACCTTATGACCGAATCGCAATGGATGTAATTGGTCCCTTACCGAAAAGCAATGGCGGACACAAATATGCATTGGTTGTTTGTGATTATGCAACAAGATATCCTGATGTCTATCCGTTGCGCTCCATTAAAGTTAAACACATTGTCCGATGTTTAGTGGACCTTTTTTCCAGAGTTGGCATACCCAAAGAAATCTTAACAGATCAGGGAACTAATTTCATGTCACATTTGATAAAGGCACTTTACTCCCAACTTGGGGTGAAAGGGATTAGAACTAGCCCATATCACCCTGAAACTGACGGCCTGGTCGAAAGATTCAATGGTACTTTAAAACAAATGTTAAGAAAATTTGTTCATAAAACAGGGAAAGACTGGGATAAATGGTTACCTTTTCTTTTGTTTGCTTATAGAGAAGTGCCAAAAGCTTCCACTGGGTTTTCTCCATTTGAATTGCTCTATGGCAGACCAGTTTGAGGTCCATTGGACATGCTGAAGGAGAACTGGGGGGCTGGTCAGGCAGGATCAACAACCACTGTAATCTCTTACATTCTTCAAGGATCAACAACCACTGTAATCTCTTACAGTCTTCAAATGAGAGACAAGTTGGAAACTTTCCGAGAAGAAGCTAAAGCACATCTTCAAGAAGCTCAGCATAAACAGAAGGTATGGTACGACAAACGTGCTCGCGAGAGAGAGCTACAGATTGGACAGAAAGTCTTGTTGCTGCTGCCGACTGGACCAAGTAAGCTGCTCGCCAAATGGCAGGGTCCCTACACGGTATCAAGAAAAGTGGGCCAAGTGACATGAGATTCTTTGTCCTGATAAATATAAAACCAAGCAAGTGTACCATGTGAACCTTCTGAAGCCATATAAAGAAAGGGGTGTTCCTGAAGCCACTGAAAAGCGTATCTTGATAGTCAAAGATGTGCAACTTGATGAAACGGATGTCTTGGAAGCTGAAATGAGTCCCTCACGTGATCCAGCTGTGTCTGAGATGCCACCAGAACATCTGACGCCAGACCAGTGGCACCAGCTTGGTGAGCTGAAAACATCTTTCACGTCATTATTTTCAGAATCGATCTGCACTGAGACAGAAAGACTTCTACTGACAGGCTATTAATGCCGTTCTTCAGAAGGAGAGACCATAGACATAAAACAAGGGAGTGACACACGACTTCATTTAAAAGTAAAATTAAGTCAATATTAACAATTTTTGTGATTTTTTCCCCCTCTGCTCCAGTTTGAAAATGGAACAAAATGTTGAAATTTTAAACAAAACACTTTAACTGCTGCCAATCAAATGGTGTATAAGCTTCTCTGTAGGGTTCATGTTTGTAAATCTGACTGATGACGCCAGTGCCTCACAGGCCGTGAACCTCACCGCTCGTCACTGCTTTATGGACAGAATTTCTAGGTGCACCCATAGGCTGGAGGGGTCTGGTTTAGAGACCCCATGATTTCCTCTTTAAAGTTGATGTTGTCTTGTTGGCGATAGGACCTCCAGCATACATTGGGGTGATTTGTGCCTGAGTTTGAAGGGCTGGGATGAAAGTCAGCACTACTAAGTCTGAGGCTATGGTTCTTGAGCGGAAAAAAAAGTATTTTTGGGTGGAATGCTCCTCCTTCCCCAGGTGGAGGAGTTTAAATATCTTGGGGTCTAGTTCATGAATGAGGGGCGACCAGAGAATGTGAGAATGATGTGCTGCTATGCAGTTGTTGTGCCAATCCATCATGGTGATGTCAAAAAGTGAAGCTCTTTATTTACCAATCAGTTTTTGTTCCAAATCTTTGGCCAAGAGCTTTGGGTCATGACCAAAAGATCGAGGTCCCAAATACAAACGGCTGATTTTAGTTTCATTATCAGGGTGTGGCTGAGCTCTCCCTGAGAGATGGGGTGAACAGCTCGATCACAGAGAGAGCTCTGAGTAGAGCAGCTGCTCCCTCATAAAACCCCGGATGGGCTGGAGAGATTAAGGGGTATATTCAGACTGGAAAATCGTTTGGATCAAGGCCACTTAATTTATTTCAGGTCAAGTACTGAAGCTTGCGTTTGGTCTGTATTCAGACTGCCATCAAATAGACAATCCTGTTCTGGAACAAAGTTTATAAACAAAACCATATGACTAAAGATGTCTTCACTCATTGGCCTGGAATTCTGAGGGGGGGTCAAAGCAACCAGAGGTGGAAATTGTGGCAGCCCTGCTCTTTACAATCCTTGTTAGGATATTTCACGGATTCAAACTTTATACTTCATTGGTCAGTTTTGAACAACGGCATCAACATCAGGTCCAACGCTTTCTACTGCTTCTTTGGAATGGTGGAGGCATGCAGTAAGGCAAGACAACAGCTTTGAAGGATGATAAGTGTTTATGACAAATAGATTGTCAGGTAAACACTGAGAAGCCATGTGTATCACGTTAAAACTGGTTTTTAAGAGCCTGCATTCCGACCACATACCAATGAGTTGCTGTGTCTCAGATTTGTGGTTTTATGGCATCGTTTATTAGATAATTCTGTTAATGAACTACAAGGCAGCTTTTAGGATGATGTCACAGCAGGGCGTGCCGCGTGCTTTTCTTTACAACAGTGAAAAGCACGTAAGAAGCATTTTTAGCAGAGTTAAAACAAGTGAGATAAGAAGTGAGGAGTTGGGCCACTTTTTCCCTGTTTGATAATATGATAATCCTGGCTTTACATTTGATGGCAGCTCATCAATTCCATTATTCCTTTTGTGTTTACATTCTGTATTGCTTGACTACGGTGGCCGTTTTGGTCCGATTATTCCGCCCTGGGAGCGATTTGTATTCAGACTGTGGAATCTCAGACCAAACTGAAGCTTAATTCAATTGGGAACAAACTGAGACCACCAAGAAAGATGGGTCAGAGCTAACTCCTTGTCCCGGACCAGAGTCCTCTTGGTGTATTCAGACTCAAAATTTGTTTTGGGTTATTGAGGGAAAAGAACTCTGGTTCACTTTAAAGGAACCAAATGTGTCCAGTCTCAATACACCCTAAGTCTCCCGGCTGGCCTAAGAACACCTCGGGATTTCCCCGGAAATGCTGGGGACAGTGGCCGGGGAGAGGGAAGTCTGGGCATGTCTGCTCAGACTGCTGCCCCAACACCTGGCCCAGAAGAAAGTTGATGATTTGGAAGAAAAGTCAGAAGGCACCTTGAGGGCTTCTATATGACCTGTATTCCTTGTTACCCTGCTAATGGCTTCTAACTTGCTAATCGGGTGTGTCCAATCATAAACTACAAAGACAGTGACATCTGGAAAAGACTCATTGATGTTCTTTTAAAAACATTTTCTCTGAGCTCTGAAGAATCCTTTTGAGGTTATAAAAACACTTTAAGGGACTTCACTTGATAGCTAAGAAAGAAACTGACCTTAAATTTACTCAATTATCCTGAAGTGGAAAATGGCCCTTTGTTTTGTTGTGGCCTCCCTCGTCATTTCGCTCTGTCATTCGCAGCTCCCTGACCCATGGGTGCAAGTGCATTTTGCCTGACAAAGTAATTTTCCTTCAGTGAAGGACTCCCATACTCCAGTTCTTCTGTGGGTAATAATAGCTCATTTATCTGAGACGTAGTGATGAAGAAAAGTTGGATAACTGCAGTGGTGACACAGCCACATTGCACTTTGGTACAATTAGCACCACAACCATCAGATGTTAATATAAAACACATCATTACATTATTCTGTGTATGACTGAGGCTCTGGAGACTTGGCGCGTACATCTTCTGCAGACCTGAAATTACGTGACACAGATGCTTTTGCCTGTGACGTCTTTTCTTTCTCATGGACACCTAGGACTGGGCGATAGTGATTTTTTTTATATCACAATATTGGTTTTTCATATCTGACGATAACGATATATATCAAGATACAACCTAATAATTATAAACTGTAAATTCAAACGCTCTGTGGCTCATTAGAGAAAGTGTAATCATTAGCAGGTTGTTTAGATTTAAATATGTTTTTCTTATCATACTTTAAACATAACAGATGCACTGAAGGAACATGATGTAACAGTTTTCCCCCAGAAAACAAAAAAAAGTCATAAAAATTAGAAAATAAACTGAAAATGAAAGCAAAATCTTTCAAGTTTCAAAAGAGAACATGAATAAAACAGAACAATAACCTGTTTGATCAGTTCCATTTAAAAACAAAGCATTCATTTTACAAATACATTCTGATGTTTTCAAGTTTTAAAAAACAAACATCAATTTAACAAACATTTTTGTCAACATACTGTGAATAATCTAGGAACTAAAAGCAAATTCTCCGAAGTTCTTCTGGTATTTCAGACTGCTGCTGCTGTGAAAGTCTGAACTTTGTTGTTTTTCTGGAGAATTCTGCTTTATTTCAGTTTAAGATTGAATATGCTCGGTGGAACTGCTTCAGGTGATAACCAAAAGGTTGGTGGTATTTCCATTTTTAGAAGAAACATGCCTTCTGCACAATTTACAGTAGATATTACTCGAATTTTAAATAACTAAAATACCTCCACACAGGAACTGACATTTAATTTTTGAAACACTGACCAATTTAGCTGATTGATTAAAAAAAAATAAAAAATAAAAACGATCAAACATATATTTCACCAGCCAAATTCTAAACTAATTTACACAGAAACACCTTAGACATTTTACTCTTTTGAAATTTTTCTGATTTTTTTTTTTTTTTTTTTAGGAAAATGAAATAGCAAAGTAATTTCTAAATGGTATGAACATGTCTTTACTGTCATCTAACTGTAAACTCAAACATGCTGAGAAAACATGCATAGATTTAGTAGCTATTTCCTAATTCTGCCTCCATGTGATCACATTTTATAATAAATCATAAAAATATCTGAAAACAATATAATGTGAAGGTCAAAATGTGCTGATTATGCCTAAATGTGCGTTCAATAATCGAGGTCTCGGAACAGACGATAGTTTCCACCAAAAAATGTATTCCTTTTTTTTTCTTGTCCTGTCCAACAGCCTCCTGCGACAGACTGGTGACCTTTCCAGGGGAGTCCCCTGCCTTCGCCCATGAGTATCCGGGTTAGGCTCTTGTGCATAACAGCCAACACATGTAAAGCATTACATTCTGTCACGTAAACTATTTTAAGGTGCAAAGGTGAGCCGACGCCTGTGCTCAGGTGAATCTTATGTTAAGCTGAAGTGGATGAAGGAATGAAAAGAAAAAAAAGGAGGGAGAGCTCCCAGACATCCCCACACCAAGACCCCCGCCAAAGCAGCAGCGCCGACCAGGGCCTGCCCCCACACCCATACTGTGGGGTCAACGGAGGAGATCCGCCCGCCAGGCAGCCTGGCCAAGCACCCAGACCAGGGCCCGCAGGACCGCCACATGGGCCCCCAACACCTGAGCGCAGTGAAGTACAGTAGCACAGAGCGCAAGGCCCAGCCCAGCCAGAAGAGCAGCCCTCCAAACGTGCCAGGTGGCCCAGCACGGGGCCCCAGCCCCGAGAGCCCCACCACCCCAGACAAGCTGCCCACCACCACCCAGGAGTTCTGAGCACCCCCCACCCCAGCCCTGGTTACAAGCCAGGGCCTCCCAAGGGAGACCCGCTCCAAAGCTCCAGGCAGCTGCGGAGATCCATAAGAGAGCACGATGGGGGTCAGCTACCCCCACCTAGAGGAGGGATGACCAAGAGAAGTGGGGGTCCCGGAAGGAGTACATAGCCTGACCAGGCTCTCCTAATGTTGTGATTTAGAAGGGGCCCGGCACCCAAGGGTAAGGACGAGAACCTGCACCACAAGGACACAGACACCCTCCAGGCTCAGATGGAATGTTATCCTCTGCTCATGGACTTGCCAGAGAACTAAGGGATCCCTCTCCCTGTGTGGGGAGGAGGCTGCCAGGCCCAGGAGGCCGACACCCAAGAGACAAGGCCACCGCCGCTGAAGGCCCTGTTCCCTCCAACAGGGATGAGGTAGGGGACAGAAGATCAGTGGTCCCACCTTCCTTGTATAATGTCTTTGTGTGTGCGTTGAGGTGTGTTTCTTGAGGTTTAAAGGATGTGTGTAATAAAGGGTGCAGTTAAAATTGGCGAGCAGGGCACCGAGGACATCTCCTGATTGATTACAGAGATGTCCAATCACCCTCTCACAAAGGAACCCTAAATGTCTACGATAAAAAAAATGTATTCCTAACATCAAAGTTCTAATGACAGAGCTCTGGGTCTGATCTAAGGGACATTCCAGCATCAGACACAAGAACGAAGACGCCCTCTGACCCATGACCCATCAATTTAAAAACAATGATTATGAAAATGCAAAATATTAGGCTGGGTCTTAATCTCTGATTGGTCTTTCGCGCCTCCTATCACACTTGGAGTTGCTTGTGGATTGTGTCCCCAGATGAACTGGTTTCTTAACTATCCCCACATTTCTGCTGGTCCTTTTGCTCTGCTGATTTTATCCGCTGGTCTGCCTGCCCTATTGTTTCTGGATCTTGTTCCCCACATGAGCTGGTAAAATAATTTCAACCTCTGTGGAAAAATCAGGATCATACCATATACAAACTACAAATTTATTCAAAGTTGTAAATCACAAAATTTCAAATGAATAAAGAAAATCCGATTGTGTTATGTTTTGTTAAACTGGAAACTGCTTCTCTTCTTGAGTTACTGTGATTATATATCATTATTAAAATAAAGCTGCAGCTTTAAGGAGGATTGAACACAACATCTGACAGGTCACAGTTTTCAGTGAAACACAGACTCTGTTATGCTACACAGACGCTGCTAAAACAGTGGATTCAATTCTTATTATTTAGAAAATACCGTTTTTTTTTTTATGTCCTATGAATTCATCTTGTTGTATTTATCTGCCGGGTCTTAAAGGCCGGTCCGTGAAAATACTGTCCGACTTTAAACTGGTCAGTGATCACACAGGACACACAGAACAGCTAGTTAGCATCATAGCATTAGCGGCTAACAAGCTAGCACCATAACATTAGCGGCTAATAAGCTAGCACCATACCATTAGCGGCTAACAAGCTAGCATCATAGCATTAGCGGCTAACAAGCTAGCACTGGATCCTGTTAGAAATCTCCACATATTCTGCTGTTTCATCAGACAAACTAAACGCTGCACAGGGGAAGTGAACCCGGGGGTGGGGGGTGTTGCGTCTTGCATTAAGTGTGTTTGTTTGCCTCATGTGCAGAAGTAGAAGAGAGTAGGACAAAATAAATTCACCAGAAGAAGAGCTAATAAACATGAATAATTTTACACAAACATTTATTCCCCATGTGGTGACTAATCCTCAAACTTTTACTTGACAAAGAGGAAAAAATACTCACAAAATGGGAGTGTTCATTTTGGACCCTTCTTAATAAAAGTCTATCACGACAGGCTAATTTTACTATTGAGAAAAAGTACTACTGCAATATCCCATTCCTTCAGACATCTGTAACTTCAGTAAAAATTAAAATGTTTGCATTTCTAACTTTGAAAACATTGTTGTACACTAAAGACTCTCGGTGTCACAAAATGGGCAGACAGGTGGTTCCAGTTGCAGCAGGTTTGTTGGCTCAGACAGGAAGACAGGAGCAAAAGCTCAGACTAAAAGTCTAAAAGCGAATCAGGGTCAGAGTCCAGGCAAGGATCAGGTCAAGGTAGGCGGCAAACATCCAGAGTGAGAGATGAAGCGGGGTCAGGTCAGGTTACAATACTTGGTGAGCGGCATCCAGACACTGTGTGCTGGGGTTGATGGGAGATTGAGTGCAGTCAGTACTCTGGAGAGGGCTCCCACCAGTGACCAGAGGGGGAGACAGAGCGCTGACTCTTGACATTCAGTTTAACCAAGGTATCCATAGAAACTAAATCTGCTTTTTTTGCTTATTGCTACATCCTTTTTTTTTTTATTTTGCTTTCACATTGTGTGACATTATTTTCTTACAGATTTGAATCAAAAGCCTTCTATTGTCTACCTTTATGTAATTTGTGCTGCAGATGCTTTTCAGATGCATCTTCAGACTCATTTGGTAAAATTAGGCTGAAGAAGAACATAATCATTTTAAAGTGGAACTTCAACATTGGTTTTATTTTTATCTCAGGCAATATATTCAAAACAAAGCATAATTTTTGCATTTCAAATCATCCCAAACTTTGGTAAAAATGGACAAATAAGGTTTTACTCAGCCTGTTTATTTTTATCATTTGCTAAAATGCTTGCTCAGAGAGAAATGATGGATTGGATTCTCTATTAGGAATGTGCCCCTAGCTGACTTTTGCTAAATAGGCTCTTTATGAATAAAATTGAATTGAGCTGAATTTGAGACATTGAGTGGGTTAGATTAAAATGAATCAAGCCTTGATTTTGCATGTTATTACAGGATGCAGCTGCAGAAAAGCACTGGGACCTAATGTGAAAAGAAGACAGGGCTTTACAAAAACAGAAACTTGCTTCTTGATGGTTAGTGTCATTATAGATAATGTGTGTTAAGATAAACCAGCAACTGATAGGCAAATGAGCTTATGCTGGAACTTGCTTGTACAACACATCACAATGACCTTCTATAAACAACACACAACAGTCAACCGTGACCGTAACTTTCAGAGAGATCTGAACTGTGAGCAACCTGACCGTATCATATTCAATGATAATGACAACAACCTGCAAGATGACATCGGCCCTGATCAGTTCTTTTCTTCTGTTAATCTGGACTGCAAATATAACAGCATAGATGACTTTAAAAACTCTGTTTTCTGGAAGCAAAAAATGTTTCACTCTCAGAATAACAAAATGTTGTTTTTCTGTGGAGATCTGAGTATAGATCTGATAAACCCCAGTAAACATAAAGCAACAGATGACTTTATCAGCAGAATGTACAGTATGAGTTTCTATCCAACCATAAGAAGACCATCAGAATCTCTGCTCACAGAGCTGCTCTGATTGATCATGAACAATGTATGTATACATGTATTTACAAATAATACAGGTTATACTCATATGACTCATGATATGCAACATAACTGATCATTAATCAGGTTATACACTATATGATTTCAACGTGACAACAAAGAAACTAATAAAAGAAGCAGTTTACAAAAGGTTAAGAAATGAAAAAACAATGACCTCCTTTAATAATGACTTATCCAGACAGAACTGGAACTCTGTGTACAGAGAGAAAGATGTGAACGCCACTTATGAATGTTTTTTAGAAATATTTAGCTCACTCTATAACAACAACTGTCCAATTCAGCAATTCAGGAACAAATTTACAAAAATGTTCTTGGTTAACAACTGGTCTACAAAATGCTTGTAAAAAGAAAAATAACCAATAAAAAATTCTTAAAACAAAGGTCAAGAGAAAGCGAGCAGAGATACAAGTCCTACAAAAATAAACTAACTGAAAAAACACGGCACAGTAAAAAAGTTTACTACAGTAATCTACTGAATGAAAATAAAAACAACGTGAAGCGAGTTTGGGAAATATTAAACAGCATCATTATAAATAGACAAAAAAGCGAACATATCCAGATGACTTTATAGATGAGAAGGGTCAAGGCTTTACTATTAATGAAGCAGCAAACAGTTTTAACAACTATTTTGTAAATGTGGGTCCAAAGTTGTCAGCAGGATTTCCAAAGTGCAAAACCAGCAAAGTAAATGTTCCAGCATCACTAGGATCCCAAACTCAATCTTTCTCTCTGAAGTGAACGAAAATGATCTGATATCGATTGTTAATTCAAGAGTAAAAACTCAGCAGATTGTAATGATATTGAAATGACAGTAGAAAGAAGGTCATTAACAATATCTCTAAGCCTCTAACATACATATGTAACTTATCACTACAAACCGGGAAATTCACAAACAAAATGAAAAATGTAAAAGTGATTCCTGTTTATGAGAGCGGAGACAAACACCTTTTTACAAACCGTAGACCCGTTTCTGTCCTTCAACAATTCTTAATACATTTAGAAAGATATTTAATGATAAATTAGCTAAATTTATAGATAAACACAACATTATAAATAAAAACCAATATGGTTTTAGAGAAAACAGATCAACCTCAATGGCTAGCATTGATGCTGTTGAGGAAATCACAAATGCTCTGGACAAAAAGAAATCTGCAGCTGGAAGTTTCATTGATGTAAAAACAGTATGCTCCACTGAAGATAAACGGTGAGCGAGTGGACCTGGTGCAGTCCTTCAAATTCCTCTGCGTCCACATCTCTGCAGACCTCTCCTGGGAAACCAACACCTCTGCCCTGATCAAAAAGGCTCAGCAGCACCTACACTTTCTGAGAGTGCTGAGGAAGCTTGAAATAACCAGAACCTGCTGGTGCCATTCTATTGCACCACCATCGAGAGCATGCTGAGCTGTGCCGTGTCAGTTTGGCACTCCAGCTGCACCGTGGCTGACAGAAAGAGACTGCAGAGGGTAACCAACACATTGGCTGCCCTCTGCCCACAATAGCCTCCATCTATAAATCCTTCTGCCTCAACAGAGACAAAAACATCCTAAAGAACCACACCCTGGTTCCCAACTCTTCAAACTGCTCTCTTTTGGTAGACGCTACAGAGCCAAGCCAGCAAGGACAAAAAGACTCAGGGACATTTTGTTTCCAAAAGCTGTGACAGCACTGAATGCCAGTTTCAAACCACAGACCATCTAAGACTTGGACATTCCACTGCTGTTCTTGCACACTTGTCCTATTTTGCACATCATATCCATCGCATTTTGTCTGATTATTTCTCTGAAGCTAAGTGTTTGTACTTGAAACCTAAAGTGTTCTTTTACTATCTATTTATCTGCATTGACCTTCCACTTTGCAGAGAACTGTACCTGAAATCTCATTGTACCAAGTAAACTGACAATAAAGGCCTTCTCTTCTCTTCTCTTCTCTTCTCTTCTCTTCTCTTCTCTTCTCTTCTCTTCTGAATTGTGACTAGTTTGTATCAAAACTAGATCCTAGCTGTTAAAAACTTACTGTTTTCAAAGCTAAATACAGCAAAAAACATTTTTGACCACCATTGAAATAATAACCATAATAATAAGTACATCACAATTGTGTTGACATGGTGGTGCAGAGGTTAGCAATATCACCTTATAACAAAAGGTTGTTGGTTCAAGCCCCAGAGGGATCCTTCGTGTGTTAACTTTGCTTATTCTCTCTGTGCATCTGTTAGTTCCAGTCAATGTGACTTGTAATTGTTCAGTGGTGTAAAATAAAGGACTGTATGTCTCTGTCTGTTAATGTATTGATTTAAGAGCTCACTCGGGGGATAGGGCCTTGGCTAAAAACAGCTGTAAGAGCAGTTGTGATAAACTAAGTGAAGAGATTGATTGGTTTATTTCAAGCATAAATTGGACAGTACACGAAAAAAAAAATCACATAGTATTATCAGAAACTCATTACTGAGACAATGAAATGCATTGATTGAAAGAAAAGACAAAGCAGACAAAAACAACGCACTCAAGTCACATTTGTAACATTTGTTAAGTGGAGAACTGAAGTCTAGCAGAGCTTGAAAAGGAGTGGGAAGAAGCAAACTCCTATAATCCCACCCCTACATAGTTACTTCATTTCATAGTCTTACATAGTTTTCATAATCTGGTTCTGATCATATCTAGTGCAGATTTTCCAAGTCCCCCACCAGGCTGGGGCTGGGGCCCAACTTAACTTGTCATTGATTAGAATCCCTAAAAATTTGATTTTTGTGACGCTTTCAATTAAGATATTAAATAAAAATGGCATTCACTCAAAACTGCTAGAGAAGTCATTGTAAGAAAACCAGAGTTCATTTTTTATGTACCTTTTTTTAACAATGGAAATGAAAATACCGTAATATTGCAGTGAAAGGAATCACACTACGATTACTGAAGGAACATTTACAGGAACTACTGGCAGCCAGTAGCTCCTACATTTCATTTTACACTAATTCATTCTTCCTTTCATCCATTTTCTCAGCCCGCTTTGTCCCTTTCAGGGTCACAGTGCTGCTGGAGCCTAATCTTGCCATTTGGGGGCAAAGGGTGCCAGTCTGTCACAGGACCACGATCAGACACCCATACTCATGGGTCACATGAAAACTCCACACAGAAAGGTCCCCCATGGGTGATTCAGCTTAAGGTCCCCCAGCTGGGACTTGAGGCAAGAGCGCTAACCACTGCACCACCATGCAGCCCAATTTTATAGTAGCACAACTTTAAAATGAAATACAGTAAAATATCTGTTAACTGTATTTCATTTGCATGTTCTGGGCCATATAAACAGCTTTCTTCTTTGGAATTAGCATACAAGTCAACCTTTTAAATCAAAACTCAAAAGCTATGCTGGTAAGAGAGAAAGTTAATTTAATTTTTTTGAGGATCGTTGGCTCTCAGAAATTGTTGGTAACACTTTATGATAAGTGTCCTTGATAAACTACTTGTAAAACATTAGTAATTTGGCATTAAGCTGCTTATTGATACATCAATTAGCTTTTGTAAATTTCTTACAAATGACCTACAAGTTTTTAAAAAAACTGCTTTTAAAGAGATTAAAATATTTCTGAATAAACTACTCATAAGACATTAACAAGCATTAGTAAGCTGGCATTAAGCTGCTCATGAAGACATTTATTAGCATTTGTTAATCCGTTAATAAGGATTAATTGCTGAAGTTCCTTAAGGATCCAAAAATAAAAACAATATATGATAGACTAAAAACTTCCCTTTTACATCTATAGTTATGTGAAAACACTGTTTGTTGTTTGCCTCACTTTGCTCAGATCTATATTTATTTTATTAGTCTTGTTGTTGTTGTTGTTTAATGGTGCAATGTTTGTTATGTTTGTTTGTATAACTCAAAAACTCTGTTTTATAATGTCAAGCCACATCTTGTTCTGTAGTGTTGTAGTTGTTCAATAAAAACATTAAAACTAAATGAATACAAAACTTTCAATATATACCCAGGAACCTTTTTTCAAGCATTAGTTTGTTGTAGAAGGATCAGAGGTGGAGCACCACCTCCTTCTTGAGAACAAAGTCCGTGCCTGAGATAAGTGTGCTCCGCCTTGTGTCTGTTTTTTGTAATCATATTCATCACGGAATTAGTTTGTTGCAAATAGAACTGAAAAACTGAGAAATGGTTCAGTGTGGATTTTCTATAGTTCAGTTGGAGAGAAAGCAGACGGAGAGAGAGCATTACTGGACGGCTCTCCACATTTTAGCAATTTCAAACACTTTGTTGTTTTCTTTTTGGCACAAATATAATAATCTAATACATATTAAATTATAAACACAATAATGTAATCCTTTTAAAAGAATTAAAGACTTTTGTTTGTCTTTCTACTACAGAGCAGCAACAAGAGTTAACTTGGTTAAGTTAAATTAGTTTAAACTGTGCTTAAAATGAAAAACTAAACATATTCTGTTCTAACATCTGAGCAGATAATATCCAAAGTGTTTCGCCTCCAATTTTCCTGCCAGGATATCAGCACAAAGAAACTGGAAAATGGCAGGTTTTAGAAAAGCTGATCCAATGACAGGATGACAAAACAGAATTATGTCACACAACGCCACTCAGTTTTGTTTAAATATCCTTGACTTAATGATTTTTTTTTGTTGATGAAAGGATAATTACTTTTGTTGAGGGAGTCACATGCAGGGAAAATCCTGTCAGATCCACTGACATCAAGCTAAATTACAATGGTTTTCTTTTTGTATGTGTTAAATGGTTCTTAAAGTCCTTCATTAAACACCATCGTAAATCTTACAGAGATTCTGGGAGTTAAAAGCTGTCATTACAATTTTGAAATGTTATTTTCTACCACAAGCATTTATATTGAACAAGATTCAATTATCTGAGTTATTTTACATGTAGACACTAGCATTCATTTTGCTTGGACTCAGATAATTTAAAAAAGAGGGAAGCACACAAACATACAAGACATTTATATGATAGAACATGACAGAGAAAGCCCAGCTGTTTCTTTCAAAAGACCTCATCCCTCAGTCCAGAAAACTCCAAGAACAAATGTGGCTGTTTGAGGGGACTGTTCTTTATGTTCATGTTTCATCAGGGGGGAGGAGAGCTCCTGCTACAGTTCAGTTTGGTCATGTTCTGCCCTCGCATCATTATCAGGCTTTCCAATGATCTCAGTAGTTCCTGTTCAATAACTGTCGGTGTGTCAACATTGTGATTGTTTTGTTTGTTTGTTTGTTTGTCATGTTACATATGTTGTGCCTCAGGCTCTTGGTTTGTCATGCTTTGGGTTCATGTTTTGCTCTTTGTCAGGCTTCAGGTTTGCTTGCTAAAGTAAGTTTCTGTCCACCAGGCCATGTCTCTCCTATTTGGATCGACATTTTTGGATGAACTTTGAATGCCCACTATGTTTTCTGCTGACCAAGAGGTTTATAAAGCTTTGTATGGAGGTGGACTTTTTAGGGCTTCTCTTAATCAACATCAGAACCAAGTTTCTTCCTTTGCTCTTCTCCTCAACCTGCTGAAAACTGAAAACTTTTCTGAACTGCAACTGAATGGTCTGGTTGCCATCTGAAAACCAGCCATAAAAGAAAAAGGGTTAAACAGACTTTGTAGCAACATCTTTTGTGAATCTAAAGCTTTGTTTCCACTGAGCGGTCCAGTCTGGTGAGGAGTGGTACAGTACGGTCCAGTTAATACTGGCGAGTGTTTCCACTCAGTTCAGATCTGACTGTTTTCACAGCGCATGCGTCTGGTAGTGCAACAACCAGAAAAACAACTACAATGGTCAGCCAGCAAATCGCCTTTTTATTGCTTTACTGCTATTACTATTACATCCTGTACAACAGAAATGTAATGTTATTTGAAAGATGATTGCCGGACGGCTAACAGGAATACTGCCGTGAAGAGGAAAAAACGTGACCTTATGAGCACTCTCTAAAAGTTGTCATCACTTTATGCTAATCAACGAGTGGCTACAGCGTCTTCACCCTGACGTTCCGTATACTTTTCTATGGACCTTCAACCAATGGGAGCCCTCAAGAGCAGGCCCGGCTCTGGGCTGCAAGGCGCCGCACCAGAAAAAGACACCCCGCCACACACGTACACACCCCCACAACACCCCACCTCAATAAAACAGACAAACCTCTCCTTTGAGCCAGTTTTCCTCCACTTCCTTCCCCTTTTCGACCTTAAAACCTTTGAGTTATGTCGCCTTTTCCCAGGGCCGGCCCTGCTCAAGAGGTGCAGTTCTGTACTGTTTAATGGTTTCATTTTACAATGGAAACGCTCAAAATAACAGACCAAACCAGACCGCTCCATGGAAACAAGGTTTCCATAAGAGGCTTGGGAAAAGTTTTCAGATAGAGAAAAAAGAAGGTCAAGAAACTTCAACCAAAAGGATTTAAATGTACAAAAAGATAACAGCAGCTGATATGAGAAGGCACGCTGGCTTTTCTGCAGGGAAATTAGGAGTCTAACGTCTCACATGGCACGTCTGTGTGAAAGGGCCGGTGTCCTTCATTAATAGACAGATGTTGGAAAACAAAGAAACAAAATCAAACAAAACATATGAACTGCTTCCATTTGGTGTCAGAAAGGTTGTGATGAACAATTCCTGAATCAGCTCAGTTTGGGTTTTTTGTGTGATGAAAGCTCATCGCCTACACTGCAGAGAGAAAATTCAAATAGTCACATGCAGTATGTGTTGTTTGTGTGCACAGCCATGGAAAATGAGCTGAAATGACACAAATCAATGCTGTGGAATACAGCTCAGTGAAGCCTCACATAACTGTTAGTGAGGTAGCTGACAGCCTCGCTGTGGGATAGCGCACAGATGAAAGGCATGCTGCACACAGGCTACAGCACATCCTCGCTGTAAGGCCGCTAAAACCCAGAATATTGCTCCAAAATCAATGCATCCTGAAAACCTGCATGCTGTATAAGTCATGTTTGTGCCCCACTGCTGGCTGCCAGTCACCCTGACAACCCTTGACTAGAAACAGCAGCATGCACAAAACCTGCAGCTGAGACTCCCACTTACTGCTGACCCAATCTGCTGTTTCTTCACCGCCTTAACAGACAAGCTTGTAAAGTTTGAAGAGTGATGCTGTTTTTACACAGCATAGTATTTCCCCAACCACCATCATTTCCATAGAAGGCTGGATGTGTTTCCAGGTTCCTGAATCATATCTTTACTTCCACATGTTTATTGTTTGACAAAAGCTCATGTCCTCAAGCATCAACAGAAAACAGTTCAATCAGTTTTAAAGGAGCACTCTGTCATTCATTGGATTTTCTGTTAATGAATTGAAAAGTTTTGTGGGTTAGTTCTGACTCAGGCTGCATCATTGCCTATGTTCTCCCGTTCCAGTGTGAGCCGCTGAATCCTGCTATCAACAACACCTTATTAGCATTTATTTCATGTGAAAATCGTGAGAGAATCGATAGCATGGATGAGCAGCGACCTGATCCAGCGCAGAGCAATCTAATAGAAGATTGGGTCCTTGCAGATGGATCACTACATGACAGACACAATCTCAGCTGTAATGTGTGTCTGTTCTTTACAAAGTAGGTCGATTAAATATTCCGTGAGAAACGAGGTGAAGCGTGTTGCTGTGGAGCTTCTCTTTCAATAATTTGGCCTGCAGAAGAAACTTGTCATTTTTAGCACACAGTGGAATTTGTGAAAGCACATTTCTCCCACATGGTTGTCTGCTGAGAGAGGCCGGCCTCCAGCCCTCAACCATCACAACTGTGTTCTGTGATCACAGCTTTTTGTCTCACAAGCAATCACATTACTGTCACTACATTTGAATCAAAAGCTCTTCTAACAACATGCAGAAGGATGTCAGCAGCTTCCTATTTTCCTTTTGCAAGCCCGTAAACATTGGTTGTTGGGTGTCCCACAGCGAACGGAAACAATGTCAACACTCTTGCTGAGCAATTTGTTTTCTATTTGCAAGTCCACCTGCGTCTCTGCACAGGTCACCTGCACTGCAGACTACGCCTCTCATTTTCCACTGACCTTTCATGAAATCGCTCCAAATTGACTCTGTCACCTGTTTGTGGAGAGAAGTGGGGGTTGTTGTCCTCCTCAACAAATTATCTCCCTTTTGGAGGAGAATTTTGAGGTTTGTATTTTTGCCCGCTCTCCTGTGACTTGGTTTTCTTCCTCTGCAATGGGGGAAAAAAAATCTCTTTTTTTCTGAGGTTTTCAAAGGAACACCATGTGAGCTCATACAGTCACAGCCAGCTCTGCGTTTAAATTACCATTATTAAAGGGGGTCAGCAGCAGAGTAACACCTCCTCCATTTATCCTCAGGCACTCCTGGCATTGAGGACAGAAAGATGTCTTTATTTCTGCATGTTTCCATTTGAATAAGGGAAATTCAAAGAGAACAACACCGAATAATCTAAAGATGTGAAGCTGCAGCATAGTCACGGAAATGATTTTTGATCCATATCTACCTCTCATGCAGTCCTACACACTGGTGTTCAGTCATGGAGACTTTTTTGGTCAGGACAATGTCAGAACATACATGGATGTTTTCCCTAAAAATCCTGTCTTGGATTTGTTCCATTGTTCCACAATCCAAAGGGGCTTTTTCTCTTGAGTAACTGATCCCACAATAATCCCACAGGGGGGAAAATACAGATGCTTCTAGTCTGTCTTAAATCCCCAAAGACTGGTTTCCAGGAAATATCTTGGTTGATACTATTAGTGTGAGAAACATGCAGCAAAGATCAGAGCCCAGGAGCTGTCACACCTTTCAGCCATGTTTCAAAGAATCTGTCTTTGAACAAAAATACTGACTTGATCTTTTGAAGCCTCAACGACCTTCTGCTCATAAAAAAGACCTTTTACGTCTGTTTTGTTAGAGTTTCTTCCAGTTTTTCATGTTACTAGTCGGGTTATTATTGACAGCAGTATGAATGATAACTGTGAGTAAAATCAACCCTACTCCAAACAAAAAAACGAGTCTTTGGTGGATTTCCATCATGCCTTTCTTCTTCCCTCCCACTTTTTCAAAACTAGACGGGGGGAGGCTGGTATTTCCAGCGTAAAAAAAAGTGATTTTATCTGGTGGGTACATTTTAACATCTGCAAGGTGAGGTCAACACAGTGAATTTGTGTGCATAGATTTGTTCTTTTGCACGCAGATTGTTTGATGGAGCTCTGGCTGAAGCAGCCCCCCTCCCACCAGTGTCTGACAGCAGATATGCAGCACAACATCCACATTAATTATCTGCTCACAGGGACTTGTTTGGACCTTCACAAAAACTAGCATCTTATCTATTAGATTTTTCCACATATTTTTGCTTGATTTTTGAACATTTTCTCAGACTAACTGATGAAGAGACAGTTGTTCTTTTTACAGACAGAGCCTTCAGGTTACTTGCGTTCTGAAAATTAACTTCTTTGTCACTGAGCGGATGAGTCACGAATCCATCACTACCATAAAACATGAGCTGTGTGAGTTGTGTCATCTGATGTGAAACCAGTTCAAAGAGAGCTCAAATGATGCATTTCTTTAAATATATGATCCCCTGATAGGAAGTATCTTTTAAATGAAGAACTTTCCATGAGGGCGGCCTTCCAGTCACAGCATGTCCTCCAATATTCAGCAGAGAACTGTTTCAGTTGCTTCATTTTACTGATTCATTCTCTAAGCTCATGAGCACAGCTGAAACTTAAAACACTTAAATGACAGATTTTCCTTTTAGCTCCTCAGAGTAACATCCTGATCTTTCTGTCAGTCTTCCACTCTGTTCCACTTATACTGATGGATGGGAACTTGAGATAACATCCTCCATTTTAGGCAGAAAGTCATTTACTGCTCTAAGACTCTTTTCTGACTGAGGAGCATCAGCTCACACACGAAGAGGCCAGATCTCATCTGGATTCAGACCTCTCCAGGAGTTCTCCAGACAATCAAGCCAACAGGAACACATCTAAACAGAAATGCAGTCCTGTACTGATTAAAGTGGAACCCCCCGCCCCCTGCCTATCACCATCTGTGGTGCAGGTCAGCTGATGGACATTATTTTTCTCACTTGTCTTTTGCAGGGATAGTTGCAACCTCACAAAATGATTGCTGTTTACCATAAATAATGTTTATGTGTGACTTTTGTAATCTGACAACCCCAGATAGGGCAGAAAATGCTAATTTAAAATGTTGATTTCTATCAAGAGGCATCTACGAGAATTTCTCAAATTTCCAGCAAACTCCAGGAATGAAATCACAAGATGGTTAGAGATTTGACTGACATGATGTAAAGAAGACAGGTGAATCTCCTGAGTGTCCAAGAGACCAGTTGGAAAGGGAGCGAGGCTTATAGACTGGAAGTAGCTTCAAGCTGGAAAGTGGATGGAAAGAGGAACATAGCAGGAGAGATCCTGAAGGTGGAGTTTGCTAAGAATGTCAGAGGGTGACGAGTCTGAAGCTGGAGGTTGATGATGTTTTGTTAAATGTAGTCAGTGGTTATTCCCCCTCGTAAGATGTGAGCTGGAGGTGAAGGAGAAACTCTGGAGGGAGGTGACAGCATTCTGCCCCTCCCTGTCTGTCCTGCCTTCCCCAGCAATAACCTTCTTCACCTGCTCACGCTCACAGCTCTGCTCATCACTGTTTCTCTGCAGTTCTTCAGCCTGTCTGTTTGTACTCGTCTCTGCCTCCCAGTACATGTTAACCCTGATCTGCCCCTGCCTCCCCCCTATCTGTCTGGATGTCCTCCCTGCTCTTTCTGGAACCGACCAAATGTTGTCCAGCTGTGACCTGTCTGCTCAGAGCTTCTGGGAGTCTGTTTCACACTGTCCCTCTTCAGTGTAGAAGATCAGGTCCCGTCCCTACTCACCTTTTCTCCTCCTGTGAGCCATTCTGGGAAGAAAGACCTAATAAACCTTTGGTCTTCCCTGCTTTCTGGGTGTTTTTGCCTTTCAGAATACACCTTTTTCTTTACCTGCTGACAGGAAATGGATGAGGAGATCCAGGGTATCTCCAGAGGGTAGGGTGGTAGTTGGAATTGACAGTGGTGATGACTTTTCTACAGAAAAATACAGTTTTACACATATAGGAGTGGAGGGAGGACCAAACAACCTGATTACATTTTTTCAGATTTTGTAATCTGAAAGAGATCAGTGACTGCAAATTAGTGGCTGGGGAGAGTGTAGATAGACAAAATAGGATGGTGGTGTGAGGATGACTTTGGTGGTGAAGATGATGAAAAGGACGGAGACAGAGCAGAGGATTAAGTGGTGGAAGTAGAAGAAAGAGTGGAGGTTTGCACAGCAAGGTAAAATGATCAAGGTGACATTTGGTGTCATCTGGAATGAGGAAAGCAGATCAGGAGCCTTGGCGGCGGTAAGTAGAAGTTCAGGAATGTGTTCAGAGGAAAAGGTTCAATGAAGCATCAGTAGCAACTGCCTCTACAGGTGGATACGGGCTCACTGCAGGTGATGAAGGGAAAATATGTACAGCGCACATAAGTCCATAATCCGTGTATCATTTGTTTTTCAATTTCAAATCTGTTTGGTTTTCCGATTTGCTATCGATCAAAAATGGAGCAAATGGATAACGAGCGTTCAATTTCGTTTTTAGCGTTTTCGTCTGAAACGGCTAGGTCATCTGGAAGGTGTTTTTTTTTTTTGGTTTATTGAGGACGTACAAGGCAAGCTGCGGTTACTAATATGGCTAATTCAGAAGAATGCTCAGGTTTAGTGACAAAGTGCTTTCAGAAAAGTCAAACTTATGCAGAGATTTCAGAAATGTCGATGAGAAGATTCTGTTTGAAGCTCCAGCTCCGGAGAAACAGACATGATGAACAAACAACTTGAAGGTACACTTGAGTCACCCATAGATAAGGTAAGAATGACCCTTAGACGTATATTTATTTTATGTAAGCTACACAATATGATACTGGGGGGTTTACCGTATCTTCATTTATGTACGTAGTATTTCACCATAATCATAAGATTGATGCTGTCACATCCAAAATAATATTGAAAATAAATAAATAAAATTGTAATAAAAAACAATCAAAGAGTCATATACTTATAACTAAACTTTTTTGCTTGTAGGCAGAGGAATACTACAGGGTTTGACTGAAAGAATGTATTTTAATCTTATTTTGGTGTTTTGACCCCTCCCTAATGCTTTTCTGGTATAGCTTGTTTTCTTCTCACATTGGGCTCAAGTCTCCTCAGGGCAGACTTGAGCCCAGTGCTGGGGGGGGGGCCCGGCTCGTGCCCGGGGCTGGGGTGGGGGGGTGCTCATAACTCCTGGGTGGTGGCTGGTGGCTTGTCTGGGGTGGTGGGGCTCTCGGGGTGAGGCCCCGCGCTGGGCCCCCTGGCGCGGTGGGGTGGCTGCCCTTCTGGCTGGGCTGCGGGCTTGTGAGGGCCCATGTGGCTGTCCTGCGGGCCTGGTCTGGGTGCTTGGCCGGGCTGCCTGGCGGGTGGATCTCCTCCGTTGACACCACAGTATGGGTGCGGGGGCGGGCCCCTGGTCGGCGCTGCTGCCTCGGCGGGGGTCTCCCTCCTTTTTTTTCTTTTCATTCCATCATCTACTTCATCTTAACATAACATTCACCTGAGCACAGGCGTCGGCTCACCTTTGCCCCTTCAAATAGTGTGCGTGTCAGAATGTAATGCTTTACATATGTTGGCTGGTATGCACAAGTGTGTGTGAACTGGATGTGGACAAGTTTTTGACTTTTGGAGCCAGCAGGTATGTTTGTAACAGCTGAGTGTGTGGACAGGCCCCGCCCATTTTAGACCAACATTCACGATTGTGATGGGTAAAAGCTCCAGCATTTTGTTGCCTGTAGTTTCACGACTTTACCCTCCCTTCCCTGTAGGCATCCTCTATCTTCTATAATCCACCTTTTTTCTCTTTCCTTTTGCGACCCCCCCCCCCCCCCTCTGTTTTTCCCCCCTTTCTTTTTCCGTCCGGTCCAACAAAAAGACCACAAACAAAATTAATATTAGAAAAGTTTCGTTTAAATTACAAAAGGGGCTTATACCAACATACATTTTTTGTTACCTATGATTTATAAACCCGATTGTAAGAGTAAAATCTGTCTAACACAAGAAGCTCTCAGCTCATATCTGTTTGCTCAGCTGTTGGACAGGACAAGTTAAATAAATAAATAAAGAAATTACTTGTCAAAGTTGAAACTTGTCAAATAACAGTTACAGTTTACTAAGGATTTATAAATGTACCTCAGATAGAAAAGCAGATAACTAACGAGCTTTTAGTTAGCAATTAAAAATGAGCTGTTACCTGTATATTAATGATTTCTAATGCACCTTATTAATTAGTGATATATCATGAAGAAGCTGTTACTAAATTACTTTCTAATGACTAGTTAAGAATAAGTTAATTTTTTCTACGTTACTGGGACATTTTTTTAAGCTATAGGTATTCCTTATTAATTAACTGTTGGTAAATAAGAAAAGTTTCCAACAAATCCTAGCCCTATTATTAAACACTAACATTGTTGTTGTTTAATAACACTAATGTTATTAAACATTTATAACTCAATAACTAACAGTTTAATAAGGATTTGTTTGGGTAGCTATTATAAATGGTTACCAAAAATAATTAATAATAAAAATAAAAGTTCAACAAAAGATCTCAATAATAACATAAACAACAAAAAATATGAACATCATAGTACTTCTTCCATTTTGGAGATCACGGACTCCTCTATAGATAAAAGACAAATCCCGTTATGGACATCATTGGCTCCATCAGATTTATCCCCCATCACATCTGCAATTCTATCTTCAGCAAGATACTGTTGACTCCAAGTCAGCTCTGAATATTTATATTGTATAAATACGTTTTACTGCTTTCTTTTTTCTTTTCTTTTTTTTATTGTATGAAAAAATATAGGAATGAATGAGTGAATGAATCACTGAATGAAAAAATTATTTGTGCCTCTTTTGAGCATTTGAGTGTGACTGAGACTGACTTTATATTCTATTTTTTTAAATCTATTTTGTTCTGTCATTTTGAGATATTAAAGATGTTAAATTTAATTTCTATAAATCTTAGGAAATAAAACTTCAGAAATAAAGAGTTTAATAAATGAATTCTTCTACCATTCAACGCCATATTGGAATGATGTTAAAACAGTGAAACACGGCTCAGCAGATACAGTAAAATGATCTTAAAATTCTTACGTTTGGTTTGATTTTAAAAAGAAAAATCTTCAGAAACGTGAGACCCAGGCCGTGGTATTGATATTCTTGTACAAAGTGCAACAGATCAACGACATTTCAAGTTTCTATAAATAAATCTGTCCTTACATAGTAAACTCAAGGCATGCCTGATGCTTGGTTGTGATTTTCTTCAAATCCACACACAGACTAAGATTTACACAAACTGTAAGACTCCTCGGTCCGCCATCGCCATCGCCATCCTACAGGCTATGGACGTCTCCACCCGGAGTGGATCCACGCAGACGGAATGGACTGAGAAGAGTGTAGCCCGCTTGACAGTCGCACCGGTCCAGGGGGCCCGCAGACAGGAGAGGGGGCACAGTGAGCACTTCATCACGGCCCTGAGGCGGCGAGGTCCAGGCGGCGTTCGCATTCATCCGGCAGGGGGCAGCAACACTGGGCTGGGGGTCCTGTTCTTCACATGGATACCCTCCCAGCCTCTATCGGGAGGACTCAGGCACTTGCACCACACCGGACAGGCAGTTTTCTATTGGCCACAGGTCCCTGTCCACCTGCCAGACGGGGGTTCAGTGCTGGGCTCTTCCCTCTTCGCTCGGCACTACTGAGGGAATCCTGGTTAGTTTCTTTCTCTCTGCTTAGTGATCGGCTTCAATTCAGCGGGTCATCTGGTCTGATCTGATGTCAAACACTCATACAAATACTGTGATCATCCTCCATAAAACTAAAAACATAGGTGGTCCTGCCAGAAAATGTCCTTTAACTACCATTGACTTTGAATAGGCTACAAGATCAGCCTAAACGTTCACTGTTCTGAGTAAACTCACTCAGATTTTTCTAAAATGTTTTCTACAAGTTCTCCTTTATTAGCTGACAGTAATAATTTACTGTGAAAAGTCACATCCTTGTTTTTCCGGCTCTGTTTGGACAACTGTAGCACAGCAGTGAACCGGCATCTTTACCATTTCAACATGGCGTCTAACTTTGCGTTTGCAACAAGCTAGCGGGTCACTTCTAGCTTTAAATATAACACATTGTGTAGAAGAGTGTGGTGAGAGCACCCATGTTTTTGGTTTAGAGACTGATGCAGAGACAGGAGGCTGTGTTGGAGGTAACAGAGATGAAGATGTTCAGGTTTTCTTTGGGAGTGACCAGGATGTATCAGGAATGAATCCATCAGAGGAAAGGATCATGGAAGATCTTCTGGAGATACATGCAGGGAAGCAGATCAAGATGCTTTGGACACGTTGAGAGGAAGAACATTGATGATGTTGGCAAAAGGATGCTGAGGTAGAGGAGGATGCAGAAGAAAGGGTTAGATTGAGGCCAGTGTTTTGCTGCGGCGCCCCCTAAAGGGACCAGCTGAAAGGCAAGTAACTTCAGAGTATTTCATGCAAGTCAAAGAAATGTTTCAACATAATTAGTTCAATAATGTCCACCTCAGCTATTATAATTTTTGAATTATCAGTATTCTTGTCACAGTGAACATGTTTAGTTACTTAATCCATTTATATCAATGCATTTCTACCCCATGCTGACTTTGTTGCTTACATTTAATAAAAATCAGATAATCTTTTCTATTTTACAAATGAAAATCTTCTCTAATTACAGCCAAGTTAGCAAAAAACAAAACAGGGCACCAAGATTTCTACAATTTATTCAAGTTATGGCTTGTTTGTTCTGTGCCTACAGACGTATTTAAAAAGAGACTCATGAAGTTTGGCATTTTTGATTTTGTGAAAAAACTTTAATGTTTTTTTTTTCAACACCAACAAAACATCTTTTCATCCATTTTTTTTTTACTTTCCTTTCGTTGTGCTGGAGCCTCAGTAACTTGATGTGTGAATTCATTAAAAGCAAATGGGAAACCACAAAAAAGTCACTGTGAATAAAAATACCCAGATGTCCTTTTTAAAAGCTTCACATAAATAATGCTGTTGCTAAACAGTGTGAACTCTTTTTTGTAAAGATGTATGCAAAAGGACATTTTTTAAAATTAAAAGCAGTGTGTTTGAAAAGGTAAAGTCAATACTACATGCAGGGAAAATGCTTAAAGACTGACACATCTTCATTTCATTCCAGAATAATGCTAATGGGAGCTAAAGAGGGTTTCCTTCTTAAAAACCTGAATGTTAGTGAAGACTGTTTCTCTGCGCTTCTATTCATGGAGATAATTTAGCAACTTCTTGTGCTGTACAGTGTGCCTAACACAATAACTTAAGGGAAATTAAGGTAATCACGCTGTATCTGGCTACATAAGAGATCACCTCACTGCTTCAGCACATTAAGTTCTCAGAGGTGAGTAAACCCTTAATAAACCACATAACTCCCTCCTGTCCTACTTACGATTAACATGCATTTGGAGATGTACACGACTTGAAAAATCTGACTCTGGCTCTCGGGAGCACTTTAATCAGAGGCAATTATATCTCCTCGCACTGATGAAGTGCGGGTGCTCTGCGCTACTCTATCATTAAGAAGATTGAAGTGTGTTCTTAAGACAGTTGCATTGTTGTATTGCTGTCAAATGTAATCATTTCTCATATATTCCAAAATATTTGTATCATTATGGAAGAACATTGTATGGATTTGTACACTTCGTGACCATCAACTTCTGTCTGGATCAATGGAAATCCGAGTTGTGCTTTGCTAACAGGACTGGGCCTCAATCTGGGGCTGGACAGACTGTCTCTTAGGGCACAGTATCTTTGAGAAAGCCCGTCTGAAGCTGGTGTGGCACAGAGGGTACAGGAACGGGTTGATGGCTGAGTTCAGCCACAGAAGCCAGAATGTCATCTCATACCAGTAGTTTGCCACACATTCACCGCTACAGGCAGCACGGATGATCATCAGCAGAGTATATGGAGCCCAGCAAATCCCAAAGATGCAGACAATGATGGCCAAAGATTTGGCAATCTTTTTATCTCTAGAAAGACGAGACCCTGGAGTTCTACGGCCAGGTGGCATGCAGGAGGCCGTCTGCTGAAACAGCCTGGAGTTTTTCCTGTGAGGGGAGAACTTCTCCCGCTGCACAAAGATCTGACTGGTGTCAGGACACCCACTGGATGAGGGGGACAGGACATCTTCATCCTCTATGACTGCAGAGATGGCTGCGGGTTCGCTGGACGTCACTTTACGAGTCTTGACAAAAAACACTGACCAGCCTCCTCCATCTTTGCGTCTTTTAGATTTCCTCTGAGGCTCAGGCTCATCTTCTGCACAGGCATTCCAGTTCTTATTCCGCTGGTGGATATTTAGGTAGATGCTGAGGTTAAAGAAAGCCACAGACACAAACGGAGTGAAGAACTCAAATGTAGAAGCGCTGAGCAGGAAGTACCAGGTGAAGTAGAACTCTGCGTAGCATTCGTGGGCTGGTACAATGCTCTGACCCACTATTGCCTCCCAGAAGATGATGGCAGGACCATAGAGGAAGAAGGCCAGCACCCACACAGCCACCATCTTCAGCACGGCTTGACGGGTCATGTTCCTCTGAGCTCTGTATTTAACCTGTGTGGACAGAGAGGAGGCAGGAGGATGAGTCACGACGACGCTCCATGAACGAGAACCTGCTGCAACATCAGGGTTTGTGACATTTGAACCAGCCACAGCTGCAGGCACAGCAGCAGGCTGACTTCAGAGTCTCCCCTTCAAACCCAGCTTTTGCTGTATTGTATCAGAGCAGCAGAGAGATGCTGGAAATAAAACCCACTCGTGACGCACTTATTCCACACTGTGTGACTAAGAGAGCAGGGGAATGTTGGGCTGAGAGCCACATTCACCGAGGAAACATGAGTATGAAAGAGACATCTGGTTTCTCACGCTCATCCTGGCTGTATTTTAGCTTCACCTCCTCTCTGTGAACCAGCATTGAGACGGTTCGGTGTTTGTCTTCTTCTGTTCTAGTCTTCACCTTGCTGCTCCAGCTGGGTTTGTCAGTGTGACTCACAAATGCTGCTGATGTGGGTAACTTTGACAGAAATCAACCAGCAATGATGAGCTCTCTTTACAGGATCATGTGCACAGCTCACCCTCTCCACTGAGCGGAGTTTGCTTTCCTATAAATGACAGCCACCATGCTCTCTGCTGGCTTGAAAGGAAGAATGAAGAGAACTAATGAGAGCCCTCATTCAGAACCAGAACAAAGCATCCCAAGCATTAAGGTTGCTGCTGTATCGCTCAGAGTTCAGCTTAGGAGAACATTTTTTTCTTGTAACTGGCGCATCCAAAGGCTTCAATGAATTTACCAACTCAGTCGCGTAACTCACCGATGTCAGGTTTTAAAAAGAACAATGAGCAGAAGAAACATTTAGTCTTTTAGCCCTTCAGTTTACAGCTTTCCCTTTCCTTAAAGCTTAAATAACCCACCCTGCATCTTCAGGGTCCATCCATCCTTTTTCTAAACCTGCTGATTTCTATCAGGGTCATGGGGTTGCTAGAGCCTATCCCAGCCATTGTCACTTGAAGGCAGGTTTCAGCCGTACGGGTCACCAGTCCATCACAGCCACACAGAAACAAACAACCACATACACTCACATTCCCACAGTTTAAAGCCACAGTTTAACCTACGCAGCCTGTCTTTGGACTGCGGGAGGAAGCTGGAAAACACCCACACATGAACCAGGAGAACATGCAAACCCCACGCAGACAAGGACACCGCTGGGATTTGAACCAGGGACCAGCAGGGACTAGAGTGGTGAGCACTTTCTTCAGAGGCCACTTCTTATCCATGGGATGTAAGTGTTGAGTTAATGACAAGAACTCTGACTAAAGTTGTTGCTTTTTTAATCTGGTCTTTCAAAGCTTCAAGCTTTCATCTAACCAGCCAATGCAATTCCAGCTTTCATTATACACAGCCAAGCTGTTTAAATAATCACAGCTTGATTGAAACTCTTAACAAATGTGACAAAACCTTTATGATTTTTAGAATGTTTCTGTTTATGTACAGAATTAGTTTTCAGACATTTTCCTGTTAGAAAATTCCTCTTTGTTTCACAAGCTGGCCTTAAAGTGTAGAAAATTAGCATGTATAAAAAAAGTTGAACAGCTTTCTTACTTGTGAATCCCCATGTAACAACTGTCTGAAATGAAATACTTGGATTTTAAATGAAAAATGTTTACTGTGCAGCTCCACCGTCCTACAGACACTGTTCAGAGTAGCAGTGATGCAAACGGTGTGTGTCTTTATGCAGCAGGTGCTCATCCTCAGCACAGCATCATTAGGACTGAGCACTTCATCCGAGGAATCCACTGACTCAATCTAATCCCATAATTTGAGCTTGTTGGTCTCGTCTTTGACTTCCTCAGTGGCTCCGTAATCCAGCGCAGTAAACTTGCAAAGCCCTTCAAAAACATGTTTCCTGCTGTCAGGTTTAGCCTTTCGTCCCATGAAGCTCGAAGCTGTTCGTCTGGTTTGAGGCGCCTCCAACATTTCTATTCAACATTTCACTCATTGATGTCAATCCCGTTTCGTCTTTACTGTTTAGTGACTTCTCCAGGCAAAGTTCTCACTGATTTCTGGGTCTGGCTTTCTCTGCCGAAACTCTGAATCCCTTTGTTTCCTTTCATGACTACAGCATTCCATTCAGCATCAACTAATATTGACATTTTGTTAAACATCAATTTGATTTGCTTATGCAGAACACTTTTCACAAAATGATTACAATAAAGTGAATGGAACTTCATCATTGAATGAACAATTCATAATTCATAGAATCAAAATGAATTGTCTCAGTAGAGAAAATTACTATTTATCTATTGTTTTTTTCAACACATCCTTTTTACATGTGTAGCCTTATTAAATAGAGACATTGAGGTTAACGCTCTGAAGTACATTTATTACAGTTTTAATGTTTGATTACCTTCCAAAACTCCTACTTAACATTATTTATCACAGGTGTCATAAATGACTAACACTTATTTGTGAGGCCCATCACCATGATGTGTGAACTCCTAAAAGTCTTGGACATTTTCTGATGCTTGGGTTGCTCTTTCAAACAAAAATGCTGATCTTTCAGCTGACCACCAGGGAAAAGATGTCCCATTTATTCTTCACATTTGTATGTCCAGCCTGGCAGCTCACTCATTGATGGTGTTCCTGTTATTGCTCAAAAGGCAGTTTTTAGTATTTCAGAGCAGCAGACCTACCAAACACTATCTCTTTACTATTGCACTAAAAAAAACTTTTCTTTGAAGGGACTATTTTTGACAGAAAGAATTAAATTGAATGCATTGACTATGAGCCTTCATCATTACCTCCAACTACCATGTCTGTCATCCCTTTATCCCCGGAGCTTGGCGAGGCCACACTGAGGCTTCCCAAAAACCTGGAAACTATAGGTCTTCATCTCTAAAGTCATCTGTGACAAAACACCTTATCAGTACCAATCACAGCTTGTTTTTCATGATTGGACCTGATTACAATGTACGCTGAATTTTGTTCCTTTTAGTTATCAAGCAGTGTTGGAATTATTATTATGGTTTATTTTGTCCTATCATCACATCGCCTTAACACAAACACCTTAAAACTCCTCAAAGCCCACAAGCAGTCTGAGGCCACAAACCGACAAATCAGCCAATTACAACAAACTGCATTTCTCCAGTTCAGAGAACTGGAAGCTTATCTAAAACCTCTATGATAGTGAAGAGAGTGGTGGGCCATCCCTTTTCTAAACTCACTTAATCCCTCTCAGGGTCATCGGGTTGCTGGAGCCTATCCCAGCCTGGAAAGATATATTTTTAATTGGTTTAGTGGTTTCATTTGTCATTATATTTATTTACATAATGTAAGAATAAACAAACAATTGCAAACAGAAGCAACAACAAACAGAAGCAAAGTTTATTAGATGCCTATCCTTCGATATCCCATTGCAGGACCACACAAAGACAAACAATCACACATTCACACAAAGAGACCATTTGAGATACCAATGAAACTATAAAGCATGTTTTTGGACTGTGGAGGAAGATGAATGAGGAGGCGAGCGCACTACACCCCCATGCAACCCGTGTCAGGCACATTACAACCAAAGCATTCTTTGTCTACCTTGAACTGATGATTGACTTGATTCATTTCATGTTACTGCATTCAAGTAAATTTCAATCATGTCCCAAGAAAACAAGGATTTTCACAGGCAACAAGCGCATTGATGGCAAAGCCTCATTAACATATCAGGTCTACTTTCTGCTATGATTTGATCCAACACAATCTCACATTATTTGGGTGAAGTTCATGTGAGCGTTAAAGGCATTTTCCATCTCCTCTCCTTCCTGGCGAGAATGTCACAGCAGCATCTTTTGAGCTGTGGCTCCCATTTCAGGAACTCTCCAAATGAGGTGTTCAGATTAAACGGAGGAAACAGATCTAGACCTGGGGCGTTCAGGAACGGGTTAAAAAGCTCTGGGTCAGTCTCCTAATGCATGTGTCTGTTCTGATAATACAAACATTAAGGTTGTTTTTAACTTTCTGAAAACTGAAGTCACACCATGAAGCCAAATGCAGCTTTTCAAGACTGCAAAGGTCAGTTGATGAAAGTCCAGCGTTTGAAGACGTTGGACGTGTGCTCGTGGGAGTTTTCTGAATGGATGTCTGAGTGAATTCTTCAGGGACCAAATGGCTTCTTTGGTGGGGGAAAGTGGAGCATAATGTGAGCGTCATTTCTTTGACCAGAAATCCTTTCATTTGGAAGTTTTCATTAATGTTCAAGGGAAGCAGAGAAAGAAATCATGACTTCTAACTGCACCTTGATATTCCCCCTTCTTTGGAGGGCTCAACATTAATGTATTGATTCATTTGATAGTTTTTGATATCATCCTTCTCAAAGAGCTGTCTCGACTGTCTGCTCTCCAGTCACTGGCTAAAGAGAGGATATTTTATTGAGTGAAATGCTCTGTAGCATGATTAAATAATCTGTACACCAAAAGAACATATATCTAAGTAGTTTGGCTGTGTTTCATATGGACACTCAGACTGAAGGAAGTTAACACAGACAGAAATCCCTGCAAGTCTTTGACATCTCAGCATGACCTGCTCCATGAAACGACTGCTAAATGCTGTTCTGTGTGTGCATGTGTGCGCGTGCACTGTCTGTACTTACTGCTCTCGTGACAGAGAGGAAGCGGTCATAACTGATGAGGACAATGTTGAAGACCGAGGCGGTGCACAGCAGGTAATCCATGACCAGCCACACTTTGCAGAGACCCTTACCCAGCATCCACCTGCCAGTCAGGTTGTATGGGATGTACACCGGGATGCAGAAGGCACCTGAAACGCGCACGCACGCACACACACGCACACACACACTGTATGATCCTACACTTCTCATCTTTAACACTCATACTTCGCCTCCGTCCGGATCGCTCTCTTGTTCCATACGCAATTACGGGATAACTTAAGGAGCCCGCAGAGACCGCGTAAAGGGCATTTTAGAAGCAGAGGACATGCTTTCCCTTCAACGTCTGACGTGTGGTGAAATGACGGTTGCAGGCAGGAGAGGCGTGCGTGCTCGGAGCAAATACAGCGATGCTACAGTTACGCGTGACCGTGCGTAAAAATGGACATGAATGAAGGGAAGGTTCTGTTCAGCAAGCTCCAGACTACTATCTGGATTAAAGAAATGTGAATGAGATTGAGATCAAATGATTAGGGAAAGTTACAGACTCGAAAAAGCAGAATCTGAACGAAGCAAATAAAAGGAGACAAACTCACCCACGAGAAAATCAGAAATGGCGAGATTCAGAAAGAAGTAGTTGCTTTGAATTCTTAGCGTTTTATCCACAACAAAAGCCATGATGACCAGCGCGTTTCCAGCAACCACAACAATGACCAGGGTCACCATGAGGACCGACAGGATGACCAGCAGGTACCCGGGGAAGACGGCCCCAGCCTCCGTCACTGCAGGCGTCAAGTTCCCGCTGAAGTTGGACTCCAGGATGTGCGCGCCCATACTTAATCTGCGACCCGAGTCATTGTACCTGTCCTTCATAGTAGGTTCTAAAAGCAGCGCTCAGATCCAGCAGAGCATCCGCGCGTTCCGCTGCTCTCAGAGCAGGTGGTGCGTGAAGACCTGAGGCTGAATGAAGGCACTTTTCCAAACGCACGCATTTTCTGCTCAAAGACAGTCCTAACCACGACCTGGGAGTTCAGCCAACACTCCGTGAGTGTGCTCTTCGTTCCCTTCTCCTTTCCTGGCGGTGATTTCCTGCGGGTGTTCACCACCTTTGGACTCTCAGCCGCCTGGCGCGCCTGCTGGCTTTGCGGGCGCAGCTGAGCGCAGTGTGTGGATTTTGTCCCTCAGCGTCAACCCTCATAGACATGACAAAGATATCCGGTCAAAGTTTCTAAGTAAAGCGTCTTGTCGAACCTTTTCTCACCGTGCAGAGGCAACGGAAGTGGTTTTGAATCCATAAAGACAGTTCATAATGCCTTGAAACAGCATCCTGTGGTACGACCCATCATTTATCAAGTCTCCTTTTTGCGTAAAACTCCTAATATACTCTGTTATTTAAACCATTTGTTGATATTCAACTCTAAATAACTACGTTGATTATTTACCCTATCAAAGCCACAGAAAAATTCCAAACAGAAAACAACAACAACCCATTGAAGCCAACGTGATGCTGAGCCCCGCTTTTATTTTGAAGACATGAGAAATTCCAGTCATTCGCAGGATCCTTCCCTTAAGCACATCCGACTCATTGGAACTATATATACATGTGAAACATTAGACTGCGGGGTGCCAAACATGCAGCTCTGGGTCCAGTTAATTACCACATTAAATATGTGACAGTTCAAATGAAGGAAAGCAGGAAACATGTTGGCTTCCCTCTGAAACTGCTTTACTGCAGCCAAAAATGAGCTTCAGAGTTCCACTTCCAAACGCGTGCGCGACAGGGATCAGCAGCAACACGTGGCGCGTTCTCCTCCGCTCAGAGGTTCCTCTTCACCACTGCAGTCCATTCATTCACTCACCGACACACAGAAACGCTCCACATCCTGCTTCTGTGTCACCACAGGATTGCAGGAAGGCGAGAGAGAAAAGGAAAGCTTCCGCCTACACTGCAGCTGAGGGCTTAATGGAACTGAACATAAAACAAATCAGGTGATGAGGTTAAAGTTGAACCAGAGACTGCTTCAGGCTTTTCTTCAAATGAATAAATGAACATCTTCATGTCCAGCATCTCCACTCTTCTGTATGTGATGCAGCGCAGAGGCTTTACTGCCTTTGTGATGGAGGTTGAGGCTTCTTACCTTTTATTTTCTCTCATGGCTTTTTCTCTTGTGTTATCACCACCATTACATCTCAAACAGCAACACAAGGGAATTTTCTGCATCAGAACTTGTGCAGCATTGCTGTTCAGCTCAGAGCTGTTACAAGCCGCATTCCTTCAATCACATCTGTTAGAAGAAGTGCAAGAAAAAGGTTCTATGAGCAAAAAAGTATTGTTCTGGGTCCATTAGAGCCAAGTTCAAACCTGTTCAGAAATGAATGTGCACGCTGTTGCTTAAACGTGGAGGCTTTGGTGTGGTTATGGTTTATGTTGGGAAAATGGGATCCAAAATGGGATCCAAAATCGAAAATGGGATTGGCAAATAGCAACACCTTGGTATTTTCAGGCAGAAGCTTTGTCAACCATCTGAGTTTCTGCTTCACCGTGCTCTTCAGTTGTGCTCCAAATGATGTTTCCATGAATGGTTGACAGAAAAGTCAGCATATCCTTATAAATAAGTAGGCTATAGAATGGAGGACAACTACAAAACGTCTGCAATAATCAAGACAAGGGCAATAACAAGGACCTTGATTATTTTTCTACATAAAAGCTGGGTTTTTATTGATTCATTCATTTTCTGAACCGTTTTATCCCTTTCAGGATCACAGGGCTGCTGGAGCCTAACCCGGCCACTCATGGGCGACGGCAGAGGACACTCCTGGACTGGTCGCCAGTCTGTTGCAGGGGCCACAATCACACCCCCATACACACTCATCCACACTTACTGACAATCTAGAATGACAAATGAACCTATGAAGCATGTTTTTGGATGGTGGGAAGAAGCCGGAGTCCTCAGAGAAAACCCTCACATGCACAAGGAGAACACGCAAACTCCACACAGAAACGTCCTCCGTTGGTGATGCTGGTTCAAGTCCCAGCTGGGGGACTGGGGGCCTTCTTGCTGTGAGGCAAGAGCGCTAACCACTGCTCCACTGTGCAGCCTGGGGTTTTTTTGTGGTCACATTTTAACTAACTCTGTTGTCAGCTTAGCTTCTATTTCCTCTGTCTTGTTAAGTCTGCATCTGCATGCCCCTGTCAAGAATTAAAAGCAGAATACAAACAACTTAAGCAAAGAAACATTTGCAAACCATCCATTGCTGTGCGTCTTGTTTTTTTAGCAGGTGTTCCAATGCATTTCTGGATGCCCACCACTGGGCAACATGTCTTCGTATGTTTCCCTTCCACCTCCAGGTTCCTTTGGGATTAATAAGGTGTAAAGCTATCTATTTTCTGAACCCGTTTATTCCTTTGACTGAGTCGCTGGACCAAACCCAGCTACTGAAGGGTGAAGGGGCGGTTCATCCTTCTCCAGTCCATCACAGGGTCTCTCACACACACACTCACATTCACACCTGTTGACAGTTTTACCCGATGAAGGATGTCTTTGGACTGTGGGACAAAACCAGAGGAAACTGATGAAAACTTCACACAGAAATGATTCAGCTGGGATTTGAACCAGGGAGAGAGTGCTAACCACTACACCACATGTAAGAAGACAATAAATAAAAATGTAAGGAAATGAAGCCTAAATTGACACTTCCAGTTTGACTAGTTTACTCTGCTCTAGTCAACAACATGAGCAATAGAACAACACAGAGTCCACAACCTGGCCATTTAAAAACATCCTTCTCATCAAGTCATGAAAGGGAAAAACAACAAACATGAAGTGATGTTTTCCCCCCACATATTGATTTAAAATATTGCTTTTTTTTGTTTTACATTGGAGCCAGCGGGCTCCCATTGGTCATTTGTCAAACTGATAAATCCTGCACTTTAGGGCTGAAATGTTGCAGTGAATGGGCCTGGTTTGATCATTTTGAGTTTGGAACACAAACATTTATCCTGCTATCACATCAATTCAAAAATGACTAACTTAATATCTGTATTTAAGAAAAAAAAACTCAAATATTTGGAATTACGTAACTCCATATTTAATTTCTACACAGTGTATCCTGCAGATTGTATTTGTGTGTCAAAAAGACCAAAGTCTTTGTCCATCAATGAAACTCATGGATGATATAGCGTCTCTGGGCTCTTGGAATCACTGACATCCATCTCAGACACCTGTGGTCATTAGTTTACCAGGTGAGCTCAAAGGAAAAACTAAAAGAAGGACGTTCCACATTGTTCGGCAGACCAAAGTTTTCAAGTAATCTGAGAAAGAAAAAGGATCTCTGCTGCTGAAAACCTTGGATATGTCATTAAAAATGTGATCATGGAACTATGAAGAGATGTGTGGCTGTTCATGCAGATAAAGGCAGAATGAGGAAGGTTTCTGTCAGACAAATACATGGAATTCAGAGAGCAGCTGCTAAAATACCATTACAATGTAGCTGCTGCTGTCTCTGGAGTCCCACCAACATCAAGATGTAGGATCCTCCAGAGGCTGCAGGTCTACATAAAGCCCCCCGATGAGTGCCGTACAACCCTGGATGGTCCAGATGGATGGAGTATTGATGGAGTATGCTGCAGGAATCCCTCTACATCACTGGCTGCTATAGAGATAAACTGATGGTGTGACCCCCGTCCTCCCCTGACCTCAACCCTACTGAGAACCTTTGGAGCATCCTCAAGCCAAATATCTGTGAGGGTGAAGGCAGTTCACATCTAATCAGCAGCTGGAGGCTATTCTGACATCCTGCATAGAAATTCAAGGAGAAAATCTCCAAAAACGTATAAGTTCAATGGAAGCAAGAATTGTGGAGCTGCTACAAAATAATGGTCCTATGTTCAGATGGAACTGGACCTATGAAGACGTTTCTGACTGGAACAGCTTTAGATTTCAGTAAATATGACCTTCTAATGCAGCAACCAATGACCATTTTCAGTTCTTTAGAATTGATCAAATGTTGTGGAACTCTGTTGCGTAATAAGGTGGAACAGTTCATTTGAAGGCTTTTATTTTTGAAAAAAATACTGTTCAATAACATTTAATATATACTCTAATGGTTAGTGACATGAATATCATGCTGACTGTCATTTGCATCGAGTATTAAGAAAAACATTTGCTTTATAATTTGGAACATGCTGTAAAGTTGTGCAGTAAGAAACAAATAACGTCATTGGTTTAGTTACCGCAAAACAAATGGGCTTTTCTGAAAGAACGAAATCCCTGAAAATCAAAACTAGACATGAAAAAGTTTTTGTAAATAAAAATCTTAAAGAGAAAACACTTCAAAACAAATTCACAGAATAGTTTATAACATTTTAATGTTTGTTTCCTTTTTTATCAAATGCAGATTAACTTTAGATATGTCACAACTTTCAGGTTTGTGTTTGACTAGAACTTCTAGATCCAAACACTTGAGTAATGTTCAGTCAACGCGGTGAGATTGGGGTTCCCTACACATTTATTCTTTGAGAGCTGCGTCTCTACAAGGTTAGGGATCCACCATCCTGTGTAAAGTTGTTGCTTTCCTGGAGAATTCCTCTCCCGTCCGTCACCTCAGCCACACCTGCTTTCAGGTGACGTCTCCCTTCATTGACTTGGGATTAGTCATCAACCTGCAACTGCACACAAACGTGACTTCATTTCAGACACGACATCTCATGAAAGTGTGCGCCTGTCAAGGTGAGCTTGCAGCACACATGCAAAAAAGTACTTTATTACTTGTTTTACTGCTGCGGAAAAGACGGCAGAACTCCAGACGGCGGGTTGCCACAATCAACAGCAGCAAATGTTTGTATGTGAAATTTTTAACTTGACAGATAATTATTCCCCTCAGCCATGAATCCAAAAATGAGTATTTCACAAGTCAAACAAATATGATTAGGGGCTGTGGGTTCAGTGTGATGGCAGCTTGTCAGGAAGAAATTAGTCTTTGCTAAGTCAATTAGCTGTAATCACTCCCAATGGCTGAAGATGTGTATGGAAATTCAGATGCGTCAAGGCGCTGTGTTCTTTAAATGAAATGTTATTTCGTCACTTGTGGATGTTTAGTACCACACATGCAACTCAAGGTTGATCAAAGTCAACATTTTTTGATCAAAGGTGTCGGGTAGTTATTCTGAAAATCCAACTTCCAAGTGCACTGATAATCCTCAAGCAGAAAGCAGGTCTGGAGTGGTTGATATGCAGGCTGGATCTCTCCAGATTGGAATGGAGTGTCACCGCAGCGGAGCGGAGAAGAGAAAGCTCAGAGGAGCCAGTGACGTGCACACTCAAAGAAAAACGGCATCAGTGCAAAGTGGGATTTTTACGAGGCCTGAAGTGCATGTCAGATGCTTGAAGCATTTGTGTGGGTGAAACTCTGTGAACTTCATTTGTTGAGCAGTAAGAGTGTGAGCATATTCCTCGGAAATGATGGATCTGTTGTGTGAATTCTGCTCTGTTGTATATTCAGCTGAAAGATTAACGAGCAGTAGCTGCTCCACACTGATGCTGTTTTCTCAAATACTACTTCAATAATTCTCATCTAAGTCTGACGGATAAGAAAACACATCAAGTCAGTTGATGCCAGAGTGTGTTTAATGAAGACTAGCTCTGTAATGCAAAGTCTGTTTCTCTTTTTAAGGTAAATCCAAACTAGAACAAAAGTCCTTCTGACTCTGATGAATTTGGTTTCATTTAGTCTTTTTGCTTTGTGGTCTTTTGGTCTTCGCTCCTGCTTTGGTGGTTGCATCCTGTGAAACAAGAGGAGAGCATTAAAAAATGAGCAGCCTAATGTTTATTTTGTTCTGCTACTTCATTTAATGGCAGCTTTTTCTGAGCAAAATATCTTACAGCTCCTTTATAGTTCATGACAGACTCTTTTGCCTAAACTCCTGCTGTGTGTGCAAATGTGCAAATTACAATGTACTGATTGACATGCACCACACTGTTCTAAAGTATTCCAGTAATTTCATCAAACCAAACATTGCATTCCTAAGTACTCTTATAAAACATCCTTCTCTAATTATTATGCCGACAAACTGGGATGCCAACTCGTACGCGCAGCAGGGTGACCAAAGTTGACTGAAATGAGACAAATCTTCAGGATTTAGGCACTTCTTCATAACCCGTGACATTTAAAAATCGCTTTTGGATTTTTAAAACCATTGTGTTATTACTGTCGGTCATAGTTGTAATTCCCTAAATTTTGAAGAAGTGTTGAACCTAAAAAAGGTATAAAACTCCAGAGTTTTAAAGATACAAGTAAATGTCGAATACATTTGGTGTTAGATTTTTGTTGTGTTTGGATCCATTTGAGTTCATGTTTCTTGTGCAACGCAAATAATCCACCTGTGAGTAACTCGCACTTTTAATCCAGCTCTGGTTTAAGAGCTGTTGACAGTGTCAAACTCAAAGATTTAAGAAGATGGTCAGATTTAATTGCATTACTTTCTCCAATGCTCTTAATCCCTCGTTTCTGAATAATGAATGTCTTTCTGTGGAGCTGTCTGCCTTTGTTCTTTCCTTCTTTTACTGGTGACCCTGCACAGCAAAGCTAGAGTAAGCCTTGTCTGCTTTCAATGAGGTTTCAAATCCTCTGTGAAGAAAATATTCATAAAAACAGTCTTTTTTGAATTAAAATCTTATCTGTCCGCTGCTTAGGCTTCAGACGGAACATGCTAAAACAATTGCAGCTTTAAAGTGAATGAAATGCTTTAATTGAATTCTAGAATAGAAAGCCGTTCTTTTTATTGATTTATCAAAGAGTCATGGCAGCCAGTAGCTTTCCATGCAGATTCTGGTTCTGTATGGGAATAACTTGACCAGGCAGTTTAATTGGATCTTTCACTTCCCATCACTGTTCAGATGCATGAGAGCGAGCCAGTGTTTCTGCACTAAAACCCTGGAGTCCAAATTCATTATTATCTGTCTTTATGCCGTTCAGGCAAAGAAGTTTAAAACTTTCTTTGAAATCAAAACTTGTTGCTTCAGCAAAACAACTAAGCAGAGACGCTTTACAGTCTGTGTTGAATAAAAGATTTAAGATGAGCATCGCTTGTATAGCATCACTACAACACTAAATGTATCAAAGCTCTCAGCTCCCTTTAGTATACTTGTTCCAGACCCCTATCTGGTTTAAAAATGGGCATGTTTTCATTTGTCCATTGATGACTGATCAGTCTGCTCAGACCATGAGGCCGGCATGTCAGGAAACTCTAACCTCAACTTGGAATCACACAGAATCGTCCTAACTTTAATTCAGTCAGTGTTGGCAAAAACAATGACAGTAACACAAATGTAGGGTTAGTAATGTTCATGGGCTCTTTTACATTTGGCTGCTTGCATCACCAGAGTCTATTTTCTCAGAAAGTCTGTTTGGTTTGCTGAGCATGGAAATTCGCCAGATCTCTGGTGAAGACCAAAGCCGTAAACCTTTGTCCCCGGAGAGTCTGGGATTTTGCTGTAAAGCAAAAGTGTGAACGCAGACACTCCAGGTACTGTCTTAGTCACATGCACACATCCAGGCAGGGCCGGCCCGGGGCATGGGTGACCTAGGCGACCACCTAGGGCACCATCACCTGGAGGGGGTGCCAAATCTCAATCATTATTAATTATTTTTTTAAAAATATATTTATTTTTTTATACACCACTTATTTCCTGCAAAAAATGTTTAAAAGTAATATTTAAAAAAACTAAAAACGTTGATGTAATCAATAACTTGGCCCTGTGCTGTGTCCCTCCTTACCTGACACTGTCTAAGCTAGCTGCAACTGTTTGTGCTTCTTAAGAATAAAAAAGTAGCAAAACAAGCCCTCAGGGACAGCTTTAAGGGAAAAAAGGAAGAAAGAGGAGGAAAAATGGGATCAAAGCACAGGTTTGTCGGTTTTATTTATATAGCATCTGGAAAGTATTCCCAGCTCCTTACTTCTTCCACTCATTATTTTGTCAGTCTTTCTTTAAAATGGATGAAATTGGTTTTCTTCCTGAAAAGTTCTTTGAAAAACACCCCATAATGACAATGTTGACAAAGTTCTTTTGAAATTGTTGTAACTGTATTAAAAAAAACGGAAAAATGAATTGGACATAATTCACAGGGGCAGCGCATTTTTTTTAGTTAAAATGTATCGTAGTATGCTGTGCAGGTAAAGAGTGTAAGAAATGGGTGCGGTTGTCATTAATGAGTTGTATGGAGACAATCCAGCAGATCTGCAGCAGATCTGTGTCCACACTGCCTCTCTGCGCAGTGAACGTTTCCAAATCACCAGGTCTTTTGAACCTAAATGCCACAGAATGTGAATATATTCTGGAACTGAACCGTTCAGCCAAGGTTTAGTTCACAATCAGCACTTTTACTTTTAAACCAAACGACCTGAGAGTTTGAAAAGTTCACCACATGGACAGAAGAGCTGTAGGCACGAATCTGCTGCAGAGTTACGGTGTGAAAACAATTTAAGAGTCCCAGAAGTTAAGTAGTAAGCTCGGCTAAAAGTCCAGAGATATGTTGACAAGTGTAGCAAGTTAGCTGCATTGAGCATACAATTAAATGTAACCTAAAGTAAATAATAGTGAGTAATAAAGGGGAGCGCAGGTGTGTTTTACAGTTCCTTTGAGGCTAGTGCAACCACCCTAAAACACCATAACCACATCATGAAAATGGAACGTACCACTGTCGTGTGTGTGGTAAATGTATCATGAAGTATTTGTAAGGATGTAAGTTATAGCACTTATGATGTACAGATAATGCTGTTGTAGGTTCCCTTTATGTAGTACTCCAGTTATTAAAATGCAAATACTGGCTCCTTACTGACCGCGCACAAACACTGCATGAACGAGGAGATTGTCTGATTGTCTCATGTCTAACAGGCAGGTTGCACGACAGGGCGTACAACTGAACATTTGCGCTCTACAGGCTAACCGAGTAGTTTACAATTTTAAAAATTCACGCAGACCACCTGTGTGTCATGTACATGTTTGCCCTTTTGATACCCCCAAACAGCCCATATCCACCAGTGAGGGCAGTTTAAATACGGCAATACTGAAAAGAGATAGTGAACCAAGTGACCCAAGAATTCTGCGTTTTTAGCATTAAAAAAACAGACCACAATGAGAAATTTAGAAGCATGAAATAAATAGCAATGAGGTGATGGTGTCTCAATATTTACTTGGACTGGAGGGACTGGCTGCACCTCCAGCTGGATTACACCTCTGACCTCTCCAAGCAGGATTGTAAGTCTTTGAACTATGTAGGATGTTCATTTTGAAGGACATTTGATTGAATCTCCAATTAGAACAACTTCTTCTGCAGACATGTTGACTTCTCCCTCCAAAGTGTGAAGAGACTGAGGTCAAACGCTTTTTCAAAAACCAAGTTCTAGTCATTGAATATTTGTTTTATGTGTAGTTGGGATAAAAAGAGCTCAAATGTAGCCTCTGAAGCCACCGTTTAGCCATTGAATCAGCATTCTATTGTTAAATATTCACAGACTCTCATATTTAGACTATATACTTGTCATAAAACTATGTTTGAGAGTAACTTCATATCATCTACGGCAATACAATAGCTACATTCAACTCTGAATCCTCTTTGTCTCACTACTGTGAAAACAACTGCTGCAGGATCCCAGGTCAGTCCATGAAACGTGCAGGATAGTACGGGGTGTCCTGCAGCTAAAGACAGAAGGGCAAAATGCAGAAGGTCCAGAAAGAGTCTCACCACAGAGGCAACGTGGCCCTCCTCCACCAGGATGTTTCTGGCACAGTTGTTGATGTGCTTGAAGCGGTCAGGGCCCAGCAAAATCCCTCCATACCAGCGGGACACAACAACCATGACATTGCGAACATCCAACATCTGAGAGATAGGACAAATGAGTGTGAATTTGAGTTAAGCCACAGACAAACATAAAAAACTGAGACTTCACCGTTCCCTGATGGCTGAGTGTTTGACAGCAGCAGTGTCAGAGAGGCAGAAGTGTCCCAAAGTTCTGCTGTCTTAAGCTGCTGGTGCAAGGCTGACTGATAACCAAATGTGGAGGAGGGTGCGTGTTCTCTTGACTCATGAATGCGGTGATCATGTTGCATCTATCTGCTGAATCACGAACAGCAAAGCCTAGAAAGCACAAAGGTTTTCACGAACTGTCCCCTCTGATACGCTGAGGCCTTCAGACTTCATGTGTGTTGGCACATCCCACAGAAGCTGTTCCACACCTAGACTTTCTGTGGCAGAGCTCATCAGCAGCTGTTTGGCAGAGCACTTACTCCTGCTGGAGGAGCCCTCCGCCATCCAAAACACCTTACAAACCAGCAGAAGAGACGTTTTGTCTGAGATTTCTGTTAAATAAGAAAGATGATAAGGTCATGCACTGAATGAAGGAGATGCAGAGGAAGAGCGCTCAGAGCAGAATAAACTGGATTTATCTTCCGACCATCACAGACTGGATGGGAACAGACACAACCGAGGAAACTAGGTTAAGGCGAGAGCTCTTCATGTCAATTCCTCAGGACACTGATTGTCACTAGAAGAGGACTAATCAGAATTTCATGAGAAATGAGCAGAAGTAACCTGTTATATTACTTTAAGTATACAGTAGCTCATTACAAACTGTAGACTCAGTTCCTGCTTCACCATCTGGAAACCATATCTCTGTTTATATTTTAATTTTCTTATTTACATTGTTTCGTGGTATATCATCAGTGACTCTCTTGCTCTATTTAAGGCTTTAGCAAAGCCAATCCCTGGACAGAAAAGCCTTGACAAGAAAAAGACTTAGGAGATTAGAGATTTAGGTTTGTTTGTTTGATTTTCCTCAAAACAAATTCACATCAAGATGGAAAACTCGAGAGTAGAATAATCTAAAGAAATATCTCAAGAAATTACCCAAAAAGGTCAAACTTTGGGGTGAGTGAGCCTTTCTAAAGGAAAGCGACCCCCCAATATACCTCTAAATCAGTTGCAGAGAGGCTTAGGAGCAACAAAGTGAGGACACAACAGAACCCTGACCGCAATCTCACAGGGAATTTGGAGGTTTCACTAGAATAAGTGTGTCATCATAAAAGCCTGTCATTTTGGCTGAGCTCCTCTACTTCAAATCTTCACCTCTATCTTCAAATGATTTGTTTTTCTGCAGGAAACTTTCATCCTGCTGAGGATGGTTGCAGCTTGTCTGTTCCTCAGAAATTCAAATTCACCCCTCCAGACAGTGATTGCATTGAACCTAAATGAAGTCATCTATAAGCTGCTTTGAATCCACGAAACACTGTTTTTATAACCTGTCCAGCAGCTGAGCAAACAGGTGCGAGCTGAAGGCCTCTGGTGTTGGACATATGTTGCTGTTAAGGTGCACTCACACCGAAGTACGGCAGAGGCGACCAGTTTTCATGTAAAGTCCATGGTTTAGACGCGAATTGAGCGGCCGCTGCGGCTGCCCAGAGTTTAAAAAATCTGAACTCTGGGGAGGTGGTTGAGTCTCCTCAACCAATCAGGGACTCAACTTCAGGCACGTGACGATTTCAGTGACAGCAGGGAAAAAAACATCCAATATGGTGGATCGATCCAAAGTTCTCCTGAACTTCTACACATTCTTTGGATCCCTTTCTGGGCAGTAGGGTTTCCAGATCCCGTCCCGGTTACTGTTGGGTGAAAGCGGGTTCACTCTAGAGAGTCTGTCGGGACCTATGGAGCTGTAGTGGACATGCTAACTATTCTGGCTCTTCAAGCTCTTTGAAATAAATAAACCTGATCTCAAAACATCATCTGTGTCTCCCATACATTGTAAATGAGATAAACAGATGCAGCTTCATGTAGCAATCAGACTAAGAACATTAGCTGCTAGCTTCATGTAGCAATCAGACTAAGACATAGCAGCTTAGCATCAGACTAAAACATTAGCTGCTAGCTTCATGTAGCAATCAGACTAAGAACATTAGCTGCTAGCTTCATGTAGCAATCAGGCTACAAACATTAGCTAGCTGCTAGCTTCATGTAGCAATCGGACTAAGAACATTAGCTGCTAGCTTCATGTAGCAATCAGACTAAGAACATTAGCTGCTAGCTTCATGTAGCAATCAGACTAAGAACAAACATAGCAATCAGACTAAGAACACTAGCTGGTATCTCCTCCCAAACGCAAACGAGGCGGTGAGCTTAGGGAACACATTTTTGGCCACGCAGCGAGCAGCGAATTCTCCACGCTGCGAGAAAGGGGCAGGCCAAGTGAATGGCGTTTGGTATGAATGCACCTATGCAGTAGGGGGTTATGGATCTTCTGACAGACGAGGTGCATATTTGTATAAGCCCCTTTTGTAGTTGAGGCTAAACTTTATAATTGCTATGTTTGTACATGAACATGACCAGACATAACAAAACCCAAACTAAACCACACAATCCTCACTGTGCACAGACACGCTGAAATATTACAAACAAAGCTGTTGGCTCATTCACACACAAACATGTCAACACATACACCGGGGTTGTCAAACTCCAGGCCTGGAGGGCCGGCATCCTCTGCCTCATCTGCTGCTCATTAATTGCATCAGGTGTGTTTAGCCAAAAAGGAGCTTTAATGGCAGGTTGGTTGGAAAACATGTAGGACACTGACACCCCTGACTTACACAATACAACCACAGCTCACACATGTACTCATGCATACTAGTAAACACATGTAGAGCATTTTCACTAGTGCAAAGGTGAGCTGATACCTGTGCTCAGGTGAGTGATTGTGAGCCACTGTGGTGGATGATGGTGGTGAATGATGGTAAAAGGAGAGGAAGTGTCCTGCCACCTGCACACCCCGCAATGAGGGTGAGGCAGGCCCCCCCCCCCGACACCTGCCCGGATGTCTGGGGCGCTAAACGATGTTTAAGGTTAGGTGGATTTGGTATGAACGACTTTTCTAAAAATCCTTTTTTCAGTGAGAAAAAGCCAACACAGATCTGAACATTTACCACATTGTTCTTCAGCTGAACCTGCTTCTGCAGCACAGCCGCTGCGAGAGATCCATTCATCTGCATTCAGTGCAGCAGATCACAAACAAAATTCCAGTGTGTGATTTATCTGTTCTGCAGCGTCCCATCAGCACATACGGCTGCTGTCTCACTCTGAATGAGGATGAACTTTAACATGAGACACGGATCTCATTTGGAGAAGCTCTGACACCACACAGCACCGCCGCTTGATGAGAATGACAGAAGAGCTCCAGATCACTGAAGAAAACTTTTCTCTGTTGCCACAAACCTCACACTGGCCTCCATTCAATAGGGAAACAAAGAGTGTGAGGACAATTGCATGATTTCATGCGATGTGGGCGTGTGTGTGAATCACAGAGCCATCTGACAGTACAAGTGCCTCTGTAAGATCTGAAATTAAAGAATGAATAACAGAGCAAAAGGCTCTTTGTAAAGAAAGTTCATCTTTTGCTGACAGAACTTCTGTAAACCAACAGCTGAAACCAAACATCCTTCCTCATCAGGCGAAAGTAAAAGCAATAAAAGCTTGACACTTACTGACTCACCATTTTCATCTGACAATGCGTCATTTTTAAATAAGGATCCACTTGATGGGGCTCTTTAGGGGTGGCAGAAATACTGTCTACCCATGCCTGCACATCTTTATGCATTCAGGGTGACACCTATCACAGCCAGAACAGCAGATCTGGAGCAATAAGTAATGTTAATCAGCAATCATTTCATTTAATATTCCACATCTGTGCCTATCCTGCTGAGATATGCTATAATATCTACACTGTGAAATGCCTGATCTGTTTAAGTAATACAAACTCAAAAGACTAATGGACCATTAAGTGGCTCTTTTTCAATGCACCTCATCACTCTCCTGATTCAAAATCTACAAATTACTGTTGAAAAGAAAGTATATACATTATGCCCTGTTTATAGACACATACTTCATTTGATAAGGTTTCTATGTTGGCGTACCATCAAAACCTTTTTCTATGAATCCGCTACCAAATTCTTTAGGTGAATAGAGTGCAAGTCTGTGGAGGGCTCCCTACCAACAACAGTACGAGCTGCAATGCCAAATGAGCTTCTTCAAGCAAACACAGAGTGGGCGTGCCGTAGTTCAAAGGAAACTAGAAGCAGGAAAGTTGTATAGCTACTCAAACTTTAACATTTTCAGCCAAAACCCCGATTTACGGTACAGCTGAAGGAGGCATTTATTGAATGAAATGATAACCTGCAGTAAATGGAGCAATCTCCCCCCTGCAGCCGTCTCGCCATCGTCCTCACAGTCCTGCAGGAAGCTGTTCTTGTCCTCGCAGTAAATCCTAAAACAGACATTCAGAGGTGAGAGCATCAAGACATATTTCAGCTGGAGAAGTTTGCTCGCCATCTAAATGTCAACATCTCCTCCCTGGGAGTAATGACCACGCTGGCAGGGCCTCAGGTTCTTGACTCTGACCTCATTAGTGCATTTTAAAAATGACCCCACAGGCATCAAGAAAAAACATGACCCTCACACAGAGAATCCCCAAAAGCCTTCACTTACTCTGATGTGTCTTTTTATTGACCTTTAAAAGCAGTTCTTATCACTAATAAGACAGCACAACACAAACCCAAAGATGAGAGCATTTTTCAAGCTTTACCCATCAGGCAGTGGACTTCACCAGCTTCGATTTCAGTGTGTGATCACTGCAGTATCCGCTTAACAAAAAAAACACAGAAGCTGTGTGTGTCAGGGGTGTGTCCACGATGCTGCTTCCATGGACAGTAAACCTGTAAGCAGCAGCCGAGCGTTGTCAATGAAATTATGAGCCGACATGCAGTAAAAGTGAAGCCAGAGTTTCTGAGAAGTTTATGAACATTTAGCTAGTTTCATTTCAGTTTCTAAAATGTTCTTTTGGTTTTTATTTAGCTGCTTTTTTATTTCTCTCAGTTAGATGAGAAGATCAAACATTTGCATTAAACAATGACGTAATGAAAAAGCTTTTTACACGCAAAGACATGCAAACCAGTCATCAGGAGACTGCTGCTCTACATTCAGGACATGTGGGTTCCTGGTGACGACATGTACATCTGAACCTGACCAGGCTTTGTAATATTTACCATGCAACCTTCCTTTCAGGTTAATAAGACATGTGTAATGGGCTGGCTTTGTACAAACTTGGATGTTTTGAGGCATCAGTCTTTGGTTACATTCACATGCATTAATGGTACTTTTATTGTTGTTTATGATGAGCACAACCAATGCAAATGATTTTGTATCTTGAGGTTTCTGCAGAGGACAGTGAGGACCATAATCAGATGTGAACAAATCAATGAACCAAGAAAGCATTCAAACAAACAAAATCAATGTAGGGCAGGTCACCAGAAATAAAATATTTAAAAAAACAACCTTTAAAAAATGGTGGCTTGGAAATTCAGGCTTTTTAAATTCTGTTTTTAATGAATAGAAAATCTCTTCCTTTACAAACCCCTACAGCAGGTCACCTTAGTTTCACTGAGTGATGCCCCCTGTCGGGGATCTCTGACAGTTACAGTAAGTCTGAGCTCCTGGCAGCAGCAGGCTGCTGGACCGACGTGGTTGAGCAGGTCGGCCAACAATGGAAGGATTGGCGGTTCGGTACCCGGCCCCTCCAGCCAACTGTCGTTGTATCCTTGGGCAAGGCACTTAATCCTCCTTGCCTCCCGTGTGGCTCCACTGGTGTGTGCATGTGTCTGAATGTCCCGGTGCTGGTCAGAGGCGCATACTGGCAGCCACACCTCTGTCAGTCTGCCCCAGTAGACTGTATCACCATGAATGAGGAGTGAATGAATAATGGACAGACACTGTAAGCGCTTTTAGCGTCTGGAAAAGCGCAGATAAATCCAATCTATCATTATTACTGATGACAAGAACCAAAACATGCATTCGCTTTTCGCTTTTTTTAACTGGAAATCAGTTATAAGCAGAGAAATGCTCTGAAACTTGATGGAGACGGTTAATCAAGTCAGTGAAAGAGCCCAGCAGCCCTGGTTCTGTTTGACTTAAAGCTCCAGTCTAAATGCATGTGACATTACCAACCTGTATGCATAAATATTATGAGTGGCACTGGCAATCTTCTTATTCGTATAAAGCTTCTCCAGGACCATTTTCACCTGAAATAGAAACAAAGGAGAAATGCTCAATGAGAACGGCTCTTTGATAATCAAAAGGAAAAAAAAAGCTTTTCAGTCACCACTTCTAATGCATAAATGCAGAAGAAATCTTCTCAGCTCTTATTCTGTCTGATGCTGCTGAGACATGCACTGACTTGGTGTCCAGGAGTCTCTTTTTCATGTAAAAATATTCACGCTGAATTTGTCTGTGGTGTGTGGTTTGTTTATTCTGTGAAATGATATTCTGAAGTTGTCTTACTTAACATTAAAATGCTGCTAAGGGTGTTGTGGAGAATTAAACGAGGAACAAATTTCCCCTAAATGAAGTTGTTTTTCTGCGCTGAGAGCAACACTTTAAGACGTATCTATTCTGTTCATTATCTCTGAAAGAAAAAGCATCTTTTTCTTATACCAATTCAGAGCAGGTGGAAGCTTTTAGGATGAGCCAGAGTGATATTATCTTTCCAGAAGAAGCCAAAGGACTTTTTCATTTTGTCAAGCTAACGCATAAATTACCTGATTTGTTTCTGTCTAACTGACAAGATGCTAATGGTGGAAATTCTTCTGAAGGTTTGGCTCTTATCCTAACGCCTTTAAAATGGGGCACGGTCCATTTTTTTAATTTAAAATTGCATATAGTTAAACCTTTACCATTTGAACACATTTTAAAGAGAATGTGGTCAAATTCTTGCACGTTACCTGTCTGGCTGAGACCACAGCGGCTAAATGAGGCTGGAAAGTGCTGCGTCTGTCTGTCACTGTGGTTCCATGTTTTATTACAGGCAATTCTTCATCTGCAAGAAAGCATTGCCATACATGAGATTCTATATTTGATACTGATTTTGTGTTGAAGAAGCTTACCATAACCCTGATCCATAAAGTGATATTCAGCTTCCGTGTTCAGTTTAAGAGCCATGAAATCTGGAACTTCCTCCTCATCATCATCTTCATCAACTCCTTCCTCAGCTGTTGTGTTTTCTTTTTCCAGATGTTCTTCTAAAGCCGGTCAGCCAAAAAAAAAGCACATCTTACAAAATGTTGGCCAAAAGCTATGTAGGAAGCTTAACTGCAAAGCAGAGTGTCATAACTGTCCACACATCAGGTTCCAGGCTGAGTGAACCTCCTGCAACAATCCTCTACAGTAAGATCAAACATCAGCTTCTTATGAAAGGGGCTGAAATGAGCTGGGAGAACGATGTGTCTGCACCCCATGAAGCTAGCAGTGATGAACATGAGTGTCAAAAGAACAGAGGAAAACGGTTTCCTTCCTTTTACCTGTAGAGGCTGATACTTTACACACTACAGACTTTACAGTACAAAAACAGATAACTTTGTTGTGGAATTTGCATCTACAGATAAAGAGAAGTCTAGTCCTCCAGAACTGCAACCCCACCTGCTTTTCAGAATTGGCTCAAATGTCTAAGATTGTCAACAACAACGTGTAGTAAAACTGAAACCGATGAATGAAAGTATGACCCCAGCCAGTGCATCAGGGGCAGTTGGTAAAGGACAGTTATTCAAAAAAGACCAGCATTTGACAGATTTTAAAGAGTTGTCCCTATTTTTCATGAATGCTATTCCAAAAATACAATTCTGCAAAAACATGTTTTTAAGATGGCTCGGGGGTTCTCTCTAATCTAAACCGAATGGACTGAACCTGGTAAAGCAGGTTTAATCTGCTTATAGATTAACTAGTAATTCCAGCTTCCAAATTCTAATAAGACCTGTAAAATACTAGTGGTGTTACGATTAACTGATTTCTGTTCCAACCAGAACAATCTGTCTGAGGCTAATTGATAACCCAATCAAATCAAACAGATCTATACTATACTATTACAATGAAATTAATTGATTATAATTGATCTTGGAAAACATCATTTGGATTAAGCCATGGTAGGTTTAATTTACTAAGGTAAAATAAGGTCCATCCCAGCAGACAAACACAGGTGATGCAGTAAACCTGATCAACCATCATTCCAGTCTAACCTGTGGAAACACTTTGAATTTACAAAGTCATGTGACCATACAGTGTTGCTAGAATGTTCTAATAATGTTCCTTTGGATTATTCTGATGTGGAAAAACAACAGTGGGAGGAACTTTATCAAACTCAAATGTGAATGGATTTGACTTTCATTCTTGTTTACTTGTTTGTTTGTACACAGATTTATTTACACTAGATTATCTTGAAGATTTCTACAAGATTCCCTTAAAGGAATCTGGAAAACAACCTGCACTGTTCAGTAGCAGGTATTTATCTCTGTTTCCGTTTATTTTGAACATCAAAAACAGTCATAACAAACAACAAAAAAACAATCAAGCCAAATACAACCAAAAATAATGTTCAAAAAGGAGTGTGAAGAAGTTAAAAGAAACCTACTTTAATCCCACCCTCTTTACTAAATTTCATTAAATTTACTGCTTCCTTCCAGCTCACTTTAGTACAACAGAGGTAGAACAAAAAAACAACATAAACAAGAGAAGAAATATATACATACACATACAAGGCCATATACATATGAACACATGCATATAGGAACACATACATATAGGAATACATACATATAGGAATACATACATATGAACACATACATATATGAACACATACATATATGAACACATACACATATGAACACATACACATATGAACACATGCAAATGAACACATGCAAATGAACACATGCAAATGAACACATGCAAATGAACACATGCATATGAACACATGCAAATGAACACATGCATATGAACACATGCAAATGAACACATGCAAATGAACACATGCATATGAACACATGCATATGAACACATGCAAATGAACACATGCAAATGAACACATGCAAATGAACACATGCAAATGAACACATGCAAATGAACACATGCAAATGAACACATGCAAATGAACACATGCAAATGAACACATGCAAATGAACACATGCAAATGAACACATGCAAATGAACACATGCAAATGAACACATGCAAATGAACACATGCAAATGAACACATGCAAATGAACACATGCAAATGAACACATGCAAATGAACACATGCAAATGAACACATGCAAATGAACACATGCAAATGAACACATGCAAATGAACACATGCAAATGAACACATGCAAATGAACACATGCAAATGAACACATGCAAATGAACACATGCAAATGAACACATGCAAATGAACACATGCAAATGAACACATGCAAATGAACACATGCAAATGAACACATACATATGAACACATACATATGAACACATACATATGAACACATACATATGAACACATACATATGAACACATACATATGAACACATACATATGAACACATACATATGAACACATACATATGAACACATACATATGAACACATACATATGAACACATACATATGAACACATACATATGAACACATACATATGAACACATACATATGAACACATACAAATGAACACATACAAATGAACACATACAAATGAACACATACAAATGAACACATACATATGAACACATACAAATGAACACATACATATGAACACATACATATGAACACATACATATGAACACATACATATGAACACATACATATGAACACATACATATGAACACATACATATGAACACATACATATGAACACATACATATGAACACATACATATGAACACATACATATGAACACATACATATGAACACATACATATGAACACATACATATGAACACATACATATATGAACACATACATATGAACATGCCGTTGAGCAAACACATTTTCCGGTCATTTATTTATGCATTTATAGTCATTAAAGATTTTTTTTCTATATTGAAGTTTAAATTGTCTTATTGTTGGATTCTTTTTGTCAGTTCTACTGTTCCATAGTCTTGCCCCACAAAATGAAATACAGAATTGTTTTCTTCTGGTTTGCGTTTTGTTTATTTTAAATCTATAATAACACCCCCCCCCCCACCCCCCCAGATCTGTCCTAAACAGATTTTGGAGGTTATTGAGCAACATTTTATTATGAACTCTAAATATGTGCTGTTTACCACATCTTTTAATTTGAATCATATTGAATGATTAAAAAATGAGTGAGTATGATCATAAGAACCTGATCTCTGAGTCACACTGGTTGAAGCTTTGGAGAAAGATATCCTGGATCCATTTTAGGTCAGTGAATCGCATCCAACTGGATCAAAAAGAACCAATATCAACTCTGAATCGGATCATAATGACTGGAATCATTGTTAAAATGAACCATTAGACCCACGTTAAATATCTACAAAACAGTCTGAGTATGAACTAAAATGTTTTTTCTGACAAAGAAAAAGGAACATGGATTGTTTTCTACATCAATTGGAAGGTTACAGGTTTACTTCAAATTGTTTAAGCAGGTTACATTCTTCCGAGAGTCTTTGGCAAGGAGACCTAAACCCCATGCTGCCCCAGAGTATGTATCTGTGCATAAAACAGCTGTGTTGACTAAGAAATTATAGATGACTGTGATTTCTATTGTAAAACGGTTCTGTTTTAAATTTGACCAAAGAAAAACTCTACAAGACATTTCCAACTTAATCTCCACCCACAGCTTCTGCGATTTTTGCCTTACAAAAAGACCTGTGCTTTCTTTAAAAGGACATTTTTGTTAATATGTAAGCTTTTTCAGGACGCAGATGCAAGCATGACTTGGGAAGTGGGCGTCATTAAAGACAGCATTACCACAAAACGCTTTTACATTCAAAGAACTGAAAGAAAATAACAGACATCACAGATAGATTTTGTGTCCATGTGAAGATATATAATATCTTGTGTCTTTGAAAATGTATATCTACATTATCCTTAAAAGATGCAAAACCAGGAAATGACAAAAGGAAAACTGAAGGTCTTTGTATCTGGCAGTGATAACACCTGTTTATTCTTTGCAGCCACACAAACACCTAGACGTGCTGCTAAGATTCATCCCAACTAAAAGCTGAACAAACATCTCCTCCTTTTGTCCGATGTGGTCCGACTCGCTCAAACGTCAGCATCACATCCAGTCCATCGCCACTCCTTTTTCATTTCCTGTCCTGTAAGAAGTGCCTTATCACATTTCCTTCCTCTCTCCCACCATGTGCCTGTCACTCCAATGAGTGAAGCTGTCAGTCCCATAAGGGCCTTGACCAGTTATTCTTTTTACCACAAGAATCACAAAGACATGACTTATGACACAACAGGGATGGAGGACACATATTTTACATAGCTCATTTTTCAAAGAACACCACCAGAGGAGTAAAATATTAGATAAGTGGATCTGAAAAGAGAAACTCACCCACTTACTTTACAGCAACCTGATTTATGATGATACAGCTGTGAATGAGGTACCTTCAAGCCTTTTCTCTTCTAAGGATTCTGCTAAAGCAACAGAAAGCATTATCTTGATATTAAACATTCTAAACTGTCACTCAAAGTCAGACTGATTTTCAAAGGCTTTTGTTCTCCTCTTATTACAGTTTCCGACCACGCCAAGTGGCTGTAGAAATGAAGAAGTTGGTCAGAATACAACAAATTTCAGTGCACAGATGGTCTGAGTGATTTACACCCCCCATGGTAAATGCTGTGGCTCATCATAGCAGAGTACATGGATGGATGGAATGCTAGAATTCCTTCCATCTATCTTGCTCTCAGGATAGGATCCTTTCTATCCTATCCCAGCTACTGTTGGGCAATAACATTAGCATTAATTCCCATCGTTGTTGCTCATCGTTCAGCACCTCGATCAGGCCTCACCATTAGCTTAGGTGGTCTGCCGGAGAGCTTTACACCGAATGCCCTTCCTGACACAACCCTGAATTCTATCCGGGCTCAGGACCGGCACCGGCAGACCCAGAGTTTGACCCGTTCTGGCAGCAGAAAGAGCTTGACACTAAAAATAGACAAAACCTGAACTTATTTCTGTTGAAATCCGTTTGTAAGTTGTTTTCTGCATTGGGACAATAATAATAACAAGAAAAATAAATTAAATATCCGATACCGATCGAGTCATCAACCACATGATCGGGCCCAATTTCTGATTCCGTTCCTACTTCAGAGCCACTGTACCAAAGTCTCCCTTTGGGGAGTGTTTTGGGAAGTGTTAGACCCGGCTTTTAGGAGACAAGTGTCTATTAGAGACCGGCCATTATTGGAAGATATACAGTAGTTGGAACAGGACTTAACAGAACCAGGATATTATGGTATTATTTTCATTTCTGTTATAAAATTGAACTGTTTTACAGAATGAAACTCACAGACTGTCTTGTGCATCAGGCCGCCTAATGGCTACCCAGTGAACTGAATTGGCTCCAATTATTTTAATTTTCAAACTAGCCTCAAACAGGAAGCGTTGTTCCTTGGTCATAAAGTGACTAAGCAGGCTCCCAAGTAATTCCAGCATCTAACTAACATGCCAGTGGGCCGATCCTCTACACGTGTTCAAATATTAATGCTCAGAAGGACAAAGCTGTTGAACAGGCTGAAGTCCATCAAGGGCTACAAACGTTAAGTTACCATGACAGCCTTGGGCAGCTGTGGTGTACAGGTAGAGCGGTTGACCTCTGATTCAGAAGATTGCAGGTTCAATACCTGCCCTGCCTGCTCATGTATCAAAGAACCCCACAGTTGCCTCTGGTGGTTGTAGGCTGGGCCAGTTTTTGGCAGCGGTGCCGCCATTAATGTGTGAATGGGACTGGGACTGCAAAGCACTTTGGGTCTTTTAAGAAGGTGTAAAGCGCTGTACAAATATACACCATTTATAAATGCACACCGTGACTGGCTTCAGGCATACATCTCTTTTGATCCGCCCCCACCTGTTCCTGAGCTTTGGGACTTCTCCACAAGAAACTCTCGGACTCTCTCCACCCAAAGGTAGAGGATGCTCTCCCCAGCATGCTCTCTGTTGAAGGGTGAAAGCAGAAAGAGGCCTGTTTTCAGAATGATACAAGCTTTTGTTGTGGCTAATATCTCTCTACAGCATCTCCTTATGAAGTCAAAAATTATGAAGAGGGACTCACACATAGATGTCTTCCAGGCTGTTTGCCAATTTGACCCTCTCAGGGCCTCGCAACCATGCTGCACTACAAAAGCCATGAACAAACACAAAGATATTGAGTGGGAAGAACAGAGGGCTTCTGAGTGAGAAGCTGTTCTTTCAAATTAGCCGATCTCCCACATATTAAATCTGAAAGGCAAATAAACTTACTTGATCTGGTAGATGGGTGGAGCTGCACTTGGATAATCAGAAGGTAGAATTATCTGATCAGTGACAGGACAAAAAGGATCATGATCTGAATATAAACTCTGCACAGATGAAAACATGTGATGGGTATGCAGAGTTGTGTCTGCACCTGTAAGCACGCTGTCAGTTCTGGCTCCTCCAAATCACTGGATATTTTGATGCAAAATATTCTGGATGCTTCATCTATCACACACCATTCATCGCCGTAGATAGAAGACAAAGCCTCAACCTCTTCAATCTAAATATGAAGAAACAAGAACAAAGCCAAAACATGAATCCTCTTTTTCTGCAGGCATTATTTATGGATAAATGCCTGCAGTGCTTAAAACCCTGAATCAGTGATTTGCAAAAGGTTTTTGAAAGTCTCACAAGAACTTAAGTACATGTATACAGCTGTGTTTAATCAGCAAAAGTGCCTTATAGAGAAAGCACGGTTTGGACACAACATCAAAACACTGAAGAAAATAAAACATTTACAGTAAAAAACTGAACAGAACATTTTGAAGAAGTAAATCAAGATGGCTTCTCAGTCTTCAGTCAGGAAAACAATGTTATAGAACATTAAAACAAACAACATCACAGCAAACACAAATATGAGCTAAAAAAACAACACTTGAGGTATAAAGTTTGGAATGAACCTGGAGCTCTATTTGAGACGGATCGGTGGAGCTCTAACTTGATGGGTAAGCAGCTCCCAGAATTCTCCCGAAAAAACTGTTTATTTGAGGCCACGAGGAACAACAGGAACAGCAAAACATGCCGAACAAGGATTTTCAAACTGAATAGAAATGTATCTGTGCAGACATGTGCCACTTAGGTTTCTGTCATTTCCCAAAACTGCAATGTGTATTTGGATGGATATGATTCACCAAAAAAATGTATGTTTTATGACCATTGTCAACATCTATGAGGAAAGAAAAACAGATGTTCAAATAATAACGCACAAGAATGCTAACTCTTTCTTAAATCGCATAATGTTGAGAAATATCATTCCCATTACTGATGTATAAACTGCTTTATGCACAGTCACACCCGGCACAATTACCTTCAGTTAGTGTTTCAGGGACTTTTTTATCTTCTTCAAGAATTCAATAATTCACTTCAAAATAATATTGAAATAAGTATCACCCCGATTTGTGCATGAGTAATTCTTGATTTGTAACTCATACAATAGATTTTGTGCAAAAGAACAAAACTAAATGTAAAAAAAAATACAATGTACACATGCACAACTTAAAATTGCAACAGCTTGAAACGAACTACACGCACAATTCTTGTCACCAAAGTGTGTGCGTAACAATAACTTGTTAAACAAAACCACATTTAGACACAAATCTGATGTGAGACTCTTCACGTCTCCCAGATTCATGTGTAAGTGATGCGTTTAAATGCTGCTGGAATGCTGGGTCATCAGAGTTTTCTTATCAGCCGCTCTGAACTTACATTGAGACTATCTGGTGAAATTGACATTTCGTCGCCACTTCCTTAAACAGATATGCGGGCTAATTAATGCAAAAGAGTCTAAATAAGCATTTTCAAAACACTCTAAAACTAAAAATCTATTCCAGAACTGATTATTTCCTCTCTGCAGCCCCTCCCATGACAGCGCCTCAGACACAGGGCTCTTTCCCGAGTGCTGGTCACCAGTCACGGGGATAGCAGGTCCCGCTGGACCATTCTAAACAGTCGCAGATCGGAGCGGGATGGTGGGCTGATCAACCACCGAACGTGAACCCACAGTGTCAGAGTGTTGATTTTTTAGAGAACACCCTTCACCGTTCCGAAATTTGTTGATTTCTGTTAAAAGTTTTTAAAAGATTTTAAAGCCCCTTTTATAGAAGTTACAATCATTTCCAATGAACACACACAAAGTCCACAATCTCAGAGCCAAAAGCTCACCTGTGAGTCCTGGAAGAGCCATAATAAAAATGAAACAGACATTCAAACAAAAGAGCCATTAGGTTTCTTGGTTTAGTTCGTCTTGATTAAACTTCTGCTTTTGAAATGAGGTGCTAAACAAGGAGGGTATAGATTCTACAAGGAGAAGTAAAAATAAAAATCCATAAAATTGATTTTAATTATTATTATTAATTAAATTACCTCAAAGACCTACTCAAATTAAAATAATGTTTTTGGTGTTTTAAATATGTCCTTGTAGGATTTTTCTGAAAATGAAGGCAGGGGCAGCGGCAGAGGGTAGCTAGGGGTTGCTATAGCGACAGCAAACTTTGGCAAATAATACCCCTACACATGCTAAGCTCCTCCCCCGTCACAAAGTCCAGGCTCCGCCCCCGTCACAAACGCTAAGATCCGCCCCCGTCACAAAGTCCAAGCTCCGCCCCCGTCACAAACGCTAAGATCCGCCCCCGTCACAAATGCTAAGCTCCACCCCCGTCACAAAGTCCATGCTCCGCCCCCGTCACAAATACAAAGCTCCGCCCCCGTCACAAATGCAAAGCTCCGCCTCTGTCACAAAGTCCAGGCTCCGCCCCCGTCACAAAGGCTAAGCTCCGCTCCCGTCACAAACTCCAGGCTCCGCCCCTGTCACAAACTCCAGACTCCGCCCCCGTCACAAAGGCTAAGCTCCGCCCCCGTCACAAACTCCAGGCTCTGCCCCTGTCACAAATGCTAAGATCTGCCCCCGTCACAAAGTCCAGGCTCCGCCCCCGTCACAAACGCCAAGCTCGCCCCCGTCACAAACGCCAGGCTCCGCCCCCGTCACAAAGGCTAAGCTCCGCCCCCGTCACAAATGCAAAGCTCCGCCTCTGTCACAAAGGCTAAGCTCCGCCCCCGTCACAAACTCCAGGCTCCGCCCCCGTCACAAACTCCAGGCTCCGCCCCCGTCACAAACTCCAGGCTCCGCCCCCGTCACAAACTCCAGGCTCCGCCCCCGTCACAAATGCTAAGATCTGCCCCCGTCACAAAGGCTAAGCTCCGCCCCCGTCACAAAGGCTAAGCTCCGCCCCCGTCACAAATGCTAAGCTCCACCCCGTCACAAAGTACAGGCTCCGCCCCCGTCACAAAGTCCAGGCTCCGCCCCCGTCACAAACTCCAGACTCCGCCCCCGTCACAAATGCTAAGCTCCACCCCGTCACAAACTCCAGTCTCCGCCCCCTTCACAAATGCTAAGATCCGCCCCCGTCACAAAGTCCAGGCTTCGACCCCGTCACAAATGCTAAGCTCCGCCCCGTTACAAAGTCAAGATTTTGTGCAAAAGAACAAAACTAAATTTAAAAAAATACAATGTACACAGGCACAACTTAAAATTGCAACAGCTTGAAACGAACTACACGCACAATTCTTGTCACCCAAGTGTGTGCGTAACAATCACTTGCTAAACAAAACCACATTTACACACAAATCTGACGTGAGACTCTTCACGTCTCCCAGATTCATGTGTAAGTGATGCCTTTAAATGCTGCTGGAATGCTGGGTCATCAGAGTTTTCTTATCAGCCGCTCTGAACTTACATTGAGACTATCTGGTGAAATTGACATTTCGTCGCCACTTCCTTAAACAGATATGCGGGCTAATTAATGCAAAAGAGTCTAAATAAGCATTTTCAAAACACTCTAAAACTAAAAATCTATTCCAGAACTGATTATTTCCTCTCTGCAGCCCCTCCCATGACAGCGCCTCAGACACAGGGCTCTTTCCCGAGTGCTGGTCACCAGTCACGGGGATAGCAGGTCCCGCTGGACCATTCTAAACAGTCGCAGATCAGAGCGGGATGGTGGGCTGATCAACCACCGAACGTGAACCCACAGTGTCAGAGTGTTGATTTTTTAGAGAACACCCTTCACCGTTCCGAAATTTGTTGATTTCTGTTAAAAGTTTTTAAAAGATTTTAAAGCCCCTTTTATAGAAGTTACAATCATTTCCAATGAACACACACAAAGTCCACAATCTCAGAGCCAAAAGCTCATCTGTGAGTCCTGGAAGATCCATAATAAAAATGAAACAGACATTCAAACAAAAGAGCCATTAGCTTTCTTGGTTTAGTTCGTCTTGATTAAACTTCTGCTTTTGAAATGAGGTGCTAAACAAGGAGGGTATAGATTCTACAAGGAGAAGTAAAAATAAAAATCCATAAAATTGATTTTAATTATTATTATTAATTAAATTACCTCAAAGACCTACTCAAATTAAAATAATGTTTTTGGTGTTTTAAATATGTCCTTGTAGGATTTTTCTGAAAATGAAGGCAGGGGCAGCGGCAGAGGGTAGCTAGGGGTTGCTATAGCGACAGCAAACTTTGGCAAATAATACCCCTACACATGCTAAGCTCCTCCCCCGTCACAAAGTCCAGGCTCCGCCCCCGTCACAAACGCTAAGATCCGCCCCCGTCACAAATGCAAAGCTCCGCCTCTGTCACAAAGTCCAGGCTCCGCCCCCGTCACAAAGGCTAAGCTCCGCCCCCGTCACAAAGTCCAGGCTCCGCCCCCGTCACAAATGCAAAGCTCCGCCCCCGTCACAAAGTCCAGGCTCCGCCCCCGTCACAAAGTCCAGGCTCCGCCCCCGTCACGAACTCCAGACTCCGCCCCGTCACGAACTCCAGACTCCGCCCCCGTCACAAACTCCAGGCTCCGCCCCGTCACAAAGTCCAACCTCCGCCCCCGTCACAAAGTCCAACCTCCGCCCCCGTCACAAAGGCTAAGCTCCACCCCGTCACAAAGTCCAGGCTCCGCCCCCGTCACAAATGCTAAGCTCCACCCCGTCACAAAGTCCAGTCTCCGCCCCCGTCACAAAGTCCAGGCTCCGCCCCCGTCACAAACTCCAGACTCCGCCCCCGTCACAAATGCTAAGATCCGCCCCCGTCACAAAGTCCAAGCTCCGCCCCCGTCACAAATGCTAAGCTCCGCCCCGTCACAAAGTCCAGGCTCCGCCCCGTCACAAAGGCTAAGATCCACCCCCGTCACAAACTCCAGGCTCCGCCCCCGTCACAAATGCTAAGATCTGCCCCCGTCACAAACTCCAGGCTCTGCCCCCTTCACAAATGCTAAGATCCGCCCCCGTCACAAAGTCCAGGCTCCGACCCCGTCACAAATGCTAAGCTCCGCCCCGTTACAAAGTCAAGATTTTGTGCAAAAGAACAAAACTAAATTTAAAAAAATACAATGTACACAGGCACAACTTAAAATTGCAACAGCTTGAAACGAACTACACGCACAATTCTTGTCACCCAAGTGTGTGCGTAACAATCACTTGTTAAACAAAACCACATTTACACACAAATCTGACGTGAGACTCTTCACGTCTCCCAGATTCATGTGTAAGTGATGCCTTTAAATGCTGCTGGAATGCTGGGTCATCAGAGTTTTCTTATCAGCCGCTCTGAACTTACATTGAGACTATCTGGTGAAATTGACATTTCGTCGCCACTTCCTTAAACAGATATGCGGGCTAATTAATGCAAAAGAGTCTAAATAAGCATTTTCAAAACACTCTAAAACTAAAAATCGTCGCAGATCGGAGCGGGATGGTGGGCTGATCAACCACCGAACGTGAACCCACAGTGTCAGAGTGTTGATTTTTTAGAGAACACCCTTCACCGTTCCGAAATTTGTTGATTTCTGTTAAAAGTTTTTAAAAGATTTTAAAGCCCCTTTTATAGAAGTTACAATCATTTCCAATGAACACACACAAAGTCCACAATCTCAGAGCCAAAAGCTCACCTGTGAGTCCTGGAAGAGCCATAATAAAAATGAAACAGACATTCAAACAAAAGAGCCATTAGGTTTCTTGGTTTAGTTCGTCTTGATTAAACTTCTGCTTTTGAAATAAGGTGCTAAACAAGGAGGGTAAAGATTCTACAAGAAGTAAAAATTAAAATCTATAAAATTGATTTTAATTATTATTAGTAATTAAATTACCTTAAAGACGTACTCAAATTAAAATAATGTTTTTGGTGTTTTAAATATGTCCTTGTAGGATTTTTCTGAAAATGAAGGCAGGGGCGGCGGCAGAGGGTAGCTAGGGGTTGCTATAGCGACAGCAAACTTTGGCAAATAATACCCCTACAAATGCTAAGCTCCACCCCCGTCACAAAGTCCAGGCTCCGCCCCCGTCACAAAGGCTAAGCTCCGCCCCCGTCAGAAATGCTAAGCTCCGCCCCCGTCAGAAATGCTAAGCTCCGCCTCTGTCACAAACTCCAGGCTCCGCCCCCGTCACAAAGGCTAAGCTCCGCCCCCGTCACAAACTCCAGGCTCCGCCCCTGTCACAAACTCCAGACTCCGCCCCCGTCACAAAGGCTAAGCTCCGCCCCGTCACAAAGGTTAAGCTTCGCCCCCGTCGCAAAGGCTAAGCTCCGCCCCCGTCACAAATGCTAAACTCCACCCCGTCACAAATGCTAAGCTCCACCCCGTCACAAAGTACAGGCTCCGCCCCCGTCACAAAGTCCAGGCTCCGCCCCCGTCACAAATGCTAAGGGATTATATAAATTTACATCCTCCCACTCCCTTTAAAGCAATCTATCTTTTGACGCTGTTATCCTGTCTTTGACGTGCTTTTCATAGATGTTAACTTCTGTTGATTGTGTTACATATGTGTTATTACTGAAATAAACCAAGTCAATTCAGTATCAACTACACGTTTAAACAAACATGTTGAAATAACAACTACATGTTGAAATAACCACACGTTTGAAAAACTTTATACAATTCCAGTGTACCAATATTGCTCTCTTTTTTGTTTCACCAGTAATGTTAGGTTGAAGGTGTGAAGTGCTGTAAGCGAGCAGGAGAGCATGTAGACAGAGAGCTCTGAACAAAGGAAAGGGGAAAAGAGGGGTGGGGTTGCTCTGCACCAACAGTCCAGAACTCCAGCAGCTCTGTAGAAATGATGTCCTAGAAAACAACACAGGTTTCTTGGTTCTACCTGAGAACGGAATCATCATAATTAAAAGACCACTGGGAGCATTTTGACAGCAGATTATTAAAAGATTGGAGTGGGGCTTTAAATTGCAAAAGTGTAAAACAATTCTGCATAAAAAATCCCTCTCATTTTTGTTTACATGAATTATTTTTTCCCAACTATTTTTTTAAGACAAAAAAATCTTGTCTTGAAAAGACAAGTCATGGCATCTGGACTTGTATTTCTTCATCAGTCTAATGAAGCTACTGGATGAGTGGCAAAACTATTCAAGAGAAGACCAAGTTCAGATGATTCCACTTCCAAAAGTCAGTAGAAAGGATGAAAATCTTCATAGTCTTTTTTTCAAAACTGTATTAACAGTAAAATAAAGGCATCTGTGGCTTTCAAGCAGTCTGATTTAACAGGTGTCCTATTTGGTGTGGCATCCCACAGGGATTATTGTCCAGACTTCTGCTCTTCTCTCTATTGGATTCATGTTTTTAATTCAGAGCAGCTCACAGCTTCAAAACTAAAAAAGCACATTCAACAAGTTCTTTAACAAAGGAAGGAAACAGGAGACTGGATAGTGATGTCAGAAAAGCTGAAAATCGATTCAGAAAGTTGTCAAACTACTTTTAGCACAACCAGGCATTTAAAAAGAAATGTAAACCTGAATACACTTACAGCACCGTAAACTACCACTGACAGCCCTGAATGTTGGACTTCAGCCTGTTGTTGGCTGTCTGGCTGTGTGCCCTGCAGCTCACCAGAGCATCCAGCTCTTCCTGCGGGGCCTGCGGGGCCTGCGGGGTCCGCTGCCCGCTCCGCGTGCCACCTGCACCCCGTCCCTCAAAAACACCACAGCAACCTCTTCAAGTTTCCCCGAAAGATTCGGTCTTACTTGAGCCTGCAGGTCTACGTCACTCTCCTCTTTAATGAGACCCGCCATTCGTCATCGTGTAACGTGTCAGATCTCCACACGTGAAGCTCATGTGATGATACTGACGCGTAAGGGACATTCGTGAACTACATCCCCGTCGCGGTGGTGACTTTCATTGCTCACAGAACCGAGGGACCGGAAGTTGCAGTAAAGTCTTCCGGGTTTATCTCTTAACGTTAGCACACCGACGTAGAAATCCCATTTTTTAATTTTATTTTTAAGAAGAAAATAGCTGAATGTGTGTGGTGGATTTAATTCACCAACCAGCTCTCGCTTGTATTTTTGAAAAACATGTTTCTTATTAAACGTACTTTTATTTTGAAACCCGAAGCATTTCGCCATGGTGGCTTCCGGTGTAGACAGATCAGCTGATCTCGGTGTAAACAGTCAGGACTATGCTCGCCGTGTGAGTGTGGAGGGAAGGCAGAGTGACGCGGGCAGTTCCACGCGTGTTTTACCGCCTTTTTTCTGCCCTGGACGTTGATGGCGAGCGCGCGCCGCGTGTGCGGGGCGATGCGGGCGTCCGCGCCCGGTAGCTGCGGAGGGCAACTCCACGCATCACATGCCGTTTAACGGGGGTCCCACATGAGAGCAGCTGTCACCTTGGTCTGCATCCTCTCGGACATGGAGTCAGTAAGTTTCAGTGTCTTTCCATCCACACAGAAGATGCGCCTGTGTGCACGAGCCTCCACAGTCTTCACGACATTGTGTGGTCAAAGTTTGACTTGATCATGGCTGGCCGACCCTCAGGAGCCCTTAACCCTGCCTGTCATCCAGTCCTTTCTGACCAGCTTGCTGTTGATTAGCTGACTCAAGTGATTCCACATCCTGATTGCCTGAACATACCTGGTGCAGGTAGTCAGCATCAAGCAGTCCAGAGACAGCTGGAAAACAGGCAGGGTTAAGGCTCTTGAGGTCCAGGATTGGCCGGCCCTGGACCTTGACTGGACTAGATGGATAAACAAAAGCAGAATTGAATTCGTGGCTCCTCCATTCATGGGTTAAGACAGACATAAACATCCCTCCTCTGGGGCAATAGGAGGGATGAACATTGGCTCACTGTTCCGCTACAGAAATGAAGCCAGTGGAACTGTTGGTTCTGTCAGAAAGCACCACCATCATTCCTCCAACTTATAGCCTTTCAAAACTTCAAATGCTCATTAATAGCTTATTACAGATGACTTTCCAGATGTATTTTAATTTAGCTTCTTTTGCTCTGTCTTTAGCTGCAGTTGGATTTATGTAGAAGTGTGGGGTAGAAAGGATCTTTGCTTAAACACATTGAGGGTTTCTGTAAACTGGCAGTGTGGTTTATAGCAATAATTCTTTGTGTGTCAACTGAAATGAGGATGTGCATTAGTCAGCATCATTTTATGCGTACAAGAGTAGATGTTCTTTGGGCTCACTGTAAAAAACAAGTTTCAGATTGTTAAAGCATTCCTGCAGTTGTTGATGAACTGGAGCCGGATCATATAGTGGATTATTGTTTTGATTGTGAGGCTGGGCTCTGATTCTGTAGGAATGTCGAACCATTCTTGGTAGCTGATTACGTATACAGGCTGTCATGGGACCTCTTTGAACGGTTGTCCAAACACTCCCACATGCTTTCCCGGCTGAGGTAAAGCTTTCACAGTCTGTTGAGCTGACATCAAGTCAAATCATTTAGTCTTTTCTTCTTTGTTGTATTGATCATTAGTAACTGTCACATGATGTAGCAGTGTCTAAGGAGCCACCTCCCTGTCTCTGTTCCTCTGACTGCACACACTGATTGTTTGATTAAAGCTTGCAGAGTCATGTGCTCATGCAAGAAGAAAAGACACGCTTCCTTCCTGTAAAGCAGGTCTGATGACTAGTGCTTTTTTCATTTGTGTTTCTGTTTTCTCCTCATAGACTTATGCTTCTCCAAACTCATGACTTCAGAGTTAGATGGAAGTCATGTGCAAAAGCCAGTAACCTCATTTTGATTTCATGTTGGTTGTGTGCACGTCATCTTGTTGTTAAAGGAATTTCCTCTTCTGACAATTTTTATTAATTTCTGGATCAGTGACGAATAGGGATTTTGAAAATGTAAATTTAAAATTAATTTTAAAATACGTTTTAATGCAATTGATAAAACATTAATCATAAATATTACCTATATTTTTACAAAAGTTCTTGAAATTGTGTGGATTTAGTGTGTTTTCTGTTCAAGTTAGTGACTGTGGCCTTGAAAAAAAATAATTTGGTGCAACAGTCAATTGAATTCAAATAAATGAATCTCCTTATTAAATAAAATTGTAATAGTATAGTCAGGTTGTTTAGTCCTAAATCACGACAAAGTATTTGTACTTTTTTCAGATTTTATAAGTATTAAAATCACACTTTCCTATCTCTCTTAAATGTGGTTCACAGTTTGATTAAAAAAAAAACAATTGATAAAAATTTTAAAAGAATTCCCTTAACATATTGCATCAGACATTCATTTTAACTGTAGTAGAAATTACACATTTTTATAAAAAAGAAACAGACATAAAGTACTTTTGTTTGTCACACCCATTAAAATATATTACTGGATTGGGCTTTTGCCCATTTGCTGCACTGTGATGTGCATGCACAGGCGCTGCTGTTCCATTGAAGGACAGGCAGACAACCACAAAACCGGGTCAGCTCCCTCATTTCTCACTTGATTTTCACAAAACATGGCTCAAATTAAACCTTGACAAATTATGAATCTCATGGTATATTGAAATATTTACTGGTATTATCTCTAAAAAATAAACTGTAAGCAGTGCAAGAACTGTTGTCCTGCTCTCCTTGTGTGTATCCAACGCAATTCAGCAGTAAGTCTAACTCCTTCCAGAAACATGTGCATAGTCAGAATGTAGCGTCCATAGCTCCAAATTTATTGCTCCAATAATGTCTCCAAAACAGAGTAAAAAACTGTAAAACCGAAAATAAACCTGTCCTTAGAACAGTCAAAATATGAATAAAATTAGCTTTTATACATCAGAATGCACATGGAGTAGTCACGGTATGACGCTTAATCCACCATCATTCAAACATCTAACAGTCAACAAATTTACATTTTCCATGAACATTTTAACACAAATAAAGATTTAATATTGCACTTCTAGTGAAAATAGAGCAACTTACAGACTATGTCAAAAGCTTGAACACAAAAGGCGGATGTCAGAGGATGAACTTAAGTCCATGTGCTTGCCGAGAGAAAAGTACAAGATGGCCGACTTCCGGTAACATTATCCTGTCTTAACAGCATCTTCAAAATAAAAGACTGTTAAAAATGTGGGATACAATGTATTCAAATTACTATTCGGGAAATAAAAAGCACAGAACACTCCCCACCTGGTATCTGTGAAGGTGCCATACCGACGAAACCATCATGGATTAACAGTCAGTCCTTTGTTGTTAGGAGTAGAACGATCTCTCGTAAAGGCCGAAGAAATTTCTTCACGTACCCATGCTTCGTTGTCTTAATCTCAATCTTGCAGACTTTTCCATCTTGTCCAGGAAAAGTTTAGGTGACGAGCGCCATGGGCCAGGCAGTGCGACAGGTTTGGCTGTCTTTTAGCAGGACAACGTCACCTTGTTCGATGTTGTGACAGGATTTCTGCCACTTGTGCCGAACTTGCAATGTGTGCAAATATTCACATTTCCAACGATACCACAACTGATCTGCCAGTCGTTGCTCTTGACGCCACTGTTGCTTGTACATGTCCTTCTCGGTGAACTCTCCAGGTGGAGGTGGAACACTTTGTTTGCGGGTAAGAAGCATGGCTGGGGTGAGTATCTGAGGTACTTCTGGGTCGGAGGAAACTGAAAGCAGAGGTCTGGAGTTGATGATCAACATCACTTCTCCCATAAAAGTACACAGAACTTCATGAGTCAAACTAGAAGAGGGGGTGCGCATTAACATGGAGTCCAAAATCCTCCTTGCGACTACAATCATGCATCCCACACCCCACCCTTGTGTGAAGAGTGAGGTGAGTTGAAGTACCATAAGCATCCTTGACTGTTAGTGTATCTCTCAACATCCAACTCACTCAGCACTTTGTGAAATTACAGCTCTTTGCAAGCACAGACGAAATTGGTTCCACAGTCTGAGTGAAGTTGTTCGGAGGGGCCACGAATTGTGAAGAATCTTCTCAGGGAGTTTATGAAGGAAGAAGTGTCCATGGATTCCACAACCTCTATGAGTCAATTGATGCAGTTACATTGTGAAAATGAAAAAGCATTTCTGTAATCCATTTTAATTTTCAAATTAGATATTTCTGATTGAATTTTGGTACACATTTGTAATAGAATGTTTTGAAAATGAAATGTCAAATGTCCTTTTCTTTGTCATTTTAATTAAGTGATAGAATGAGCGGTGTTGAAGAAGAAAAAGAAAAAGCCATTTGGCGGATTGAGTTGTCATTTTATTTTTGAGTCAACGGAGGCAGCTGTATTTTGAAAATGAAAAAGCATTTGCGGTATAGGTTTTTATTTTGAATTATGAGTCACAATTGTTTCCGTAGTATCCCAGCACCACTTTACTGTCACAATAAAGGGTTACTGCATTCAGAGGGAGATCGATCTCTTGCACAATGAGTTCCGCCATTCCTACATCCAGTACTGCTGCACAAAGCTCTGGGTATGGTGGGTTTGTTTACAAGAGCAATTCTGGCTTTCCCTAGAATGAAACCAACGTGAACTTGACCATCTTCATCTGTGGTTCTGAGATATGCTACGGTGCCAATAGCTTTTGTGGAATCTGTATCGGAGAAGATACAGATTTCTCTTTCCTTAGCTCTGGAAGGAGAGGTGGTGGTGTAAGCACAAAGAATATGAAGATGTTCAAGTTCCTGTAGCAAGTCTCTCCACATCTTCCACATATTGTGTTTCTCCTGGGGAAGTGGAGCGTCCCAATCTATTCCCTCTAATGTGAGTTGTCATAGCAGAAATTTCCCTTGAATAGTCACAGGGGCCACAAACCCGAGAGGGTCGAAGAGACTGTTTACAGTGGAGAGGACTCCTCGACGTGTGAATGGCTTGTCACTGATGCATACCTAAAATGTAAAGCTGTCCATTTCAATTTCCCAACTCAGACCAAGACTCCGTTGTGCAGGGACTGGTTCTGCGCCCAAACAAAGTTCTCTAACGTCATTGGCATGATCTCCTGCTGGGAACGCTTGCAAAACTCTGATGCTGTTAGACGCAATCTTGTGGAGCCTCAAGTTTGGCTATGAGAGGGAAGCCTGGGTTTTCTGTAACAATGTGATTGCTTCTTGCTCAGTGGGTGTAGAGACAAGCCCGTCGTCTACGTAAAACTCACGCTCCACAAAGTGTCTTGTGTCTGATCCGTACTCCTGTTCTCCACTCATTGCTGCTCTTCTGAGGCAGTATGTGGCCACAGCTGGAGAAGGGCTGTTTCAAAATACATGGACTCTCATCCTGTACTCGACAACATCCTTACTGAGGTCATTATCTCGAAACCAAAGGAAACGCAGGTAGTCTCTGTGGTCTTCTCTCACTAAGAACAATGAAACATTTGTTCAATGTCTGCCATCACACCTACTCTTTCCCTCCTAAATCGAATGAGAACGCCCAAGAGGCCGTTGTTGAGGTCGGGTCCAGTAAGCAGAATGTTATTGAGGGAGATGTTGTTGCATTTTGCGCTAAAGTCAAATACAACTCTGATCTTTTCAGGTTTTTTGTGGTGATTGTCTCCAAACAATGGCCAACACTCCAACACTCCTTCCCATCTGGCAGTGGAGGTGCCTACTCCGCATGATTGTTGTCAAATACTTTTTGCATGAAGGCAACATACTGCTCTTTCATCTTTGGCTTGCGCTGTAGTGGGCATAGTAGCAAAGAGAGACGTGTCATGGCTTGGTTGCGATTGTTTGGCAGAGGCGGTCTCGGCGACCTGAAAGGGAAAGGAGCAACCCAGCTGTTGGACTCATCCTGGAAAACTTGTTCATCCATTACTTTGAGGAACTGTTCATCTTCTATTGAGAAAGCACGCCTGTTGTCATTTGGAGTTTTCGCAAAGACTGTGAGGCAGAGAGTGTTGGTGTCCATAGTAATGTTACCGCAACTGTGAGTGAATCCGTTAGCTTGACTAGAGGTAATTGCCTGTTTGAGATGGATGCGGTTCATGCAGGGCTTAAAAACAGTGGGTCTGCCATCTTCTAGTCTGTTTGTTTTGCAGCTGTAGACTGTTGGCTTATGGACACTGTCCAGACCCTGTGCAAAGGGTGTATCACCAGGACCATTAATCTTTTGTCTCATCTTGTGAGCGTGAAGAATGTCACGGCCTAAAAGAAGGATCTGAGCGTCTTCATCCAAGGCTGGTATTTCCTTGGCAACCAAGGAAATAGAAGTAGCCATCCTCTTTGGCTGAGAGTAGCTCATTTAAGAGATTTCCCAGCTCCCTCAACTTCCGATTGTCCTTATTTGTGGTCTTGGGGAAGCTGTCGAGCTCTGTAAAAAGGGCACTCTCTATCACTTCTGGAGCCCCATAACATTTGTCAAGTCTTTTCTATACTGATTTCACTGCAGCTACTGGATTAGCTAGATTGACTGCTCGGAGACGTTTGACTTGCTCGGCCGATTCCGTTCCAAACCATTTTGAGAGCAGCAGCCAATACATGAAAATTACATTCAAATAGATGGTTTCATAGGTCCTTGAGAAAATAAAGCTCCAATCTCCTCTATGTCTAAACCCATTTTTCTGTTTGTTGACTGTATTGTTTCTTGATTTTATGTGTTTTTAATCTTACTATTAATGTTATTTAATGCTATTTTATTGTAAAGGTTCCTTGGTTGCTTTGAAAGGCGCTTCAAATAAAAGTAATTATTATTATTTTTAAGTTTTAGCTTGAAAGGTGAAGCTTATTTCTGCCTGTTTTATTGTGAATACATCTTTTTGTAGTTGTATGTGTTATTTCCACTTGTTTTTTGGAACTATGTTAGAAATACTGCTGTTTGTTTTGTTCTAGTTGGCCATCATCCAGAACTGCTTGTTTCTTTTGCAGTGGATGTTTCATTTAACAAATGTCTAAAATGCGCCTTTTATGGTTTGCCTGCAGGGTTCCATGGAGCAGCTGGAGCCAGAGGAGGAGTTCCTGCGATTTGCCCGGAATGGAGATCTGTCTGGAGTTCAGAGGCTTCTCGTGTCCCAGATTGAAGAAGAAAGGCAGATCAACATCAACTGTAAAGGTGTGCATGAAATACCCCTTCGACTCCATCCTTGTGAGATGTATCATAGTGTGTTGTCTTCTTAGGTAAAAGTAAGTCTAACCTAGGATGGACGCCCCTTCACTTGGCTTGCTATTTTGGTCACAAAGAAGTTGTGAAGGAACTACTTAAGGTAGAAGTTGTTTCCTTTCATTAATGAGTACAGATTGGATCTCTTGCAAAGATAGCATAAGTGACATTACGTCTGCAGGCAGGTGCAGATGTTAACTTGCCAAATAATGTTGGAGACACCCCTCTGCACAAAGCTGCCTTCACTGGGAGAAAGGTATTTTTTCCACAAATGTCAAAAATACACTCTCTACATCTTTGATTATGCACACTTTTTTATCCATCCAACCAAACAATAACATATGAATCAGGAGATTGTCATGCTGCTGCTGCACTATGATGCATGTGCTACTGTCATCAATGGGACAGCACAAGTTCCCAAAGCTGTCACTCAGAATGCTGAGATCAGAAGCATGTTGGAAGGTGAGAGAGAAGTCATTTACTAATTACCATTTGAAGATGTTCCAGCCAGTTCTCATGTTACCTCCATTACCATTTGGTGATGCAAGTTCCTTTTTATGATTTATATGCTTAATGTCTTCTCCTAAAATCTCACGGTGTTGTGGACGCTCAGCTGCTGAGAGAACAGAGGAGAGGAAACTGGAGGAGAAACTTCTGGATGCAGCTCGTGAAGGAGATCTGTCCACATTAAGTCAGCTGGTAAGTGTCACGTTCAGATATTTGAGTACATTTCTCCCAAAAAACCTGAACACTTTTGTTTATGTCAATCTTTCCAATCTTTCCAACTTTAGTCAACAAATAAAAATGGAGAGCTCTGCTGAGTGAATGAAGAGCTGTTTTTTAAACTTGGAGTCAGACTTATTATATTGTCAATCAAAACAAAGCTGTGAGTTTTACAAAACGGTGCAAAGAAATATTGTCGCTCCGCTAGTGACAGGTAATTCTTTAAAGTGACTTTGTAGTTTATAATGATAAGATAACTGTGCAAATATTATATACATGTAATTGTTCACATCCATCTTCAAAAAGGTTAATGGTGTGTTTAAAAAAATAATTGTTTTATAGTCTGATATTTTTGTTGCATACATGTTTTTAGCAATAAATCAATAAAATGTCTGCAGCCTGCTATAAATAGCTGAAAGATTTTCCCAGTCTTTCAGTGATGAAACAGTTTGTTCTCCTGTGTACTGCTCATCCATTCAACCTCTCTGGGAAGCACTTTCTATACTTACCTAATTAAGTTGTGTGAATGAAACTAATTAGATGTGAGATCTTCAGCAGATGTGTCTCTGGGTGTAGGAGGGTGTCATCTGTTTATTTCTCAAGTTTTTTTTCTAGTATAGGACTCGTCCCTTTGCCTTGGTACTTGTACTTTATATTTTTTGAGGAAAACAGCTCTAAAGTTGTATTTTTTTGAGTGACAGTTGTAAAAAAAAAAAAAAAAAAAAAGCTGTTACTGAAGAATAAACATAAAATCGTGAAAGCCCTTTCTTCTGCAGCTCTTGTGTGAGAAATCTAAGAGTCAAGGTAAATGTCTCCAAAGAATAATAAAGAACTGCTGGACACATGGGACCACATATCTTGACTGTTCTGTCCCATGTGCTCACTGTAGCTCACCAAGAGAAAGCCCTCAGATATCAACTGCACAGATCTCTTGGGAAACACTCCACTGCACTGCGCGGCTTATCGAGGCCAGAGGCAGTGTGCCCTGAAGCTGCTGAAGAGTGGAGCCAGCCCCTACTCAAAGAACAAGAATGGTGAGACATGTCAGCCGTGGCTGACTGCCTTGGATGAGAGCTGATACTCAATAGTTTTCCTGTCGGAATTGATTTGAATGATGCTTCCTTTATCCCTAAAGGGAAATTACATCCGTGCTGTATAAATTATTGAAGATGAGGATCAGAATAAATAAACTGAAATAAAAGAAGAAATGTACGAACTGTTACAGCCATCCAGTTCACCCTCATCCTTTACTCCTAGCCTTTTGTCTAGAGTCTTTGTCTGCTTGTTTGTGTGTTTGCACATTCAGGACAATCGCAAGTTCATTTATTTCTGTGGAAATGCAGGTAACCTCAACAGGTTTTACCTTCAAAGACCAATAAAAGTTCAATTCAAGTTTTTCTTTACTTTTACTGCAGAACCTTGGGCAGACATTCATCTATGGAAGTTGAAAAACTGTAATTCTCTTGTCACTGCAATTGCAGTATTGGTCATCAAGTTGCAAATTAGTGTTTCCAGTTGACAAATCATAGGTTAAAAAAGGCTAACATTTTCTTCCTACAATGCATGGACTGACAGATGAGGTTAGACGGGAATCTCTGTGGATCATGATGTTTGCAGATGACATTGTGACATCTGTATTGGGAGCAGGAAACAGGTAAAGGAACATCTAGAGATGGAGGTCTCTGGAAAGAAAAGGAATGGAGGTCAACTGCAGCAAGACAGAGTGGCTGTGTGTAAATAAGATGAACTGCAAGGTTACAGGAAGCAGAGGTGGAGAAGAAGGAGGATCAATTGCCTAAATCAGGAGTGCCAGAAATCCTGCTGAATTTGCTGCTGATTACCTGGATCGGGTGTGGCTTTTTAGGCGTTTAGGAGTTTAGATACAGCAGAGTGTAGAATAAAGGCGAAGAGGTGTGTGCAAACAGGTTGGAACAGGTGGAGGAAAGTTCCAGGTGTGATGTGTGACTGAAGAGTGTCATCAAGAATGAACAGAAAGGTGTAGCAGACTGTGGTGGAAGCAGCTTGTTGTTGGTTTACAGACTCTGATGCAGAGACAGGAGGCAGAGCTGGAGGAAGCAGAGATGAAGATGTTCAGGTTCTCTTCTTCTGGAGATACATGCAGGAAAGCAGATGGTTTGGAAGAACATGATGAAGATGTTTGTTAAAGAATGCTGAGGTTGGAGCTACCAGGAAGACTACAGAGGAGGTTCATGCAGGGAAGAACATGAGGGCTGGTGTGAGTGAGAAGGATGAAGAGGAGAGGGTCAGACTGAGGTTCCCCTCAAGGGGGCAGCCAACAAACAAACAAAGACGTTCCCACTTTTCCATTCCTTACGTTGAACCCATTCATTCATTTTCTTTACCGCTTTGTCCTTTTCGGGGTCACAGGGCTGCCGGAGCCTAACCCGGCCACTCATGGGCAAAGGCAGGGGCCAGTCTGTTGCAGGGGCACAATCACACACCCATGTACACTCATGTGCACTCATGTGCACTCATGTGCACTCCTACAGACAACTTAGAGCGACCAATGAACCTATGAAACGTGTTTTTGGACGGTGGGAGGAAGCCGGAGTCCTTGGAGAAAACCCTCACATGCACGAGGAGAACATGCAAACTCCACACAGAAAGATCCCCCATTGGTGACACTGTTTCAGGTCCACCTGCCGGGACTTGAACTGGGAGCCTTCTTGCTGTGAGGCAAGAGTGCTAACCACTGCACCACCGTGCAGCCCACTTACATTGAACTGTAGAGTGAAATTCACCGAGATTTAAAAAATAAACTGGTTTACAGAATCTGGATTATTGAAACCTGAATAACATGATGAACACAACATTCCTAGCAGTCCTGTTGTGTCTATGTCAGCACTCCGTTTGAGCCGCCTGGAATGTGTTCCTCCATGTTTGGACGGACACTAAACGGTTTAATGTTGTGTAAAGGTTTTTCTTTGTAGAATTGGTTTTGTGTTGGATCTGTGTCATGTCTAACTTTTATGTCCACAAAGCACGAATGCCGTTTGTTTGTTGTTTGTTGTCACAAGGATTTAAACATCTTTAGAATAGTTTTCCCCCCATGCTCTGCAAACACAGCCTGTTTTGTGGAACTCCTCCCTCTCAGGTCAGACCGCACTCGACCTGGCCAGCGGGACAGCAATGCAGCAGTTTCTTGAAGCCAACATTCATCGGGTGAATATCAGCTTAAAAAAGAGGCACCTTTTTCTTTCGTTTGCTTTTTTGTTGGGGATGTTGATGTTTCTTACCTTTGTGCTTTGCAGGGTTCAACTCGTCATGTCAAGAAGTTTGAGGGTCTCATCTGGAAGGTGAGGCGAATTCCTTTTCTTGTTAAAGCAGATGGGTTTCTGTAGTGGACTGAATTGGAACATTTGGTATTTGACATCTTTCACAAGTCAGTGTATCTGATGATCGACTGTATCTGGATCAATATTGCATTGTAAACCTTCAATGAAAATCTACACTGACCTTCTTTTAGACCCATGAATGGAAAAAAGGGGCTCCGCCTTTTTGAATTACGTAATAATAAAAAACATTTTTTATAATCAGATTTGTTAAACCCTCAGGAGAAAATAACGTAGTTTAAAAACAGCGGCATACATTTTTTCTTTTATAGTTGTTTACTTTGCATGTAGTTTTTATGTTTAATCTCATTATGTACTTTTTGGAGCATATCTGTGAGCAGAACCCACAGCTTTCCTGCTGGACGAGGACCTCAACTCTGAGCCACTGCAACTTCTTAGCTTTTGCATTTTTCTGAGAAATTCCATCCTAAGTGGGCTGGAAACATATTTTCAGCCTAATGCAATTCAGTTTTGTTTATTCATAAAGTGCCAGTTTGCAAATAAAAATATTAAAGGTAGAAATCATCCAATCATTATAGATTCATCCTAACTGTTTTAAACAGATTCACCATGCTTGGCAGTTGTTAAGAACTGGATGAGTTATTGTCCAGCCTCTGCACTTTGTTCTCATTAGTTTTCAGCCAAATATGTGGTATCATTTTCAGACTGAAGCTTCACACTCTTGAGTTCTGAACACTCTGATTGAAACTCTCATAGTCTGCTTCATCAGATGCGTTTTCTGGTCTGATGTTCAAAGGCATGCTGCAGAACATATTTAAGCTTCCCTGAATGTTTCCCTCTTGTAGTTTCTCTCACTTCTGAGTGATGGACTCCACCTTCTAAGCCTTTCAGAGTGAAGAAGCCAGCAGCAGTTTGTACTTTGCTGTTTTCATCTTTTCTCTTTGACACTGTGGGAGCAAACATGTTTTCAAACTGCTAAGTCGTCTGAGTGATCTGTTGATGATCATTTCTGCACAGGCTGTTAATCAGGAGCACATGACCTACATTTTTATTTTGTTGGAACCATTGAGGTTTTGCAAGTTCTGCTGCTGCGTTTTCTAACTTGTCACCTTTCTCTGCTAAATAACCAATGATGTGATGTTTCTTCACACCGACCTCGTACGAATCCTTACATAGAAAGCCCCATCTTGAAACGGGGCTGTCTTATCTAGTTCTTTCATCTGACTCAGAAACTCTTGTGCTCCACTGCTTCAGAAGGCAGGTGTTGCTTGGTTTCAAGGTTCCTGCTGTAGAAACATTTTGTTCTTCTGTAAAGAACATCCATCCCATCAGTTAACGCGTGTTTCAGATTATCAGAAGCCCGTCATGCCTCATCATGACGAGCCTTCAGTACCGCTGACGAAGACCCTTTTTGTTTCAGGCTGGTTCAGAGCAGACCCCAGTACTTCTCCATAACTGTATTATATTAACTCCCACCTGTTTGTTCATGATGTGGAATTCTGCGGTCACAATCCTGGTAACTTTACTGTAAAAAACAAAAAAAGCTTTGAATTTTCATTATTTCTCAGCTAATGGATTTACCTGCATTTCATTTTTGTTCTGAGATGAGCCTGTGTTGTTATTTCAGTAGTTTAAGTTCTATCTGTTTACTTCACTATTTCTTGAGTGTTTGTTTGCTACCAAACAATGTGTTCAAGATCTAAAAAAACGAAGTGTCATTTCCCTCTTACTTGTCCCCTCGCAGAGCTCCAGATTTTTTGGATGGCGCTCGTATTGGGTCGTCCTTCAGGATGGAGTTTTATCCTGGTATTCAAAGCAGTAGGTGAACCTCTCACTCTCAGTTTGGCTCTGTACTTTGAATCATGCACATAAGAAGATCTCAGCATCAGATGAAAGGGCTTAAAAGTGCCAGACAAAGTCGTTAAAAATCAAAGGATGTTTTTCATCTTCACTGGAAATGTGTCCTTTGCTTCTGCTCTGTGTCATTCCAAGATCCGACGCTGCTGCCAATGTAAGAAGGCAAGGATGCAAATCTCTCACAAACTCTCAGTGTTTGGTAAGACCAGGTGTAAAACGGCACCCAGAAAATTTAGCTCTGCCTTGCATTGGATTTGCATTTATATGACTTTTTCACAAGGACATTTTTTTCTTCTCACTTCAAGATACGAGCCAGAGATGACTGTTTTTTTACCCTGAAGTGCTTTGATGACAGTGTCCACCATTTCAAAGTATCCCCCAAAGCTAACCCTGAGGCATCAAGAAAGGCAGGTGCAGTTTCTCTTCCTTCAGGTAGAATGTGGTAAAAAACCCAGGGATGCTCACAAGTCAGTCTTTGGAGATTTAGAAGTCTACGGAGGTTTCTTTTCTCTCAAAATCATGTTTTTTTGGTTCCTTTAGAAAAATCTGTGTTAAAAACTAAAGGCATCCTAATGTTGCAGCATTCAAACAAATGCACAACAACAGGAAAACTGTGGGTTACGGAAACTGTGAAAAAGAAACGTATTCATAAAAACAAAGTTGTTTTTTTTCATAAATATAAAGTTGTGCACAAATTTATATTTTGTCCAGAACCTTTAGTTTTACGTTTCACATGTCTGTCTTGAATACAAGTTTCCCCTGTTAAAGCACTGTCAAATATACGTCACAGCGTCACAGGCATAAACATCGAGTCCTGGAGCATCGATTAATCTAAATGAACAGGATAGAATTAAACCTTATAGAATGATATTAATCCCCTGGCAGGAACATGATCTTGTTTCTGTTGCTGCGCTGGAAAAAAAGATATAATCAGCCAAGTCCTGCTTTTTTTTTTTTTTTTTTTTTTTTTTTTTTTAATGCTAGGCGACATCATTGGAGAGTAAATACAATAAAAAAAAAAACAGAAGTGGTGGGGAAAAAAATAGATGTTAATAAGAGAATGATTAAAGAAATTTAAATCGCCCGAGCAGGCGGCAGAGGGATCCCCGTCTCTCTGCTGCTGTTGTTGTGCACAGAAACGTTTCTTCTGCCAGAATTTGTGTCTCCAGTCTCAGACATGGTTCTGGCAGAGGGAACGTACTTCAGCACAACACCGGCCAGCGGCGGCATATTAGCAGCACCTCCACTCTGGCAGCACTGTGGAGATAACCAACAGGTTAAGAAAATAGATGGAAATTACAAAGACAGCTAAGCTAACTCAGAGCTAAAGTAGGATAACTGGCAGTTAACCGTAACAATAGTTAAAAAAATTAGAAACAGAAAGACAGTTGGGCATTCTGATCCTACTGACTTTTAAATTTTCTTTTTTTATTAGTTTTTTTCTGCCACAACAGTCGGCTGCCCGTTAGCATACTTTAGCTCCAAGTTAGCCGTTTTTGGTTTCATTATCCTCTGATTATCAACTAATGTCAGCAGACATGTTTTTATTTTACTCTGCATGAGTGGAGTCGTACGTCTGCTACGTCTTTCTAGACTGTTTTCCACTTCTGGTTCTAAAACGAGCCTCTGCTGCATTGTTTACATGATCACCTGTTGGAGCCTGAAAACCAGAAAATGAGGCTAGAGATCAATGTTTTTCTTAAATCTATTTTATTCCATTTTCAACAGAGCTATGGCTACCAAGATAATTTTCTCATTATAGGATCAATAAAATTCCTAACAGGTTTTATTTTATTTTGATAAATAAACTTTATCACACATGCGCAGTTTGAAGAATCGATGCTCCTGGACTCGATGTTTATGCCTGTGACCCCGTGACGTATTTCTGACAGCGATTTAACTGGAGAAATTCATTTTCAAGACAAAGAAAAGTCGAATTCAAACAAAGACAAAGCCTTAGTCTCAAGTCAGTGAGCTCAAGTTTGAATTCCGAGTCCATGTCTCAATGTTTTCCCCGTAGCGTTTATTTTATAAGCAAGGCTAAATCAGCAGCGACTAAATCCTGAATTAAAACTTCAAAATAAAAGGTAGATCTACAATTTAATCATGAATAATGTCTTAAAGAAGCTACTTTTGAAGTAAATTGTGGAGCACTTCTTTAACAAAGTCAAAAATTCAAAATGTGTTAGTTAACATGAAAACTTTTTTGTTGTAATTTAGATCTAAGTAAAGCCACAATTAAATGTAAAGTTGACCAAAACAGACTGAGATGTTTATGTCCAAACAAAAACCAGTTTATAAATTAGTTAGTCACTATAGGACTGTGCTGATGAATGAACTCTTGTAGGAATGTTTTTCTGGTTTGTGGATACCTTAATATAAACTTGCAAACAAGACTCGAATCACTTTTTTATGGTCTTCTTTTAGGCATGGCTTGATGCACTGGAGGAGCATTCAGCTTACAGCACACACTACTGCTCCCAGGAGCAGGACAGTGAAGAGGAGGAGGAGGAAGAGGTTGTGATGTCACTTGGGGAATTGTCAGAATCATTACAGGTACCATAGACAGCGGAATAAAAGCAAAATTAGCATTTTAGCATTATGTTCTGTTTTCTTTGTATCATAAACCTTGTAGGCTTTTACATCACTGCACACTAGTTTCACTCATTTGCATTCTTCTCTCGTCTTTCTTAATTACCAGGCAGCACAGGTCAGCCAGAAGAAGCTGGAAAAGGAGGTGACAGCTTTCCTGTCTCTGCTGAGAAATGACGCTGTGTCCGAAGGTAAAACCTGTTATTTTACTGACGCCTGACGTGGGGTTTTTTGCCTCTTATTGTTGTACAGATAGGTGGAAAATCAAACGGAAAGCCAGCAAAATTGTCTTCAATGAAAAGAAAGTGCTTCTCTGTAATTTAGCAGTGGTCTCTTTTACAATCCACAGCTGTACTGCAGAGACAGAAAACCATTTGTTTCTGCTGTTAGTTTAATGCGAGTGAAGAGTCCAAGCTAACAGGTAGAGCCTAAAAACATCTAGTGTGGCTGGATTCCCACCCAGGGGATCCAAAGCTCACCACGTAAAACTGAAATAATGTTCAGAAATCCGTTTGATACCCCCCTTGTTCTTTATTAGTAAACTTGCTAGCACTGAGAAGTGTTTGTGCACAAGGTAAAGGAGAATATCCACGCAGCACATCAGTGAGACAGCATTCAGGCTGGTTGCACATGCTAAAAATTAAACTGAAGGCATAATTAAACTGAATCCTTTGGACATTGTTTACCACACTCCTAATTAAAATTGGAGGCTTTTGTCATGTGGGGCTTCCTGAGATTAACCCCTCTTCGATAACTGGTGCTGCTTTGACTTCTTTTTCACTCTGGTTTGTGTTTGATCCCTCCAGAGTTTCCATCTGCTGTCCTGCAGAAAATGCAGGAAATCTGTGATCTGTCCAGTGAGACCTCATCCAATCTCAGTGTCTGCCTCAGCCTCTTTTCCAAGCAGCAAGGGGTAAGTCCGCGGCAGACCCGTATGCTCAGTGGACTTCACCGAGTCTGGTTTTGATGCGAAACAAATCATCAGACATTTTGATATTGTTGTAGGGTATTTTTCAGTATTACTATTTTCAAATGTTGTTCACCATACAGGTGTTGAACCACAGCTGGCTCTCATAGGTCTTCTGAGCAAACAGCAAACCTCGTTTTGATATCCCTCAACAAAAAACATCACAAATAAAAAAAAAATCTCAGTGTATTTTTTAGGCTTTTTACCTCCTCAGCACAGGATCATTCCAGACCATCCACAACCACAGCTTTAGTAGAAGTCTGCAGATCTGCTGAAGTTCTGATCACCAGCAGCCGTCTTAAGTCAGCTGGAAGTCGATGCTGAAAGAGCTTACAGTGCAAACGTTTGCTCTTTTGCAGTTTGGATTTGGACAACCCTCATCTATGCAAACAGAAACAAGGACTTTATTTTTGAAATATTCCAGCGCATCAGGACATAATGCAGCATTGTTTCTGTGGTGAATGACGAGTTAAGCTTTCGTTGGTCAGACGGGTTAACTGCAATTATATGCTTTTTAGAGATTTGTGTGATCTGACCCTGGAAACATGCTGTAATCAAAGAGATCGTTTGCTCTGCCAAATGCGTTGTTTTCTTTTGACTGAAATGCAAGGACATGATGTGTTTCATGAGTAGAGATTGCCAGTTTTTGTCTTCTCAGAAAATGAGCTCAGTTGAGTGATTTGATTATAAGCTGTGTGATAGATTGTTTTGTGTGAGATTCAATAGCTTTGATTATGACGTGAGAATAGATGTGTGCTTTGGAACAGGAAATGGGGCAGAGGACTTTTTGAAGCACATCATGGACTCTTGTGTCCGCTCTGAGTTATGGGAAACGTAAATCTTCTATTGTTAATAGCGCAGGGTGCGTCTTGGTGCTAAGTGGCTTGTTGATGTGTGAGAAATGACTTGGACTCTTAAAGCTCGTATTAAATATGCTAATACCGAGATAAAAGTGGCATGTGGTGAAACTGCATTAGTAACAGCAGGACCAGCTTATTTGAGTTCAGCATGGAGAGAATTTATTTGAAGGTGCGGGGAGTGTGACCTTCAAAGTCTTTGAAGACACCTCTTATGGATGAGTGTGTTTAAAAAAGAAAATGCAATGAGTATTAATGGGAATATATTTGTAATATGGTCATTGATGTTTTAACAAAAAAATAAAAGCTAACTTCCTCTGTGGCTGAATTTTAAAAAATCCCTTGAGAAAAGATACTGTTTTTCTTACGAAGAACTTTTTTTTCTCATAACAATTGAAACTTTAATAATACATTTATAATTTATAATACATCTAATATTTTTTTAAAGATGAAAACATCTTTTTAGGATCTGTTTCATTTAATTTTGAGAGTTAAGTTTAAAAAATAAAACCTGATGAGGAGCAGACACTTCATCACACACCGCACAGCTTCTCTTTATCTTTTTGGTGTTGGGAATTAAACGACAGGAGGCTACTTTATTTTTTAAGAACTTTATTGAAACTTTTTGTTGTTTTAATTGAAGCATGAACAACAATTATGGGAAATCTTGAACAGTCAGTTTCAGAAAATATGACATTAGCTGGTATTAAAATATAAGTTAGATTATGAAGTCTGTTAAATGTCTACGTCTTCAAAAATGTTACATTGGCTGGGGCGCGGACCGGTACCGCCCCAGGGATCATTTTTCTCCAAAATGCACACATCAGATAACTGAAATGATGATCAAATCTGTTGTCAGAACTGTTTATTAACTTTAAAGCACATGTTCTCTTTCAAGGATACTGTTTCTTTGTCATTACATACACACACACGCTCACGCCTGGACCGCGGTGAAAATCCTCAAGGGTTGACCGGTCCGCAGCCACATAAAGGTTGGGCTTAGGCTAACTGGCAGCCGACCGTAACAATAGTTAAAAAATTAGAAACAGAAAGACAGTTGGGTATTCTGATCCTACCGACTTTTTTAATTTTCTTTTTTTGTTTGTTTTTACTGCTACAACAGTCGGCTGCCTGTTAGCATACTTTAGCTCCAAGTTAGCTTAGCCGTTTTGGTTTCTTTATCCTCTTATTATCAACTAATTTCAGCAGACATGTTTTCATTTTACACTGAATGAGTGGAGTCGTACGTCTGCTACGTCTTTCTAGACTGTTTTCCACTTCTGGTTCTAAAACGACCCTCTGCTGCAATGTTTATATGATCGCCTGTTGGAACCACACACACACACACTCTCACACACACACACACACACACACGCACAAACACAAAGTCAAACACAGACACAACCTCCACTATTCACCTTGGTGTTGTGATTTTGAACAGAATCCAGACAGAAGTGGAGCATAAACCTGATGGACTCCAGCAGAATGTTTAATACAAGTGTTGCTTTGTAGACAGCGCTGTTGTTACACACTCATGCTACCATGCTATGACGATCTGCTTAACGCATTGTTCCTATATGTGATCACGGACTGATTTAAAGTCAGCAGGGCCACACAAGTAGTCAATCGTGGTGAAAATTCACCGCCTACAATTGAAGCAATCATACTTTCTGATGACGAACAAAAGTTACGTTTAGAACTTCACAGTAAAACATCTGTGTGTGACGTCATCATAAATGCATGTTCACTTTGAGAAACATTTTGCTTCTTTTGGTGATTTGTCGTGCTGCTCTGCTGTCCACATGAAAGGAATACAGGCTCACCCAGTGCAAGGTGCAGTTGAATGCACTTTTCCAAATCTACAAACGCATACATACCGGATAAGTGAACTCTCATAAACCCTCCCAGAAACCGCACTGTTGTTCCTGAATTTGAGGTTTGACTTTTGACTGAACTCTCCTCTCCAGTGCCCTGGCATAGAATTTTCCAGGGAGGCTGAGGAGTGTGATTCCCTGGTAGTTGGAACACACCCTTTGGTCCCCCTTCTTGAAAAGGGGAACCTCCACCCTTGTCTGCCGGTCTAGTGGTTCCCGACTGCCACACAATGCTACAGAGACGTGTCAGCCATAAAACTCCAACAGCATCCAGACACTTGAGACATTCAGGGTGGATTTCATCCATTCTTGAGTGTTTGCCTCTAAAGAACTTTGACTACCTCAGTGACTTTAGCTTGGGTGATGGACTGCCCAATCCCAGAGTCTCTAGCCTCTGCTTCCTCAACAGAAGATTTGGCAGTAGGATTGTGGAGATCCTCAAAGTATTCCCTCCACCATATGACAATATGCCCAGTCAAGTTCAACAGCTCCATGCCCATACCAAAAGTGATGCCTGCAAAAAACGGCTTCCCGCTTCAGTGACACTGACTTCCAGTGTCCACCAACAGGTTTGGGGTTGCCACCCGAACAGGCACCAGAGACTTTGCAACCACAGCTCCGAACAGCAGCAGAGACCATAGAAGTGGAGAACATGTTCCATTCTGACTCATTGTCTCGAGCCTCCCTCAGTACCTGTCTGTAGCTCTCCCAGATGTGGGAGTTAAAGACCTCCCTGACGGAGAGTTCAGTCAGACGTTCCCAGCAGACCCTCACAGTACGTTTGGGTCTGCCAACCCTTTGCGGCCTTCTTTCCCGCCGGTGAATCCAACTCACCACCAGGTAGTGATCACAGCTCGGCCCCTCCCGTGACCCGAGTATCCAAGACTTGTGACCAAATATGATGATTGTTATGGACAAACTCTGATGAGCACAGAAGTCAAACAGCAGAACACCACTCTGATTCAGATTGGAATTTCTTCCAATCACTTTCTTCCAGGTGCCACTGTCATTACTCATGAAGGCATTGAAGTTACCCAGGATGACAATGGGGTCCCCTGTTGGAGAACTTGCCAGTACTCCACTGAAAGACATCAAGAAGGCCAGGAACTCCGAACTGCTGTTCGGTCACAGTAGGCCAAAACCATTGTAACTTAAACCCCACCCAAAGGTGAGGGGACATAACCACCTTGTCCACCAGGGTAAACTCTAACACTTGGCTGCTTACCTGGGGGTTCACAAGTAAGCCCGCACCAGCCCTCCTCCTCTCTCCATGAGCAGCTCTTGGATGGTAGAGTCCAACCCCTCTTGAGGAATTGAGTTCCAGAGCTCAGTCAGTTATTAGAGGTGAGCCTGACTAGATCTAACTATTACCTGTCAACCTCCTACACAAGCTCAGACAAAGAGGCGATGTTCTATGTCTCAACAATCAAATCCAATGATTAGGCCACCAGGCAACCCACCTTCGACTGCCACCCAAACCACATTGCACCAGCCCCTTCGGAGCTCTCTGGCAGGGGAATGGGTGCTCACGGGAGTGATCCTATGCTATCATTTCAGGCTGGACTTGCCCATGGGAAGAGCCCCGGCCACAAGGTTCTCATTTGCAACCCACAAACTTATTTGTGACACACTGAGTTAGCTTTAATTCTGACCATAACAGTGAATTGAAGATCAACTGCCTTTTACCTTTATGTTGGACAAACAAAGTCAGTCAACACATTCTGCATAAGCATCATAATAAAGATGTTTCAGCTGTAAGAAATGACACTGCAAGCATAAAAACTAAGAGTTTTTTCTTCTCTCCTCTCTGTGTGGATACTTCCGTAGGGGTTTTTCACTACTGAGGTATTTTACAGCTGAAGAGTTTAGCTTCTTTTTCTGTGTGCTGCAAGGACCAGCATGTGCTGTTTGTTAACAGACAGTAGAACGAGTTGTAGACCTGGATGAGGGTGTCCAGCTAGAGCAATGTTGTTGAGCTCTCTGTAGGTGAGTGTGAGTTTGAATCTGATGTGGGCATAAAGGCAGTGCAAAGATCTGAACAGTCGTCAGACACGTGTACTTTGTCTGGTAAAAAAGAACTTGTACATCTGTGTATTGGATGAAGTGTAGACTTGATCCTGCAGGCTAATTAGTGTTAATGCTGTAATCAAGCTAAAAGTAATAAATCTGAACAAGAAGTTCAGTTTTGTAAATTGAAAAGTAGTAGATCTGTGATTTCTCATTCATCCAGGATGGTTTCATAGCAGACACTTTTCTAGAATTGTAGGTTGACGACGTTTTCCTCTTATTCAAGAGACGTTTCAATAGTTCCAACCCTCAGAATTGAGAGAACATCTTGATTAAGGGATGACATGTCTTCAACATAAAAAACGAAGTCCAGAAGACATTTTAAAATCTTTTTCTGCTCATGAAAAGTAGTGTTTGAAAGGTCTTACTTGCTAAACCACTGAGTGGAAAAGTTGAGATAAAACCAGGATCTGAATGAAGAAGAAAGAAGTGGCTGCCATACAATAATCTTTTCTGTTTACATCCACATCTCCATACGTCCATGCTTGGCCTGTCAAACAACACAGTTGCATTTTCTGGGATCTTTGGCAGGAAATGACTGTGCTGGTGAAGCAGAAGTTGCCAAAAACGATTGAAATGCATTGACTTTAACAGCCAGTTTGAAGCTTTTGTTGGGTACACCTGTGCCGTGCATCAATTGCTCAAATGTGCAGCCTTTTGCAGGACTATCCATAGCAGCAGCAAAGTGCAGAATTGAAGAAAGCTAAGGAATGAGACTGGTCCCAAGAGGAGATGTAAATGTGTGCTATTTGGCACAATTTGTACCTGATAGTGAAGCGTGTGAATGAAGCAGCAGGCTCCTTCCCCCATGTGAAGGAACGAGATGGAATCTCTTCCAGCTTCTGCACCTCCTTTGGAGTGGTCAGCAGGCATTTCCTCTGAAAACGTGCTCCCAGTGGAGTCATTAAGCAGCTTTCCTCCATGAATAATAATTAAACTGTCTCTCTCTTCTCATTTTTAATGATCTCCAGCTGGATTAAACACAGTGACTGTTAGTCAAGGACAGCCAGCAGAAGGCGTTTTTGTTTTGGGTTTCAAACGAAGCCCTTTTCGACACCAATATTTCGTTTGAAAGGTATGTTTCACCCATGGTTTATTCAGTGTCCAAAACCTGTCATCTGATCCGCTGTCCTGTGTGGGAATCATGTTCTCCAGCAGGTCATTTGAGAGTGCAGCGCCAAGGTAGCTGTCCCACATAAGCGGGCCTGGATCCTGTTAGCTCTGTCAGTCACTGTCCTTCTGTGAGTCTGATCATGAGCAGACGGAACAGTCTATCGGCATGCTGTTTATTTTCTGGCTGACTAAATCTCAAGCTTCAGTTTAGTTCCAGATTTGTAATGAAGATGTTCATGATGTTGAGACATTTCATGCATTAGTTTGAGGTTTATCAGTTTAGAAGATTAAAGTCGGTTTGTTCTTTTGTGTTGTCTTTATTTTGTGTGTGTGTGTGCGCGCGCGTGTGTGTGGAGCTCAGGTACGCAGTTTGAAATTGGAGCAGGAGGTAGAAAAGAACAAGATCCTTTCTGAAGCACTACAGACTCTCGCCACAGAGCACCACGAACTTGAGCAATCTGTCGTCAAGGGATCTTCACCGCGGAGCGCCCTCAGTGAGGATGACTTCCACGACGCTCTCTCTGGTGAGTTGACACGTTATGAAGCGCACTCGGGACACGGCGGAGATTCTGTGACGAGCTCCCGTTCACTTTGTCATTCATCCATAGGACACTGGAATACTTTTCCCCACCAGTGAATGCCTTTGGTATGTTTGTCACTCCTTTCAGCCTTGAGTGTGTTGTGCTGAAAGTTTTGTATTTTGACTGATGTTTGTTCTCAAAGTGGACTGAAATCAAACAAAATGTAGCACTTGTTTAGGTTTGCAGTAATTCCACAGTCAGCTTTCATATTTAATTTCATTTTCACCAAACCTCTTGAAGCCTCGTGTAACTGCTATCCCCAATATGCTTAAACCAGTGGGTCATTAGATCAGGGAAATAGAATATAATTAGATTAGTATTCAAGATTAGCACTTATTGCTTTTAAGAGCCATCAATCCAAATACTGTTTCATCTTCATATAGCAGAAGACCTAAGATTGGGACACTTTCATCTCCTAATTATGGTAAACTTGACTTGCCACTACATGATTGCATGGCTGCAGTTATCTTGTTGCCTGCAGTTGCTTCCCCTCCTTTCCATTTGATGGAGAATCGCAGGACGTGGCTTTCCCGCTGTCCGTCTGTCACTTTAGTACCCCCTCTTTGGCTTAAGAAAATACAAAAATATTTTTATATAGATTAGAGCTTCACTCCAAAAAGCATCTTCAGCACAGATGTGGGAACATTTTGGGTTAACAATAACAACAATTTGTTTGTTTTTTTTGACATTTTCATGCTATGAAACGGGATGAGAGACGTCAGGTAAACATTCCGATGCATCCTAACTGAAAATGTACCAAAGATTCCGAAATCTAATCAGCTCCTTCCAACTCACAGGAAACCTCTGCAGCTAGTAGAGTTTGGTAACTTTTGTAAACATTAAACTATTTGTTTAACACACACACACAAAAAAAGAAACCACAAAACACGGAATGGCCACCAAAGTTCCCCTGAGCTGTAATGAACAGCCTGAACCAGAAGCAGGTTTTCAGAAATGTTGAGATGTTTGTTGACATCAACAGTAGATTTGTTTTGCTGTTGCTGATTTGAACTTCCTGGATGAGCAGTGAGCAGGAGGCAGCCACAGCCCCGGCTGCCTGTGCAACAGTCAGGATTGTGCTGGGACACCAGGTTCCTCGACTGCTTGCTCATTGGCACTTTGGTCACTGGGGCTGCAAATTCAAACTAGTTAAACCCATTTTGGAGCATAAGTACAAACATGTTCTTTTCCAATGGATTCTTTTTGCCAGAGCAGTTTCTGAAAAATACGTGGTTGAGTGATCATCCTCTGATTGGAAGATCGCAGGTTCGGTTCCCGCCCTGCCCACACATCTGTTGAAGTGTCCTTGGGCAAGACACTGAACCCCACATTGCTCCTGATGGTTAGAGGTTGACCCCAGTGTTCAGCAGCATCATCAGTGTGTTAGTATGTGTGTGCATAAATGAATGTCAAGCAAGGCAAAACGGTGCTGCATAAGTATTCACCTTTTAGTACCATTTCTGAGTCCACTCATGTTCCTCCACACTCGTGATCCCTTGACAGAATTAGATTTTTCATTTCTTGACAGCTGACGTTTTCAGACTTTAGGCTGAATATCTCAGGCACAACTCAGGAGGTAGACTGTCCGTCACAGATCTGAGATTTGATCCTCAGTTGCTTTACATGATGGAATGTCCTCAGACACTGATCTCCCAAAGCGACCTGCATCTACAGCACAAAGAGAACACACACAATACACAGAGCAAGTAAAGGTGTAAGTGTATTAGAATGAATGTACTCTGTAAAGTTTGTGGATTATTTCTGTCAGAATCCGACTCTGAGATCTCCCTGAGCGGCTTTGAGACGGTTGCCAGCCATTCCTTTGACGAGGACGAAGAGGAAGACGAAGGCTCTGTCATGCTAAGCAGCCCTTGTAGCAGTCCAACGACCAGCATGCAGCAGGAGAATTGCCATGGAGACAAGAATGAGACTCAACCCAATGGAATAACAAAGCATAGGTCAGCAATACAAAAAAGCCAGACAGCCTCTTAAAATGGTTCATTTTTATATGTGATTTGAGGATGACCAGACTCTGCAAACAGGCCTTGTTTTACTTTACAACTGACATTTCCATAAAAACACAGGAATTTGTTGTGAGGTCTCTGCTCTAGCAGTGATCTTCTGTCCACCTGTTTGCCTGCAAGTCTTTCCACTTGGTAGTGTGAATAATTTAGTGTGAGGGCCAGTCCTGGGAAGGCATGGTAAAGGTTGAGTGCTGTGTCGACACTGTCAAATATTCATGAAGTCACTGTAGTTTAACAATGGATTTGCAGTTGGATACTGTCTCTATTTATTATGCTGCTTTAAATGTAATGTCTTTAGTAGTATCTTCCTGGAGTTTGCATTCAAACTAGTAGCTATGGTCCGTCCGTTGTGACTGAAGACTCTTTGTGTTTGTCTGCTTCATCATCTTCATTTGATTTGAACTTTCTTTGATGCTTTGTGCTCACGTCGTCTTGCGTGTCAGTTCTAATGAAATCTGCATCTTCAGGAGTGCTGTGTAAACACACGTTACACACCTTTTTGAAACCTCTCCTTTTGTCTGTTCAGGATGAGCTTACCTGCTCCAATGTTTTCAAGGAACGACTTCAGCATTTGGAGTATCCTAAGGAACTGCATTGGAATGGTGAGGAAGCCCTGACATCGGACTCTTTTCCTCTGATGCAATTATAAGAAAACTGGATGATGTCAAATTTAAAACTGCACCAGAGGGATAATCCAGACATTTGACGATCCTTTTTCCATCAGTCCTACTTTTCATAGGTTTTGTGTCATTTTGCTTTAAGCACTAGAATAACTGCAGGTTCTCCAATAATTTCACACTGGATCTCTTAAAGAGAACCTGAACTTTTGCGTGAAATTATCAATGATAAAATGTTCAAAACAGCCAATCATGAGACAGCTTCATGTGTGGTTTTTGTCTTCACTGCAGTAATGTAAGACTGATATTATGGGGGAAAATGGTATTTTAGCTGCGATGAGTGTTTCACAATAAAACAGGAGATGGCTTTCCACAGTAAAGTACAGCAACTCTATAAAAAAGTGTCATGAACAAGTTACCCATCAGTTTTATTGTAAATTTGAGCTTGAACCACATGGAACAGTAGCACTTTTCTTTGCTTCAAAACGTCATTGGGTGTCAGCTACTTGTGACAGCAAAAGTTCTCCACTGTTATTTTGATCAGCGCTGTATGTGACTGAGCTTCAAGAGAAAATACTTAAGCCACACTACCTATTTTTAGGGCTTTGAATTTGTAAATCTACAAAACAAGAAAAAGCTCAATCAAAAGCATTCCTGAGAAATCCCATTTAATGAGCTACTACACTTTATTTCTGTTCGAATAAGAGAGGGAAGCTGTCTGTCAGCGCTGCTCTCAGCCTGTCAGTCACTGGAGCTTCACATTCAAACTAAAGGTGAGAAGCTCTGACTCCAGCATAGCCATACTTTGAACCCTCCTGTCCTACAAAGTAGTTTGGCTGAAAACTCTTGTTTAAATACTTCAGTTGAAAAGCATACATGGATTCATTTTTCACACCATGTGGTGTTAAGAGCTTCTGCGTCCAGATGAAACTGAGAAAACTTTCACGGCATAAAAACGGATGGATCTGAAATGTCTTTATGTCAAACAGATATTTGAAGATTGTTTGTTCTTTCCGTGGGGGGTGGGAGATACAGTAAACAAAGCTTTTGCTTAGTGCAACACAACTATCAGTGCATATTCAGCTTAAACTGCTTCCATCCTTTTCATCACTGCAGACATATTTTACTTCCAGGAGGTGTCTGTATGAATGGACTCAATTTTCTTTTTTGTAATGACAGCCCGTCCCTCGCTTTCCCCTCGTGGCTTTTTCAGGAGCTCTCCAAGATTACAATGCCAGTGATTTTCAACGAGCCCCTGAGCTTCTTGCAGCGTCTGACAGAGTACATGGAGCACACGTACCTCATTCACCAGGCCAACGCCAGCTCAGACTCTATTGAGAGGATGAAGGTAGACTTTACAGTTACTTCCTGTGGAAATCACAAACACACAAGTGCAGCTTGCAGGTTTAGTTTTTCCCCAGCCATGTGTTCTTTTGCATCTTTTGAAAACCTCCCAGTCAGTCTTTGTAGTCCTTTAGCACTGTGCAGATCCAGGGAGCTGACACTAACTCAGAACTGACACTCCTCTGCTGATGCAGGTCACTTTCTGATGCAGTCTGTAGACAGACTGGCTGCTGAGCCGTTTAATCCGAGACTGTTAGCAATCCCGGATTTAAAAGGACTGCTAGTTTAATTCTTAATCTAATAGATTATGACAGATTGTATTATATTCTGTAAAGCTCACTTCCAGGCTCTCTCCACATCACTTTAAGTTTCCACTGGTTAACATGCTGCTCCTCTACAACTTCATCTTTCATCTTTCTGATCAGGCATGGCTGGAAAGTTTAGCCTGTTTTAGAAAATGGCAAGAAATAGCAAGTTTGGTGTCACGCGTATCAACATGTAATAAATCAGTGTTCTTCCCGTTGCTGTTTAAACTGACTCACTGCAGGGTCACAGACACTTGTCGTCAGTTGTTTCTGTGCCACACAAAGTATTTAATATCAATTTATTTGCATAAAGTATATATTGTGAGAGTAAACTCTCCAGCATTTTCACAAACATCTGGATGAAAACAGTCTGCTTCTTTTGTTTTTCCACTCTTTGGTTTTTTGTGTTTGCCCTGTTTTGTGAGTTGTGGAGTAACGCAGCGAATGGATCTGTGGTCTGAGGCGTCTCTACAGAGAGCATCCTGATGAGGCTTTCTGAACACCTGTGTCACCGTCCACGGTGCCCATCAATAAACTAATCAGTTCACCAAAGCTTAACAAAGTTAGTTCATCAGTAAACGTAGGGATTGTTACGTAATACATTCAATGTGTATCCAATATATCAAATGATATCGTATTGGCAGCAAAAGCTACTGTCTGAACATAGAAAATGTTGCTCTTTGTGAATAAAATCCTCTGCGCTGGATGCTGGAGTCCAGCCAGAACCTTTCTGCTCAGTGTGAACTGAAAAAACTCCTTAACGTTCAGTCTTTTTCGGTTGCAGAAGTATGAACCTCTTGGGATTTCTCAGTGTTCTTTGTGACTATGGCACAGTAGACATAATAAACACGTTTGTTCTTGCTAGTGACCAACAGTGATGATTGGGGGACTCCATGTGGTCTGTCTGTAGCATGCTGTCGTATGTGGGGGTGCTTGGTTTGAAAGCCTTCGGTCTTGCTCAGAGGCTCATGGCGGTTGCTTTGGTGTGTGTGTTTATCTGCTGCTGGCAGTGTGTGGCTGCGTTCGCCGTGTCCGCTGTGGCCTCACAGTGGGAACGCACAGGGAAACCCTTCAACCCTCTGCTGGGAGAAACCTACGAACTGGTCAGGTGAGTGGGCAGTAAGGAGCATCTGCTCAAGCCTCCCAAACACACACTGATGCTGTCACTTGTGCCTTCTCAGGGAGGATCTGGGCTTCAGGCTCATTTCTGAGCAGGTGAGCCACCATCCTCCAGTCAGCGCCTTCCATGCTGAGGGCCTGAAGCAAGACTTTGTGTTTCATGGATCCATCTACCCAAAACTGAAGTTCTGGGGCAAGAGTGTTGAAGCTGAACCAAAAGGCACCATCACACTGGAGCTTCCCAAGTAAGATTCCTCAGAAAATGCAAGCAAATAACAGATTAAAAATCATCTGACTCTGTTATTTCAATGAGCAGCTGTGACACCACACCCTTTACAGCCTCTCCCAAAACAAGTGAAACTTCCAACCTGAAACATAAGTTTGTCTTCAAGGTACAACGAAGCCTATACATGGACAAATCCTACCTGCTGTGTTCACAACATCATAGTGGGTCAGCTGTGGATCGAGCAGTACGGAAACATGGAGGTGATCAACCACAGGTAACGGCGTCCATGCACACGTATGCTCGCCTGGAACAGACTGTTTAACCCAACTTCTGTCTGTTTGTTGAATCATTACTTGCTCTCCTACCTGTTATCTGATAAGTCTGACATGGGCCAGGATGAGATGGAATAAATGAGTTTTGAAAGTGAAGGAGAAGTGTTTCATGTGAAGAACAGATTTCCTTTCTTGTCTTTCTGACCACAGAACTGGTGAAAAATGCTGTCTGAATTTTAAACCATGTGGACTGTTTGGGAAAGAGCTGCACAAAGTGGAAGGTTATATCTTTGATAAAAGGTACCGTACAACCGTAAGAAAAAAAAAGCTTTTCACTTTTTTGTCTTTAGACATTCTTACTCAAGTTGTCTTGCCTTCAAGCAGAATAATTCTTCCTGCTCATAGTTTCTTCTTTATGCTTGTTTTCAAAAAACAGAATGTAATAAACAACAACAGCTGAGTGCAAACAGAAAATAAAAACTATTTCATGTTTAATACATTTTATTATAGAGAAGATGAGAGCAAATCTTTTTGGGTACAGCAGAAACAAAAACCATTAAAACCAGAATTCAAAAGCATCAGCCAAACCGTTTGTCTGTTTCACTTTGGCACTTCTGTTGTAGTTCGCTGCCGTCTACCAGCTAAGTTCTGTAGCTTCAAAAACAGGGGTGTCCAAACCCAGGCCTCGAGGGCCTGCATCCTGCTGGTTCTCCAGAAACCCTCCCTAATCTGCTGTTGATTACCTGGATCAGGTGTGTTTAGCCAATAAGGAGCTTCAATAGCAGGTTGGTTCTGAAAACATGCAGGACGCTGGCCCTCGAGGCCTGGATTTAGGCACCCCTGTTCTAAAAGAAACCTAACGTGCATTTTTATTTTATTTTACTTTTTTCAGAAGAGCTAGATCCTATTAAGAGAGGAAATCAGGCACCAGGAGAAAAAGAGTATTTCCCAGTGTTACACTTTCAGTGTCAAACTGCAAACACGTCTGCATGATGGCTTATAAAGTACAAGCTCTAATTCAACTAGGTTTTAGAGAAAACGGGATGCAGCACTGCTCTGACATAATTTCAAATATTTACTACAAACAACCAGAACCACATTTGGCACCTAATTAATGAAAACATTTCAGATCTTAACATCATTTCATGCTTCACTCTTTTAGCTGACATGAAAACAATTGTTTTCATCCATCCATTCATCAATGAGCGTCAAAATAAAAACTGACTTTCACTGATGCTGTCTGTCTCCTCCAGGAAAACACTTTCTGTAATTTACAATGTTTTTTAGCAGAAAGTCGGTCTGGAGGATCTCTGCACAGGCGTGAAATTAGAGTCAAAATGCACAACCTTAAAAGTGTAGAAAAGAAGATGACTGGATTTAATCCCAACCTCAAAGACAAATCCAAATGTACGGTACAGTACATGGCAGAAGTTTGGCAGACTCACACGCTAAGTTGTTCTCCAATAAAATCCGCTTCTCTGGCTGGGGAAGCACTGAAACCTGTAAAAGGACCCCCCCACACGCACACACACACACACACACACACACACACACACAAAGAGGCTTTTTTTTGTTGAGGCTGGATGCTGTCAGAAATCGTGTTTTACCACAGAAAGTGTTTGTGCTTGACAGCAAAAAGAAGCTGTGTGCGCTCTATGGGAAGTGGACAGAGTGTCTCCATGTTGTTAACCCAGCAGCCTTTGAAGCTCACAAGAAAAATGACAAGAAATCATCTGAGGATAAGAAAGCCAGCAAAGCGGTACGAATCACTGAGTAGAAAGGGGTTTGTTTGTGTAAAGAATCTTTGTAATAACGAAAAGACAAACCTGTACAGGCTGATAACAATGTCAAACATTGAATGAAAGCATCTCTTTGCCTCCCTCTGAGAGCAGGGCAGTAGTGGGGATCAGGAGGAAGTTCCTTCTCCAGCTGCAGACACTGTGGAGGTGATTCCAGGCAGCCAGCTGCTGTGGAGAATCGCACCCAGACCGACCAATTCCACCCAGGTTCAACAGTTTTCTGCATGACGTGTCAGTCTTAAGAGCTGTGGGATTGTAACATATGTTGCGTATTTGTTGCAGATGTACAGCTTCACTTCCTTTGCAATGCAACTGAATGAGCTGACCCCAGAGATGGAGGGAGTCATTCCCCAGACTGACTGCAGGCTCAGACCAGACATTCGCGCCATGGAGAACGGCGACATTGGTAAAAATGTTCCAGCTGCTGCTCAGAAACTGTACTGTGGTTCTGAACAGGCACTCTCGTTCAAATGTGGTTCAGCATTCAGACACAACAATACCTGGTGTGTGAAAATGTTAGTGCTTCCACTAGAGATGTGAGGGCAGCCTAGTACTGCTTATTAAATGTACACAATAAGCAGATACCATGAAGCTCTGGTTTTTGTTAACTTGAGAGAATTCAGAGGCTTTAGTGTCACAGAACTTTGAAATGTCTGCAAACTGTTCAGGGGTTCTTGTGTGTTCATGAGTCGAAGTACGTCGCTCATGGTGCTGCAATGTAGAATAATGTTAAAGAACATTGTGACCCTTTTCATGCAACTAACGTCTGTCTAGATTAGGATGGGCAAACTACGGCTCACAGGCCGGATCCGGCCCGCCTCTACATTTGGCCCGGCGCTCTGAACAAGAATAGAGGCGCATGTTTTGTTGGGTTTTTTTCCAATCTGGCCACGTGATCAAGACACGCATAGAACGTGACATTTCTTTCCCACTTCAGCAGTCTGTGGTCCAATCTGAACACCCCCAACCATACCTGTGAAACAGAACAGAATACGGTGTTACCTTTCCACATCACAGGTCACCTTTCGCAGTTTCCCTCATTATTTTGGAGCAATTATGCTGCTGGTTTTGTTAAACTGCACACCCTGTTCTGTGTCCTGATTGGCTGAAGACCTTGTCAATCAATCTCCTGTGTACCATGTTTCCTGTACAGAAACACACAGCTCTCCAGTCTCCAGTCTCCATAAATCTGTGATCGCGTTTTCATTCTATAATGTTGGACTTATTTTCTATGAAGGTTTGGACTATGAGAGTTTAAACAAGAGAGAAAAGTGTGAAAACGTTCATGTCTGTCTGAGAAAAGTGTAGAAAGAGAGTTTTTTGTATATTTTTAAATGCATAAATAGTGTTATTTATTTTATTAGAATGACTGAAAGAAAGAAAGAAAGAAAGAAAGAAAGAAAGAAAGAAAGAAAGAGAAATTTAATATAAAAAAGAGACACATCCTGTGATTCTCACAGGAAAAGTTTGGGGACAAAGTGGACAAACTACAGCCGAGCTCCATATGATGAACTACGTCTATCTTAACTGACTTCGTCTGGCCCACCAAACTGGAATAAATTATAATGATAACCCTCATTGGGTTTTTTTTCCTGCTGCAGTCTCCCTATAGATGGCACAATATAAATAAAAGGACCATTGTTTTGGCGCAGGAAGTTATTCTGTATCCATTTGTTGTTTTTCGTTTTTCAGATCATTCAAGCACCACATGAATGCAGAATTTTTCTATGTTTGCGTTTTACACGAAGTACAAGAAGTCATTGGTGCGATCGGCTCTAAAATGAGAACAAAAGCCACAGTTTTGAGAGAATAACTCAAAAATGCTTTCAATTATATATATATATATATATATATATATATATATATATATATATATATATATATATATATATATATATATATATATATATATATATATATATATATATAAATATATATATATATATATATATATATATATATATATATATATATATATATATATATATATATATATATATATATATATATATATATATTTAACAAATATAAAATAAAAAGAAGTATAATTTTCAATCAAAATATCAACATGTTTTCGGCCAGATTCTTATTTCTCTCTCGAATATGGTAGATTACCAAAACATTCCAGGCATCTGCTCCTGGTCTGGCCCTTCTGTATCAGTTTCAGTCGAATTTTAGAGCCTTACTGCCCCACGAGTCGAAAAGTTTGCCCACCCTTGGACTAGACCAACGGAATGTCCTTTAGGGCGTACATGAAAGCCAGAAGAATTTTTCCCAAACTTTTGAGGAGATGGTGCAACATTTGTCCAACATGACTTCAGGATACGTTCATGTGGAAATTGTAAAGAGAAAGCCTCTTTTCTACAAAAAGAACCCAAGAGAACTATGGGCTTACATTTGTAGAGTCTGCCTGGAGAAATCCCTGCAGGAGCAAAGTGAATGAATGAGACGAAACAGGAACATTTCTGCAACAGCATCAGGCAACACCTTTGGAAAAAAAGCATAAGCAAATGATTTGAATCTACTGTTAAGCACAACAGTGGAGAAATAATCACTCAGTTTCCATTGCCCCAATAAAAACATCCAGCATGTTTGTGCAAATACTGAGCAGAACTTAATGTCAGTGTCCCAGCAGGTTGCAGGGATTTAATCAGCGTCGATGATCATGATGATTCCAAAACCTTGAGAAATGTGTGCGGAAAGAAATGTTACAAACTTCAGTCAAGCAAAGCTGTGTTGGGCATTATAACTGGATGCTTTTTCTCAACAGACCTTGCCAGTGAAGAGAAAAAGAGACTTGAGGAGAAACAAAGAGCCGCTCGCAAAAACCGAAGCAAATCTGATGAGGACTGGAAGATGAGGTAAGTTGTTCTGCTTTCTCCACATTTTCTGCATGGACAATGAATGGATGCAGTTTGGTTGGTTTCATTTGAATGGTTTTTGCTCTTCCATGTTTTAATCTGTTGCCTCCTTCTTCTCTGTTTAATCCTCGCGTTGATGGAAAGAAGTCCTGCCCTGGGCCCCAGGTTAGAGATGCTTGCTCTCACAGTGAAGCTAATATGTATTTGAACATCCTGTGATTTTGCAAGTTCTTCTACTTAGAAATCATGGAGGGGGGGATTTTATCTTACATGTATGTCCACTGGGAGAGAAATAATCTAAAAAAATCTGAAAATCACAGTGCATTATATATTTTAAAGATTTATTTGTATGCGACTGCTTCAAATACATATTTGAACACCTGAGAAAATCAAGGTTAATATTTGATACAGTAGTCTTTGTATCCTGTAGCTTTTCACCAGGTTTGAACACATTGCAGGAGGGATTTTGGCCCAGTCCTCCTCACAGATCTTCTCTAGATCAGTCAGGTTTCTGGGCTGTCACTGAGAAACACAGGTTTTGAGCTCCCTACAAAGGTTTTCTGTTGGGTTTAGGTCTGGAGACTGGCTAGGTCATTCCAGAACTTTGATATGCTTCCTACAGAGCCCCTCCTTCGTAATCCTGGCTGTGTGCTTTGGGTCGTTGTCATGTTGGAAGACTCAGACACGACCCATCTTCTATGCTCTAACTGAGGGAAAGAGGTTGTTCCCCAAAACCTCACAATACACGGCCCTGGTCATCCTCTCCTTAAAAAAGTGAAGTCATCCTGTCCCATAAGCAGAAAAACAGCCCAAAGCATGATGCTACCACCCTCATGCTTCACAGTAGGGATGGTGTTCTTCCGATGGTATTCATCCTAGTTCTTCCTCCAAACACAGTGAGTGGAATTAAGACCAAAAAGTTCTATTTTGGTCTCATCTGATCACATGACTTATACCCATGACTCCTCTGGATCATCCAAATAATCATTGGCAAATTTAAGACTGTAGGATCTTGCATTGAGCTCCACTCTGAGGAAGATGGACAGTCATGTTTAGCTTCTTCCATTTTCTAACAATTGCTCCACCAGTAGATCTTTTGTCAGCAAGCTGCTTGCCCCGTAGCCCTTTCCAGCTTTGGGAATGTCTACAATTTTTCCTCTGGTGCCTTTGGACAGCTCTTTGTTCTTGGCCATGTTAGTAGTTGGAGCCTTACTGGTGGTATGGGGTGGACAGGTGTCTGTATGCAGCTAACCACCTCAAGCAAGTGATTTTATTTAGTGGAGGTGGACGATTTAAAGGCGGACTAACATGTCTTTGAGGGTCAGAATTCTAGCTGATAGACAGCTGTTCAAATACTTATTTGCAGAAGTAGCATACGAACAAATTCTTTCAAAAATCACGCTAAGTCATTTCCAGATGTCTTAGGATGAGGTCTCTCACAGTGGACGTGCACACAATCTCAGACACCTCTATGATTTCTAAGTTGGAGAACTTGCACAAATACATGGGATTCAATTACTGTGTATATTGCCTCACTGTTAATATGCATGATAAATATGATGTGACCAAGTGTGGTTCTTCATCTTTGATGAAATGAAAAACATCTTCCACTGCGTCTTGCTTTCTAGCACGTTAAAGTTGTGGATTCAAAAACAGCATGAATGAAAACATGTTATTCATTTTGTCTGTGAGAGAAACATGTTTGCATTCCAAACCTTTAAAACATTCCAGAAAATGTATGGACAGGATTTATGAGCAGTATTTCTTCTGAATCTTGAAAGGCTTTTAAACCATGCTCTCTCTCTCTCGCATTGGTCCAGAGGACACTGTGTTTGCTTTTTTCTGAAACTATTTGGAATTTCAATCTCTGAACCCAGAAGTTCCTAAAGCCGTTTGGCTTTTCTCTGTAAGATGTTGTTTTTGTAGTTTGGTACAACTTTCTGAAGCATTTGATGTTCCTTTATGAGATCCTGTCCATCTTTCCTCCTTAAAAGAATTTTGTTTGTCCGAACTGTTCCCATCACATTGGCATTGTTGACATTTTTGCTTCTGTTTTAATTAGATTTGAATCTATTTTTGTTAATGCAAAATGGAAGCGTGTTAACAAGTGTAAGAAAGTTGGTGATTCATGTTGTTTTCTGAAATAAAAGGTGACTGTTGTTGTTATTTTGTTCTTTTTAGATTAGGATTCCCACTTTTTGGCTTTATTTTATTTTAGGTCTGTTAGACAGACTGAGGCTGTGTCTGAATTACTTCACAAATCACTATATAGTGCGTTCACCATCTACATTGTAGTGCTGTCCAAAACTACTATTCCAAAATCCAGTGCAGCAGAAATTTCCCAGAATTCTGTGCAAAAAACCAGTGTGCAATGATGCTGACTAGATTGGAGATATTGGACCACAATGCATTGCATTTGAGCAGTTTTAGCCATCTATTTTAAGCAAACCACTTACTTTGTTATCATCAGAACACTGTGAATTCATAAATAGCTTTTGTAAAAATACTTGTTTAGATTAGGTTTTCACTTTGTGAAATCGGTGATGTGAGCACGGCTTTCAAGTTGCTTTTAAAATCCAGGAACTAGATAGTCCTGCACTAGATAGTTTTTTACTAGTTAGGTAGTAGTTGGTAGTTTAGTTCTAAGGGAGGGAAGTCAGACACAGCCTGAGTGTAGAGCCACAGTTTTTTCCACCAGCATGAGAGCTCCACTTACTGGCACTACCTGCAGTTACTCAAACAGCACAGGTGTCCTCCATCCTCATCAGTCCTCCACCGCCCTTTGCTCTTAAAGATAATCATCTGGAAATGATCTTCAGATGAAGCCGTACTCTCTTTCAGACGTTTTCGTCTCGTCCACCTCCTGCCTATCTAAACACTCTTGTGTGTCTGCACTTTTTCCAGGTGGTTTCAACAAGGCCAGAACCCCCACACCCGCTCCCAGGACTGGCTCTTCTCAGGCGGATACTGGGACCGCACGTACCCCAACCTGCCGGATATTTACTAACGTACTCCTGCTGCCTCACAATAGTGGCACCACAAGGAGAAGTTTCAGCCGTTTTATGATTTTATTTAAAAACTAATGTTACTCACACACTGGCAAAGGAGCACAATGTAAATAGTGTGGCCTTAATCAACTTTATGACCAGAAGCTGTGCATTAAACAAATCTCAATCATTAGTTCAAATCCTTAGCAAAGTCACTCTTTCCCTAAAAACACGTTTCTTTATGTATATATGGAACTGTTAGCTCAGGTCACTGGAATTCATGATGGTTTTAGTAAAGGTCTATTCATTACCGTATGTTTGTATATGTCTATATATATATATATATATATATATACAGCTCATGTTATTCCCAGTTTGTCTGGATTTGAATTATTTTACACAATATCCAGCAGAAGTTAAGTACAGGCTGACGTGAATGTATTCTCATCATTGTATCCTTTAAAAATCCGTTCCACACATGTTCCATTTGATTAAATACTCATCATACATCCATCTGTATTAGATGAAAAACTAAACAGGTGTGAAATCTATGCAGAGGTTTGGTTTGCTTGTTCATTTTGAATTTCAAAAGTCTTTGAAACATACATGCTCATTTAAACAAAAGACTGAACAAACTGTTTGACTTATTGTTGAGTACTTGATAAATAAGCCAGTGTTTTCAATCTATGCAGGACAGTGAAACAAGCCCAGAGTTAAGACTAATTTACAAAAGCAACTTGAGAGCCTGAACTCATCATAAACGTAATCATTTTTTCAACCTGTCCTGTCCAGCAGCTGGCTAAACACATCAGAGCTGAAGGCTTTTGTGTTGGACAGATGTTACTGTTACATTAAGGGATTATGAAGCTTTAGACACACAAAAAGTATATTTGCATAAACCCCTTTTGGGTTTGAAACAAAACTTTATATTATTTTTGTGTGCATGTCTTTTTAGACCATTGGAATTCAAAGGAAGATGAGATGTGATCATAGATATGGGGTACAAGAAAGGAAAAAGGGGAGAAAAATGTTGGAGGATGACATAAAAAAAACACATAAAAGAGGGGACACTTTGCTAGACAAATTTTAAACAAATTTGTTTAAACAAATTGTTTAACAAGAAGTTTATCATAACAAATCCTCACATGTAGATAATTATCAAATATCAAATATCCCTGTTGGCTGCAACAACATTCACTTACATGTCAACACACATAAACAGATACAGATCAACTTGCACTTGCATGCATATATGTATTATGGACTTTTTTTGCCAATAATTTAAAGGATGAAATTCTCAATTGACAGTTGGCTTGGAATATGAAAATATATTTTGCAATTCAGAATTCAATATGAAAAATTCAATTTATTCTTACAAATTAGAACATTTAAATAAAAGCAAAATCTGTTGCTTTTTAAATTGACATGGCTTTTTAATAATTCAAATGAATGTCCTTTGCAGTTTACAATTCAGTGTAGAATTTGACCGTTCATTAAAAAAATGCTGTTTGTAATTTACAAAATAATAATAAAAAATGACATGTCAATACATGGTTTGCTTTAACTTTATTTTAAGGTAACTTAAAATCTATTGGACTGTAAAATGTCATGGTGTTTTGTCAGTGTGTTATATTTAGGCTAGAAGTGACCCGCTAGCTTGTTGCAAACGCAAAGTTAGACGCCATGTTGAAATGGTAAAGATGCTGGTTCATTGCTGTGCTACAGTTGTCCAAACAGAGCCGGAAAAGCAAGGATGTGACTTTTCACAGTAAATTATTACTGTCAGCTAATAAAGGAGAACTTGTAGAAAACATTTTAGAAAAATCTGAGTGAGTTTACTCAGAACAGTGAACGTTTAGGCTGATCTTGTAGCCTATTCAAAGTCAATGGTAGTTAAAGGACGTTTTCTGGCAGGACCACCTATGTTTTTAGTTTTATGGAGGATGATCACAGTATTTGTATGAGTGTTTGACATCAGATCAGACCAGATGACCCGCTGAATTGAAGCCGATCACTAAGCAGAGAGAAAGAAACTAACCAGGATTCCCTCAGTAGTGCCGAGCGAAGAGGGAAGAGCCCAGCACTGAACCCCCGTCTGGCAGGTGGACAGGGACCTGTGGCCAATAGAAAACTGCCTGTCCGGTGTGGTGCAAGTGCCTGAGTCCTCCCGATAGAGGCTGGGAGGGTATCCATGTGAAGAACAGGACCCCCAGCCCAGTGTTGCTGCCCCCTGCCGGATGAATGCGAACGCCGCCTGGACCTCGCCGCCTCAGGGCCGTGATGAAGTGCTCACTGTGCCCCCTCTCCTGTCTGCGGGCCCCCTGGACCGGTGCGACTGTCAAGCGGGCTACACTCTTCTCAGTCCATTCCGTCTGCGTGGATCCACTCCGGGTGGAGACGTCCATAGCCTGTAGGATGGCGATGGCGATGGCGGACCGAGGAGTCTTACAGTTTGTGTAAATCTTAGTCTGTGTGTGGATTTGAAGAAAATCACAACCAAGCATCAGGCATGAGTTCACTATGTAAGGACAGATTTATTTATAGAAACTTGAAATGTCGTTGATCTGTTGCACTTTGTACAAAAATATCAATACCACGGCCTGGGTCTCACGTTTCTGAAGATTTTTCTTTTTAAAATCAAACCAAACATAAGCATTTTTAACATCATTCCAATATGGCGTCGCTCTTTACATAGCGCCCCCTTCCTTTGGTTGAACAATTAAACATACTGAAGACTAACAACTAACCAATGGAAGGATTTGACCTTGAAGGAAAGTGAAAAGAATGTGCTGTCTTCTAAGAAATTAGCTTCCGTGTTTATGACTACGACTGTGTTTGTTGCAGCTCCTACAGAGTTATTTTTGGAGCACATCCGCTGTGTCCTTTAAGACAATGGTCCCCAACCCCCGGGCAGTGTACTGGTGCCGGTTCGTGGGCCACTTAGTACCAGGCCGCAAACAGAAAAAAAACAAGCACATTTGTTAATTTAGATTATTTATGTTTTGTTTATTTTATGATCCTGAAGGAAGTTTTATTTGGGGAAACTGCAGGAATCTGTTCACCACATCCATCTATGACCTGACGACCTGTCAAGTGTGTCGCCTTGGTCACATGACATAATGTGGCTGCCCAGACTGCTAAGTTAAAAGCTAAACGCTAATAAAAACCAAACTATAAAACGTATTTAGAAAGTTTCTTGGGGGAGGGAAGAGTCAGTGAGAAAACCAAAGAAGAGCCTTTGACTGTTCATAGCCAAAACCTGGAGTCTTTCTTGACGTACAGATATATTGAGACAGTTGTTTGCACATATCAGAAGCTGCTTTGTCTAATATGCGGCGAACGACACAACTCTGTTTCACAAACGCAGATAATAAAGTTACAGACGTTTATTATTGTATTTAGAAAATACCAATTTTCTATGGAGGCCCAGAAGAGACGATATAAGATAAATTATATGTATGCCATTAAATCGTTAAAAAGTGTCATTAATGATTTAAAATGGGAAATAAATAATTAGTGTCATTAAATGTGTCAATATTTCATTAAAATTCAATTTTAAATTATTTAGGAAACATGGATTTATTTCATGATTTAATGAATAATTTCATGGTACGGTTTGCAGAATTTCATTACGTTGTCTGACAAACTGTGCCATCAAACTCAGAGGGCGTGGTTAACTCAGATCATCTGTGCTCCATTGCTTTTGCGTGGTTTGAATCTCATCATGGTGCAGGACTGCTGATGTCATGAAACTGAGGAATGTATTCAAGTTTTGAAGGTTTTGTCCGGCTCCTCACACACATACATGCTGTAAACGTTGTTTTGGTGAAACGTAGGACTTTTGTGAGGGTCACATAGTCAAATTATCTTCTCCGTTCGTGCCCCAGGAACTCTGCGGTGCCGCCTACTTCCTCATGGAGAAGCGTGTTTGTCCGACCCTGAAGCAGGACTCGTCAATTACGCCTGGCTGCAGTGTGCAGTGTGTGTTTTTTGGGGGGAAATTGGGTATTAAAACCATTTTTAAGGTTTGGGAACCACTAACATTTATAATTTGAATAACTTTTGGGTCTTTTAAATGTGCCCTCCATCCCAAAACTTTTGCCTATATCTGGCTACCCCCCAAAAAATTTTAGACATGCCTTTGCCAGAAGAAAGTGGAGGCGGGACTTGTTTTTGAATTTTGACACACATACAGCATGATGCAATGCAAATGAAAATGCACTACACCAGGAGGCGCTGCTTTGCATTTTGATTTTAGTTTTTGGCACAAACACACCTGTCATTTTACAATGCAATAGATTTTGCTTTTATTTAACTTTTTAGTTTTAAATTTGTATGATTGTTTTATAATATTTAATATCAAAATGTAACCCTGTGTCATCAATCCAAAGAGAAACACCTGGTCCATGCTTTTATTGTGGCAGGCCCCACTGCTATTTAAGTTCCGGGTTATGCAGGGCACTTCCTGCTGCCTGCTTCCTGCTCTGGCTGCTGTTGTTGCTGTGGTGAGCATTCAAGCATCAGCAACAACCCTGGTTGCCTCACTCGGGCTTCAGCCACTTTGCCTTTAAACACTTTTGGTCAACTCATCGGCCAGGTTTTTTTGTTGTGTGATCTTCTGATTTCCTTAAATTGATGGTGAGCTACCCACACTGAACCAACCCTGATAGTTGCATCTCTTCCAACATCCCAACCATCTGCAATAAAGCTCTGCGGGTTACCATCCTGCTACAACACGCATTTCTGGACTGCATCAACAATTGCACTTAGATTAGCCCTCGTCCCCTCCAGCCTTAGCTTGTATTTTTTTGCTGTTTTTTTCTGTTCTCTTGTTTTCAATACAACCAGTTGATATTTATCCCGACCTGCTTTGCGTTTTCATTTACACACCCTGGGCTCCTTGAGACGATTCTTTTTTCCATTCTGTGCATGTCAGAGCGCCTAGCCTTTAGTCTCAAACAATCATTTTCATTTTCTGAACCGCTTTATCCCTTTCGGGGTCACGGGGTTGCTGGAGCCTAACCCGGCTACTCATGGGCAAAGGCAGGGACACCCCTGGACTGGTCGCCAGTCTGTCGCAGGGGCCACAGTCACACACTCACACCTAGGGACAATTTAGAGTGACCAATTAACCTATAAAACAGGTTTTTTCGATGGTGGGAGGAAGCCAGAGTCCCCGGAGAAAACCCACGCATGCACGGGGAGAACATGCAAACTCCACACAGAAACATCCCCATTGGTGACACTGTTTTCAAGTCCCCCTGCCAGGACTTGAACCGGGAACCTTCTTGCTGTGAGACAAGAGCTCTAACCACTGAATTATGACTCAAAAAAACTTCCATAATGTATTCATACCAATACATATCCAACACCTATCATTCCTGGACACATACAAATATCCTGTTTGTTTAAATGTGAGCTGGTACAGGTGTCCAGGTCAGTCTTCTTCTGTGGACAATGGTGTTATGGAGTGTAGAGAAAAAATCAATAAAAAGAGGGGTAGCACCCGGTCACCGCCATACCGGTAGCTGAGGGACCTACTACACACACACACACACACACCCCAGAGTCCTAGACCAGTGGTGTTCACCCTCAGTGTGTCTGTGTTTGCCTGCGTGTGTGTGTGACACCCAACAGGACAGCCTGGCTTTAACATCAATGGGAATATTAAATTCTCTCATTCTGTGTTATTAATGCAATTATTGTCTAAATGGTTTGCTGACAAGTTTATCTGCTAGGCCTTGGTCATGTTAATGTGGCCGATGTGTGTGTGCATCCAAACACTGTGTACTGGATGTGTAGTATTGTGAGTCAATTCAAATAATTGAGTGAGCAAATAATTGCTGGGAATGCTGTTTTGGAAGCATAAAGTGGATTTCCATGTTTGCTGACGATTGCCAAATTTATGTCCCTATATATAAGGGACCCAAGTGCACGGTTAAAACACAAATTGACCGTCTTGCTGAAGTTAGATTGTGGATGTCAGCTAACTTTCTTGACCTAAATAGAAGCAAAACTGAGGTACTTGTGTTCACCCATACTGGTGGAAAAAATCATGATATTGATCTCTCTCTTGCCCCTTATGAGCAGTCTGTGGTCATTGATTTTTATTACAATTCTTGTTTTTACTTTTAAGTCCCTGTACATTATATTCATATTCAATATTAATCAATATTAAATTAATTTTTTTCAGTTAATTGTTAGTTAAATGTTTATATAGAGCACAGGCTGTCTGTGTGCTCCTGTCTGTAGCTGTGCTCTCGCCTTTGGCTCTTCCAGGAACCCCAGCAGTTTCCACAACTCCTACTGGATGCAGCCCATCTGCTACACTATTCAAACATGTCGTTCTTTATTTAAATATTTAGCTGTTATCTTAACTTGTAGCTGTTTATCTAGACATGTTTGTTTATTAGACATAAACTTGTTATTCAACCATATAGTTATAGAATGAATTAAGCTCACTTTTCTTTAATACTTCTAGTACATCACCTGTCCGTTCAGGGTTGAGGATCTCTCCTTCATGTGGGAAAACCTGAGGTTTCTTTGTTTTTTTTCCCCGAAAAAGAGACAGGAGTTTTTTTAATGAGTTTTTCTTTACCAAGAAGGAGGGTGTAAGGACAGAGATGTTTGTTCAGCTTAGTCTGTTTACCAACCAGCTATTGTTTACTTTTACATGTTTGATTTTTTTTTGTTTCTTGCAATTTACTGATGTCAGTCCAATGAGACGGCTGTGGCTGTGATATTGGGCTGTAGAAATAACAAGTCATTGAATTGAATTGAATATAGACTTGAATCTGTCGCTAATATATAAATAACTGATTAGAAGTTAACAACTTGATAATGATAATCTTTGTAAATAAAATAAAAATAAAAATGTTAAGTAAAGCAAAACAGGGGTGCCATATTAATTCATCGCCTCCATCTTCCTTTCAAGCAACTAATTAAACTCATTTGAAAAACGTAATATTTAATTGTTTTATCGTGTCCCATTCTGTATGCATGAGAGTAAATGTGTCTATTTATGACTGAGAGTAATAACTGAATTATTTACAGGTGTATATGGATCATTGCATATGCAGATGTATTTTCTAATCAAATCTTGGTTAATCATCCTTAGTTTGATCTATCTGAGTACAGATGTATATTTTTGTTGTGTGTCTCCTTTTGTTTTTTGGTTGTTTATCATTGATTGATTGCTTGAAAAAACATTTATAAGTCCAATGGTGAGCAGCAGGACTAATTTGTTGTATATTTTCTATGTACAAATACTCAAAGACAGCGTGCTCTGGCTGTGATTACTGCGTTGTCTGGTTTGGGGAGCATGGTGACACCACAAATCCTTCTTGATGTGAACCTGTTATACGCCTCTAGTCCCTTGTATGCACTCATCAAGATATGTTTATTTTGGTAAAGCAGCTCATGTTTTTTGTACTTGTCCTGTGCAACAGCTCGTTTTTCCAGCGTATTGTTTTGGCCAACCAATCAAGATCTTATGATCAACTGTGTCAAAAGCTGCTGATAGATCCAACAACAAACAGATATCAGCGGGAGAGAGGAAGTTGGGGGGTAATGGGTGCAATATTATAGAAAAAAACAAGGAATGATCCTAATGTTCCTAGTGTAACCTATGGTTATGTTAAGGCTAGAACAACTACTATAGCTGTCCGCTAAATGCTGGGTTTTCCTATGGTCCTTAAACGCACCAGCCCTGCAGGTAGCCCCGATGAAGCGGAGGAGAAACTGTCGCACGTGCTTTCTCAGGGCCGAGGGGAGCAGATGTACCGGTACTGTTCAGACCAGCAGCACCGGTACTGTTCAGACCAGCAGCGCCGGTACTGTTCAGACCAGCAGCACCGGTACAGTTCAGACCAGCAGCACCGGCACAGTTCAGACCAGCAGCACCGGCACAGTTCAGACCAGCAGGCACCGGTACAGTTCAGACCAGTAGCACCGGTACAGTTCAAACCAGTAGCACCGGTACAGTTCAGACCAGTAGCACCGATACTGTTCAAACCAGCAGCGCCGGTACTGTTCAGACCAGTAGCGCCGGTACTGTTCAGACCAGCAGCGCCGGTACTGTTCAGACCAGTAGCGCCGGTACTGTTCAAACCAGCAGCGCCGGTACTGTTCAGACCAGTAGCGCCGGTACTGTTCAAACCAGCAGCGCCGGTACTGTTCAGACCAGCAGCGCCAGTACAGTTCAGACCAGTAGCACCGGTACAGTTCAGACCAGCAGCGCCGGTACTGTTCAAACCAGCAGCGCCGGTACTGTTCAGACCAGTAGCGCCGGTACTGTTCAGACCAGCAGCGCCGGTACAGTTCAGACCAGTAGCACCGGTACAGTTCAGACCAGTAGCACCGGTACAGTTCAAACCAGCAGCGCCAGTACAGTTCAGACCAGTAGCACCGGTACAGTTCAGACCAGTAGCACCGGTACAGTTCAGACCAGTAGCGCCGATACTGTTCAAACCAGCAGCGCCGGTACTGTTCAGACCAGTAGCGCCGGTACTGTTCAGACCAGCAGCGCCGGTACTGTTCAGACCAGTAGCGCCGGTACTGTTCAAACCAGCAGCGCCGGTACTGTTCAGACCAGCAGCGCCGGTACTGTTCAGACCAGTAGCGCCGGTACTGTTCAAACCAGCAGCGCCGGTACTGTTCAGACCAGTAGCACCAATACTGTTCAAACCAGCAGTGCCGGTACTGTTCAGACCAGTAGCGCCGGTACTGTTCAAACCAGCAGCGCCGGTACTGTTCAGACCAGTAGCACAGGTACCGGCAGCTGTATACTGAACAACGCAAAGGGTTTTTTTGAGTGAATATTTTGTTTTATGAACATCCTGGTGAGTTGTGAGTTTCAATTCTAGTTGAACTGTGTTCATATATGCTGTAGAGAAATGGACATACGGTAGCATATTATTAAAATGAGTGCATGTTGCAGTTATTATTAAAGCCGACCAGGATTTGTTTTGTAGAAAAATGTATTATGGAGCCATAAACTAGCAGATATACACGTGGCATATAATGAACTTATTGTGGATTTAGTCTTGTTTCAATGTACATGAATGTATTTCTGTTATGCTTGAAGAGAATTTCTTATTCATATTTTGCCATCAGTGGTTTAGAGAGGTAAATACAATAAGAACTTATGTAAAGTTGTATGAGTCAGTCATTTATTTTTATTTTGCAAATTCAGTAACTGCTCTGTCCACTTGTGCAGACTGTTTTCTTTCTCGTTGGACTCTACTTTAAGATCAAAGGTGCACCATCCACGACTGGATTCTGCAAGACCTGGTTCTCTGGACATCTTGGATCTGTTTTTTTACTGGGAGTGGAAAAGTTTGGACAACAAGAAATTCGGTTTTGAGAATTCCCTTTCTTCTTTTCTTTTTTATTTCATCCTGAGATCTCAGAGAACGGTTTTATTTTTATCTTGGTCAGGCCTGACGTGGGGGAAAAGAAAAGACAAATAATACATCAAATTGGAACCAGAGACAATTTTTAATTTTGTCAAAATAAATGTGTATTATTGAGTAAGAGTTGGTGTCTTATTGAATTTGGAGGGTTTTTTTGTCACAGCCAATCTCCTACAAGACCTAAAATATTAGAAACCCTGAACATAACCTTTGTAGATTAAGACACTCCAGCTTCAGGCTAGAGGGATTACACTAGGAAGGATCCGGCTCTTGTCTCACACCAAAGAGCGGCTTTAGAGTCACTACATTTGTAACCTGACACATCCGTTCACGGGGCGGATCTCTGCTCTGCTGCTCCGCGGGGATGACAGGACTCCTTACAGCATCAAGGAAGTAAGTTTTATTTATATAGCATCATTCCTAGACAGAAGTCACAAGACTAAAACCTAAAGCTAAAAACATAAAACACAAGAACATGCACCACATAAAACAATAATCTCTAGCCCAAATGAAAAACAGATTCAGTTAAAATACTTGGCAAAATAAAAGGTTTTGAGTTGGCTTTTAAAAGAGTGTACAGAGTCCCGAGAATGCAGGGAGAGTGGGAGCTCATTCCAGAGTTTAGGAGCAACAGCCTAGAAAGATCCGTCCCCTCTGGTCTGAAAGCATGAGCAAGAGACCATTTACACGTTCTGATCCACAGACCTCAGTGCACGAGATGGCCTGTAGGGGGCGATCAGACTACACACATGCACAGGAGATTGACCACGGAGGCCTCTAAAAGTCAGCGCTCATATTTTATATTGGAAGCGGTAAGCAACCGGGAGCCAATGAAGAACTTTCAGGATAGGAGCTCTTTTAGTCTCATCTTTGAGCAAGTCTCATCCGTTGTCATGCACCCAGGTGTGTTAAACTTGTTCTCCGCATTTGACTTATCCGCTGGGGGAGCGGTGACCTGCAGTCAGCTATTTGGTAGTTTAACCCCTGAATCCAGCCTGTTAATGCTGAGTGTCAAACAGGGAGGTATTGGCTTCCATTTTTAGAGTCTTTGGTATGACTCCGCCAGGATTTAAACTCACAACCTTCCAGTCTCAGGGCAGCCACTCTCCCACAAGGCCATGGAGCTGGAAATCACTGTCACTGCAGCAATGAGGGTATGTCTATACTTTGACTGATCCTCAACTCTGAGCGCACACACATGCACGAACGTGCCAGTTACCCCGTTTTTTGTTTTTCATTAATTTCTGTTTCGTTTCATTTAACTGAGAGGAAATGTCAGAGCCTGTGTGATCGGGTTCTTCACAGTGTCAAATGCAGAAACACTCAGAAACACATAAGATGACCAAGCCAGCAGATGTTTAAAGTGGAAACAATTGGATTTTATTGTCCCCTAAATAACAACAATCTCACCATACAACAGAGAACACGTGTTGTCACCACTGCAACCAAGACTGCGCTCTCTCCATACTGCTAGACATTCCCTTCTTATAAAGGCTTAGCCCCTCCCACAGGCCAATTAACCAAACATTTACTTAAACAATTTCCTGTGAAATAAATAATACATAATCCGTAGAAGAAATAATTAAACATTGTTGTAACCTGTGAAATACAGGACAGAGTATGACACAAAAATTAAATAGACAGAAGAAAGAAAAAAAAAAACCTTCAACTCAGACATATGAAGTCACTTCCTGTTTCCTATGTATATGAATTTGTGTACAAATGCTATGGCTCTGGTTTGAATGTTGTGTTCTAGATGGTGAGTAGAACTCTATTTAAAACTAAGTGTGCTTAGAAATAAACCGAATTTGGGCTATGATGTTGTGAAGGATTTGTTTGCCTGTATGTGTGCATGTGTCTGGTGTAAACTATAAACTAAAGGACTAGTAGATGACAGGGAAAAAAAAGGAAACAAAAACTGAGGCTGGTGTTCAGGTGCTGTCCTGCAACCTGTGACGCTGCTTCGTCACAGCCTGCAAAACCGAACTAAAGAAGGAACAAGGGTTTCTATAGTCCAGTAATTGTAATTAATTGCCAAGATTTGAACTTCAGTTTATTACTTTACTCTTTTACTGAGAAAAGTGAACACAATACAGTCATTTGTTACGTTGTAATCTGTTACCCCCAACACTGAATCCAACTAAATTGCCAGAGGGGGCGTAGTAAAGTGGTTCTTCTATCTATCTATCTAAATTGGCCATTCTTTAAACAGTGAGGATCTATCCTGTCCATCTGTATGGCCATTTTTGCTGATAGGTTATGAGATCTTTGGCCTTTAACTGCTGTTGATATTCTTCAATTTCACATTTCTTTGCACTTAGTTCTGTCATTGCTCTCCAGTGTGGCGGGTGAACAACAACTGATGAAAGCATTTCAACCCTCCTTTAGAGAACGTCTGGAACCAGCTGGACCCGAGTGACCTAGCAGAACTGCATGTAGAACGAGTGGAAGAGTGGAACGTCTCAGAACATCATCATGAGGTTATTGATGAGAATGAAATGTCACTGCAAAGCTATACATGGTGAAAATATTATCTACACGGTCACTGTTTGTTATAACTGTTTGCCATCTTTAATATTGTCTTGATTTTTGGGGTAACAAATATCAAACCAACAAAAATGGTGTTTCTCCTAATTCGTTATTAGTAATATCAGAGGAAACTCCTCCATATTCTATTAAAATTCAGCCCAAAAAGGACTCATGGAAACAACAATATCCCAAACTTTTTGTGAGTAGTGTATGATGACATTGGTTTTTATCACAAATTCAAATCTACCTTAACTGCGTTTACCTCTGGTTGAACAGTGAATTTAAGTTGGTGTGTTACATGACAGCTGTACCAAAATGCACAGCAGCTCTACATCAAACTGCAAATGGAGCTGAGCCTGTAGGGGCTAAATCTGGCACATTTACATAAAGGACTCCATTTTTTGATTAATGAGCAGTCTGCTCTTGAGCGCTCAGAGCAGACTGAGACAACTGGTCAAATTATGTGAAGTGAAGCTCTCCAACTCATGACAGAGAGCAGAGCGGTACACTGCAATTATGCCAGTTTGGTGGTGAAAAGGACATTTTTCACATTTGAAAAACAGACAGCTGGTATGAACGGGGACTTTGACTGTGCATGACACTGAAACTGCTCCACATGAATGTTCAAACTCTGACAGGATTAAACCTCAGGATTCTGCTGAGAAGTGCATCTACTATACTTTGTTGTGATGCCTGAACTTACTGACATCACGTGAAATGTGGTGAAAAACTCTTTGAAAAGTAGGTTCTTAGGATACTGTTTTTTCAATTCGGTTTCATGACTTCCCATTCATTTCATGTCCAATCATCTTGCTGATCCTCCCAGTTGCTGTTCTTGTTCATCTTTCAGCTTATCCTGTCAGGGGTCGCCACAACCAATCAGTTTTCACTGGTTTGCATAGGTGATTTGGCAGACAGTTTTACGCCGCATGTCCTTCCTGACACAAGAGGAGACCCAGTTAGGCAGCAGTGTGAAGGCTCATGTCGTCATACTGGTTAAAGCTCATTGCAAACCCAGGTGTCCTGTGTTCTAGTCCTACACCCAACCAGCCAACTCTTCTCAGTATCTCGTTTTATCATTTTCTTTATTTTAGGTGAAATGAAACATCAACAGTATTTTAATCAACAGGATCTGGATTTCTTAGGTATAATGTACAGTCAGATGCAGAAGTGTTTCTTTCCTTCTCAGATGTCCAGCTCTGCTGTGCTTTTTATATGCTGGACAGCTTAACATAGATTTTGTTTTCGTTTTTCTCCTCGTTGTTTAAGCAGGACAGTGATAACCTGAAGGTCCAGATGTTTAAAGCTCTCATCCTATTTTCAACTGTAAACATTTGGAACTGTAATGACATGGGGATGCAACACAAGACAAGTTCTTCATATATCTAAAAGTGTTATTTAGCAACTCACTGAATCCTTTAAACATGTTCTCTAAAGTCATCGTTATTATTCAGTCCAGTTTTGAAAACATGCCTTTTAGAGTGGTCTTTTAGACAGCATGAATTGCTTTGTGGAGAAAACCTCCATCCAAACACCACTGTGCTGAATGGCACTTATCCCCTTTGTTTCTGCCTTCTTACCTGTTTGTCAAAGCAACAACTCTCAGGCAGGTCAGTTTAGAAATGAAAGGTGTGTTTTTCCTTCAACGTCAGCTAAAATCAAGATGAAACAAAAAAAGTCATGTTTCATGAGCCAGCAAGGTCAGTCACCCAAATGCAGCTTTCGCCAAACGGCCTACAGGTGGTCAACATACCGCAGGTCTCCAGATTGATGTTCTGTCCTTGGACGGAGAACAGGATACTGCATTGTTCAGTGGAGGTCGTGTTTCTGAGGATGAGCTGGATGTAAACGAGCCTGCTTGAAGTCCACCTGTAGTTTTATCCATGCAAGGTGTTCAGACGCTGAGAGGAAAAGTGCCACAAGTAACAACATCAAATGTTCCAAAGGAAACACCTTCAGAGGCGCAACAGAGGCACTTGATTCAATTCAAAAACGTTATTTATTCATTGAAACTTTATTTGTAGACCGAACGTCAGCACAAGAAAAGACTGACACATACAACACCTTCATCAGAACATAAATATAAGAGAAATAGATCAATCAATAAAACCAATAAAAGAACAACAATCTGTTACAATCAGTCCTATCAGCTGTTTAGCAGGCAAACTGAAGTGGGAATGAAACTGGTTGTGGCTCTCTTAGTTTTGAATGAGAGGGACCTAAACCTGCAGCCTGATGGTAAGAGACAGTAGTTTGTATGTGTGTGAGTGTGTGTCTGTGGAGATCTGTGTTCCTTTTCTCAGGGCTTTGTTATTGTACATGGTGGAAAGTGACTCCTGCTGCTAGTTTTAATGATTTTACTGAGAGCACTGTGATGTGCAAGACTGAGTAAGCCAAAGCTGTCGTTTTAAATGTGAGAATGGAAAGAATAAAACATTTGAAAACTTCAAACTTCAAAATTGATTGCTTAACCTGTAATTTTCAAAGTTTACAGAGAAAGAAGAGACGTTGCTGACATTCTTTCAGTTGAAAAGCAAGTTAATCATCAATTATGGTGTTTGATATATAGATATTTGTATGAGTGAACCTTCTCTATTGCTTCCTTAGTAACAATGATTGTTGGAGAGGTGGAAGGTCCATGGTGAAAAAGAATGACCATTTCTTTGGGTTTTGTTATATTTAAGTCCAAACAATTGTTCCTGCACCAAAGTGAGAACGTGTCCAGTTCGCTTTGTAGCAGTCCAGCAGTGTTAGTGGTGTCCATGATTACTGTGTCATCAGAGTACTTGATGCATGTTATACCGGGGGGGTGCTCCTGCAGTCATTTGTTTACGAAGTGGTTAGATCACTGAGCCTTGGGAGAGCCAGTGGATATCATCCTAATAGTGCTAAGATGACCATTGACCCTGACCCTCTGGTCCCTCATTGGGAGGAATGAAAGGACTCAGAATCAAATGGGGGTTGGCATTCATCTGGAGGAGCTTCTGTCTCATGAGATGTGGTTGCACTTGAGAAGTCCACTGTCAGGGTCAGTAAGCAGATCCCAGAGTCAGAGGGGTTAGTCGAAACAGTTTATTTAGCAGAAACCAAGCAGGAATAATCCGGCAGGGAGAAGCAGCCAAGAACATGCTTATATAGCAGGGGAAATGATGAGGAAGGAGCTGGTGTGAAAGGAGGCAGCCCAGGATGAGAGACAGCCACACCCCTCCTACACACCACTCTGAAGAAGCAAAAATAGGACAAAATCAGCACAAAACAACAACAAGGAAAGAGAAAAGAAACCAAACCACAACATCCATAAAGACGAGGCTAACAGGGGAGATGGTGGGAGATGGTTCCATGCAACATGGTCAGGATTGCATCCTCCATACCCCTATGCGGCCGGTATGCAAACTGCAGTGGGTCAAAGTTCACTCCAACAGCTCTTTCTGACCAGTGACATCAGGGCTACAGGTCGACAGTCGTTGGTGGTGGTGGGGTTGCTCTTTGCCACAGGGCAAATGATGGAAGACTTCCAGATGGAGGGGATGATGTTCAACCAGGTCTCCGTGACACAGATTAGACTGAAATATTTGTATTCCCACTGACACAAGACATTGAAATGCAGCTCATCCAGTTTGTTGCAGCGAGACCAGACATTAGCGAGCAGAATAGAGGGGAACGGTGGGGTTTTTACTGCACTAGAAAGCCTCTTCAGTCCCTGCCACACCTCGCCCCTTCTTCCCCGCTTTCTCCAATGGGCAGAGCTGCCCGTCTCACTGCGGGTTTCCTATCGTTTCCGGAGGATCACTGTGAAAATCTGTAAATCCGTTGGTATAGGATAATCCACATTCCGCGAGAGTAGTAAATCCTCCCGGCTGCAGCACAGCCTTCGCCCTCGCCCTTAGTACGAGCAGTGGTCCAAAGATAGCCATATTACAAGCAGCATATACAGCCACCACTTCCACATTGTGATGGTAGGTTCTTAGAATTTGTTCAATATTGCAACTCAACCTGAAAGCGTTAATTTGGCAGATTTTGCTGTTTACTATCATTCTATCAGGCACCAAAGTTTGTAGTTTTAAGAGCCTTTTATGTGAGATGCTCCTCTGCCTGTCACCACCACGCACCATCATTCACTTCCACCTGGTTAAAATTGCATGTTTAGTCCTTCTTTTCAATTGCTACTCAATTAGACAGTCTAATCAGTCCAAAGAGTGGGACTGTGCCCTGTTTTCCATAATACATCAAGGCTGCTCTGCTTTTCTCTTTGAGAACTGAAGAGAACACCTGTCAGGTGTGGAGGAAAATGCTTGACAGACAACACCAAGTGAGAACCAGTAGGAGACAATATCTACAAGAGAGAGAGATCCTTTTTATGGTAAGCTTTTGTTGCCATGGTGATGGAGGAAAATGTCAGAAGCGATGAAGGAAAATGCCATGGCCGCCAACAAAGTATGTCACCTTATTTTGGAGGAAAAGAGAATCAGCAGCAACCTCGCTTAGTTTGAATCTCAGACACGATGAGCCAATCTGTTCCAGCCAAAGGTCAGCTAAAAGGAAAAAGAGACTGATGTCGGACTTCCTCTTCCCAACGGAAGAGGAAGTGAAATTAAAAATAATGTTTGAAAAAGTTATATTTGCTACGTACAAACAACGGCTGGCAAGCCACAAGCTTCCTGCTCCACTCCATTCTGATGCATCCACTTGCAGACTAATAGATTCATGAACGTCTTTGTTTTCCTCGTCTAAGTTGGAATCTGGATGAACACTGTACGGCTAGATGGCTCTGATATTGCTCGTCATTGTTGTTGCATCGCTAATGTTAGCTTGAAGTTGTGAGGGGCTGTAAGCTAAAAGGAGAGCAATAATCAAAGGAATGATGGGAAATGAATACAGGCTTACTTTGTACCAAAAGTCCCGGCCACATCTGAGAGGGAAGTTTTTTTTTTTTTTTTTTTTTTATAACTTGTCCTGTCCAACAGCTGAACAAACAGATGTGAGCTGAGAGCCTCATGTGTTAGACAGATTGTACTGTTGCAATCGGGGGTTATGAATCATCAGACACACAAGGCATATATTCGTATAAACCTCTTTTGTAATTTAAACTAAACTTTCTGTATATTGGTTTTGTTTGTTTCCTCTTTTTTGTTGGACCGGATGGAAAAGAAAGAGGGAAGAAGAGAGAGAGCGATGGGGGGGGGGGCAAAAGATGGGTGGGTGGAAGGGTGGGTTACAGATGTTAGAGGATGACTACAGGGAAGGGAGGGTAGAATTGCAAAACAACAGACAACAAGATGCTGGAAGCGTATAATCATTACATTGGTGTGAGTGTTTGTCTAAAATGGGCGGAGCCTGTCCACACACTCAGTTGTTACAAACATACCTGCTGGCTCCAAGAGTCTTCACAAAGTTCAACATCCAGTTCACACGCACACTTCAGCAAACAAACCAACACATGTAAAGCACCTCATTCAGTCACGCTGCATTATTGTGTTTAAAAGGGAATAAAGTTTTTTTCAAAGCCCAAAATCTCACTCCTTACTCTTATTTAAAAGCAAATGTAATTTTACTGTGTTTTATTTTTAGCTTAATTTTATTTTACTTTTTCTAATGAATGTATTTTCTAGATACTTAGAAAAGATGTTTTGTGTGAAGAGCTGCAGATGAAGTTACGATCTGCTGCAGATCATGTTCTAAATAACGCTGACGACTGCAGTTCAACAACAAACTTTTTGTCTTTCGTCTTCATGATGGACCAAGATGGCATCACCTATACATGGTGAGGTTCTGTGTTTTTCCAGTTCTTGCATTCTTGCAGTATTTTTTTGCTCATCTCAGCTCTATTTGTGCATATCAGCAGTGCGTTTTCATCGTACTCCAGACTATCCCTCCTGGATTTGGATTTCTTGCTTTGAATCCACCACTGTTGTGCCAGTACCAAAACCCTCCAGCCTTCCAAATCACCCTGTAGCACTCACGCCGATCATCGTGGAGTGCTTTGAGTATGTAGTCCTGGGACATCTGAAAGACTCTCACATCCACACTAGACCCACATCAGTTGGCCTACCGGGGTAACAGGCGCACGGAAGATTACACTCCATTACACTGCACTCTGTTAACACACCTGGACAGCAGCAGTTACACACAAATGCTGTTTGTCGACTTCAGCTCAGCATTCATCACTGTAAGACTGTTTAAGTAATGATCAAACTCAAAGATCTGGACATCAACACCCAACTCTGACTAACAGACCTAAACATGTTAGGTCAAACTACACCTGTTCCATCACCGTCATGCTCAGCACTGGCGTACCTCAGGGATATGTGATGAGCACCTTCCTCCACTCTCTCTTCACTTAGGACTGCAAACCCATGCATGGAACAAACAACATCCTTGAGTTCGTGGACAACACAAAAGTGAGTGGCTTCATCAGCAACAATGATGAGACCGTCTACAGACAGGAGATTGAGTATCTGGCCATGTGGTGCAAAGACAATAATCTGCTCCTCAATGCAGGCAAGACAAAATAGATCATTAAGTACTTCAGGCAGGAGAAAAGAGGCTTCCATGCCCCCATCCGTATATGTAATGGTTGCCACTAAGTGCTGGTTCTAACTGTGATCCTCGTTGTGTTTCTCACATTGTGCTGGGCGGGGATTCATCCACGTTTGGTCGTGTTGCTTCTGTTTCACAACCATATTGGATGGAGATGGAGAACATGGTCCACTCTGACTCAGTGTCACCAGCCTCCCTTGTTGTAAATAAATCTGTTATTTTATGGAGATGTCTTTTTGGTGTTCTTTTTTTAATGTATATTAATTTACCTTTATGTTATCCTCCACTCCCCCTAGACAGAAAGGGGCGTAACAAGGCCAAAAGACCAGACCAAAACAAGGGCAGACATGTCAAAATTCCACAGCTCCACACCTTGTTCATGACTTGTTAAAGTCATTTCTGGTCTCATGACTTCCAGCTACATCTACATGGGATTTTTTTTTATTAATCTGAATGTTCAACACATTCTGGAATTCTAGACTTTCACACTTCTGTTGAGCATGATGGTAAGAGGATGTACTTCTGCAAATGGAATTAACACAAATGTTGTGTAACACTGTATAAATTCTAAATAAATGTATGCACTTTAACTTAACAACATGTTTTTATTTGAGAATGTTAACAAGTCTGAAAATGTCAACTTATTCAAAATGATATTAAATTGTAGAACATAAAACGAGGTGTGTGGTGCATGGAGAGGTTCCCTCGATGTGCCACAGGTGTGTCAGCATTTGCAGTCATCGCTATAGACATCTATAAGTTTCCAAAGATATTTCTGTTTTTTAGTATTTCAAGTCCTGCTTGTTTATTTCTGGAAATGTATGTGCTGTTAAAACATGCAGAATGATGTGGATAGTGGCAGTGAAGCCACAGCTTCTGGGAGTTGTCTCTGTAAACCGTTGGATAGCCTCAAAGGCTCTTTGTTAAAAAAGAGAAGCAAAGTGATTTGGCTGTGGACTGTTTTATGGTCTGACCATGCAGCATCTTATCATGGAGAGCATAGTAATCTGGTGAATAAAAGTGTATGTTTGGATTGTGTCACACAAAAACTATATGTGCCAACTTGGAGAAAAAGATATTTCTTGATTAAATTATATATTTTTTTGTGTAAATTCCCTGATGCTGAATTGTAACTGACTTTGGGGAACAGGGCCTCCGTGAGGTTTCCATGGCAACATTCTTCACCCAGCTTCTCATGGTTTTGTTATCATTTGATCAGACAGAACAACAAACATGATATTGAAGTGGTTACGCCCTCAAAACCCAATGTAAATATTGGCCACTATGCTTGACCATCTACACCAAGAATCCAGTTTTCTTTGAATGAGTCGACAATGACAATGTTCTGCGCCCACCAGAACCAAACCACGCTCACTGGCTGCTTTATTAGGTACACCTGTCCAACTGCTTGTTACATTTCCAAGCATCTAGGCACATGGCAGTAGCTCTGTTGGTAAAGTGCAGGACCAGCATGTAGGAAATGAAGGTTCAATTCCCAGGGAATGTGCACAATGAGCAGTTAAAAGTTCGTGCTATAAGTGAACATGACAGTAGTTAACATAATCCAGTGAAGGCACTTTAACACTACTGCCTATCTCATAACCTGTGAGTGAAACACATCATGCTGGCTGAGGTGTGCTGGGAAACTAGAGCTCCTTGAAGGAAAGTTAGCTACTGGAACAAGAAAGAAGAGGACTTGATTTTTTAAACACGTTCTTGACAATACAATGCTTCATTTTTCTATAGTTTTCTAAGTTATCCAAGTTGTAACCTTACTATCAGATGCCTCAACAAAAGTACATGGTCTCACGTCCAATGTTTGACTGAGAGATTTTGTAAAGCAGGAAGCGGTTTGGATTTCCAACAGGATTACACTTGATTAGCAAGAATGGAAACTATAACTTAGACTGACCAACTGCATACTGATGTTTGGTTCCAACATGTTGGTGTCTGCATTGCAAAAGAATTGAGACTATTTTAGCTGCACGGTGGTGCAGTGGTTCGCACTCTTGCCTCACAACAAGAAGGTTCCCAGTTCAAGTCCTGGCTGGAGGACTTGAAACAGCATCACCAATGGGGGTCCTGTTTGTGCTTGTGTGAGTTTTCTTCAGGTACTCTGGCTTCCTCCCACAATCCAAAAGACATGGTTAATTGGTTACTCTAAATTGCAGGTGTGTGACTGGTGACCAGTCCAGGGGTGTCCCCTGCCTTCACCCATGAGTAGCTGGGTTAGGCTCCAGCAACCCTGCAACCCCAAAAGGGATAAAGTGGTTTGGAAAATGAATGAATATTAACTTAATTTCATTGGAACCAGAAGTAAACCCCTCATCTTTAAAGCTAGCTTTATGTGCTATCATGGGCATAATTTATTCTGTGGAAATGTTTTGATCTAAGTGTGTGGTTTGTCTAGTTCTGTGTGGAATAACAAGCTGGAGACAACAAGTGATTTAACCTTCTGAGACCTGGCACCCACATGGGTCATCACATTTATTACCACAGTAGTTACCTCAGCCATGAATAACAAAGACAAATGAAAAAAGCATATAAAAAACAGCTTTTCAAACAAGCTTGGGTCTTAAGAGGTTAAAGGACTTTAAAGCTAATAGCTTAGCTGTTGAAGGTGCATCTGCGTTCGGCTATCCTCTTTCCAGATCCTGCTGAACTGTTTCCTTTTGTTCAGCGTTCAACACAATCATTTATCAAACCAAGATCAGCTTAGAATGTGAGCTCTGAGTGGGTGGTATTTTATTTTTTATTCTTGAAGTAGAGTGGTTGACCTCTGATTAGAATACTGCAGGTTCAGTTCCCATGCCATAAGTATCCTTGGGCAAGGCACTGAGCCCCACATTGCTCTTAGTAGTTATTACTTGGTGCCGGTGTTGAGCAGCAGAGTGTGAATGTGTGTGTGTGTGGATGAATGGACTGTGACTATGAAGCACTTTGGATGTTCCATGAAGGTCTAAAGTGCTAAATACATCATTTTATAGTTTTTACTGAGGCTGATATGGTGGATTTCTTATTAAATATTTATCAATTATTGGCTCTGTCTTTCGGTTTCTTCTCACCTCAGTTCTCTGATCATTCAGCAATATTATTTGACGTTGTTCTGCCATTCGCCATTGTCCCTAAACCTGCTCCTGTCAGATGGGTGTTGGGCTTGGACGAAGGAAAAGCTGAGGAATTTTCCGCTATATTTTCGTTGGAGTGGCCGTCTTTATACTCTTCCACAATGACCACAGATGCTTTTCTTTTTCAGTTTGACAATCTGTGCTTTAAAATGTTGGATGAGATTGCCCCCCTCACCATCAAAAAACCAAGGCACATATCTGAACGCTGGATCTCTGAGGAAATCCGTGTCTTGAGACGGGACTGTAGGAAAACTGAGGGAAAATTTAAGGACAGACTTCAAATTTCCCAAGATCTCCTTGGGGACAAACTGTACATGTACAATGAAGCTGTCACAAAAGCTAGAAGACAGTTTTATTCTAACATTATTTCCTCTGCTTCAGGTGATCAACGAATCCTTTTTAATACTTTGGGATCTTTATTGGACTCAGATGGGAGTAGAAACTCAATAGAAGGCTCTGTGGAAGATTGTGAAACATTTTGTGTATTTTTTATGGACAAGGTTGCTGGTATTAGGTCCTCTCTCACACAATGTTCCACTTATTCTCCTCCAACTCCACAGAAACCAGTTCCTAAGCTTGATTCTTTTTCACTGGTGTCTCTTACTGAACTAGAAAGAGTGGTATCAAGGCTAAAGCCAACTGGGTCCTCCTGTGATGTTCTGCCAGCTTGGTTTTTTAAGAAAGTCTTTGCAGTGTTAGGACCAGCAGTTTTAACCATTACAAACACAAGTCTTACGTCCACTCAAGTTCCACTCAATTTTAAACAGGCGGTTGTGAGGCCACTGCTGAAAAAACCAGGGCTGGATGCTGCTTTACTGTCAAACTACAGGCCAATATCCAACCTGCCTTTTTGTGCAAAAATCTTGGAGAACATTGTCTGCAAACAGTTGATCTCGTTCTTAAAGGCACATGAGATCCTGGAACCTCTGCAGTCAGGGTTCAGGTCTGGACACAGCACAGAGACCGCTCTTTTAAAAAATTTTAATGATGTTTTAATGGCAACAGATGCAGGTGAACAGGTCGTTCTTTTATTACTTGATCTATCAGCAGCTTTTGACACAGTTGATCATGAGGTCCTGATTGGTCGGCTGGAACAATGGGTGGGGCTTTCTGGGGAAGCACTACAGTGGTTGAGGTCCTACCTTTCAGACAGGTCTTTCTGTGTTAAGATGGGCCCATACTCGTCTAAGTGTTACCCCCTGAAGTGGGGGGTCCCTCAGGGATCAGTTCTGGGCCCATTGCTATTTTCTATTTATTTGTTGCCACTGGGAATGATATTGCGGAAGCATAAGGTGGATTTCCTCCTTTACGCTGATGATTGCCAGATTTATGTCCCTATATGTAAGGGACCTGACTGCACGATTAAAAGAATAATTGATTGCCTTACTGAAGTTAGGTTGCGGATGTCAGCTAACTTTCTCGACCTAAATGAAAACAAATCCGAGGTAATTATGTTTACCCCTAGTGGTCGAAAGGATCATGATGTTGATCTTCTCTCTCTTGCCCCTTTTGAACAGTCTGTGGTCACTAACTTGGGGGTGAAACTTGACGCTGCTTTGAAACTGGACCTCCAAATAAATGCTGTGACCAGATCCTGCTTTTTTCAAATGTAACGTCTGACTGGGATAAAGTCTTTTATTTCAAAAAAGAACCTGAAAATAGTCACCAATGCCTTTGTGCTGTCCAGACTAAATGATAATTCGTTGTGTGCTGGGTTATCCAAGGCTTCAATAGCCAGACTGCAGCTGGTCCAAAAGGCAGCAGCCAGATTTATTTGCGGATCAAAAAAGTTTGGTTACATAACTCTGATCTTGAACTGGCTGCCGGTGCAGTTCCTGATTTTTACTTTTAAGGCCCTGGCAGGTACTGCACCTTCTTACTTCTCCAGCCTGCTTGTAAAATATTCCCCCCCACAGTCCTTAGGCTCTGCGCACCAGTGTGTGTTGCTGGTTCCTAGAACTAAACGAAAATTTCGGGGGGACCGTGCTTTTGCTGTGCTGGCTCCTAAACTTTGAAATCAGTTGCCACCAGCAATTAGAGAGTAAAACACTTGGAGAGTTTTAAAAAAACAGTTATTCCTGCGCTACAGCATTTTAGCATCAACCTAGCCCTTTTATTGTCCTGGTTTTAGTTTTACATTGTTTTACATTGGTTTTATTCTCTTTGTTTTATTATTACATAATTTTAAATCTATGTTCCATGTTTTCCTGGTGTACAGCACTTTGGGCTTCCTTGGCTGGTGGTGGAAGGTGCTCAATAAATAAATAAATGAAATGAAATTGTGTTGTTTTAATGTTCAATCAACTGTAAACAGTGTAAACCATTTTAATGTGGGTTTATGAAATGCTAAACATGATTTATAGTGTTAGAATAATGTAAACTTTCTTCAGTATAATAAAAAAATCACTGATAGAGTTCATTTTTGACACTTAACAGTTGAGTTTAAAAAATCCAACACATTCAACTATAGAGAGTTCTGTTCCAACTCTATCTTTGTGTAAAATGTGAAACTCTTTCAAAAGTGTTGCTTAACTCAATCTAAGGAGGATTTGTGTGGAACAGCCTTAAATTTAAAGAACTACATCAATGAAAATTGTTTTTGGTGTGTTTTTATCATGTCCTGAAACATGTTTCTCACGATGGAGGACGTCAATAAAATTAAGATTACAATTGCATTTTTGAGTATTTCTTTATTGAAATTGTTGTGAGTCAGGAGAAGACAAAAAATGTTTGAAAAAGATCGTGGTTCTGATGTGGACAATATGCTGGGCAGACCACAAACTTCCTGCTCCGCTCCATTCCGATGCATCCACTTGCAGACAAACCAATCCACGAACGTCTTTGTTTTCCTCGTCTGAGCTGGAATCTGGATCGGAACTGGACGGCTGGATGGCTATCATATTGCTCGTGCTTTTTTCTAATGTTAATGTTAGCGTGGGGTCGTAAGCGCACATAAGCTAGCCTGAGAGAGCATAAATAAAGGCATGATGGAAAATGAGCACAGGCTTACCTGGGCCAAGAGTCCCGACCACAACTCAGAGGTGAATTTCTAATGAACTCCTGCTTCTCTGCGGAAACTACATCCTAGAAAACAACCTGTTTTTGGCTAAAATCAGAGTAATAATTACTTTAAAAAAAACAACTGTGAATGCTTTACAACAGATCAAAATACAGAGTGGGATTTAACTCTACGAGAGTGGAACTCACAGTCAGTTAGACCGCAGTGAACTTCGTTCCGTATTTCATGATCAGCTAAACAATAATGTTTTAGAAGTCATCAATTTAATTATTTGCACATATTTGTTTTTTCTACAAAAAGGTACATGAGACATAAAAAGTTTGGAAAAAATGAAAGACGTAAAAAACTAAAAAAATGTAATATTTTTCTATAATTCTTTTGTATTTTTAGAGTCAGTGCGATAGCAGTAAGAACTGTCTTGTTTAGGTCACATGTATTTGTTGCATTCTGCTCATAAAGACATTCATACCTGATGCTCTCTAAAGCCTATTGCAGGTTTCACACTTGTGGTAGTTGAACCTGAGGAAAATCTGAGCTTTCATTCATATCACAACTTTACTCAAATCTCAGAAAAGTCAACTAACAGAAGTGAGTGACAGTAGCTGCTGTCAGCTTCCTGATTGAATAGCAGGTTCTTTTCATGCTTTGTTTCTCCTAATCGATCTGACTGTGACTCTCACAGCAATTGTGCAAAGATTTCAGAGATGTGCAACAACCCAGAGAAAAGCGTGGCAAAGCATCGTACTGCTGTGCAAAGAAAGGCTCTTCTGCACTTCATCATGAGCCGCTCAATGAGAACAAGCTGGGAAAAAAATCTTTGACATGGTCTTACACGTCTGCTCCTGCCAATAAAAGATCTATAATGTGAGGCTCTTTGTGAAATGTGCTGAAAAGTCTGAAAACATCAATCAACTTTTACCTCTGGATCCTAAGAAACATTGGTTCATAGAAATGTATTATCCAAAGTGTTACTGAATAATTACGAAGAAGAAAACTGAAAAAGCACATCAAAGAACAGCAGGTGTTATGTAACAGCACAAAAAGTGTCCAAAAGATTGTCATTGATGGAAACCCGTCAATTCAAATGATCTATTAATTCAATATTCTCAAAGCAGCTAAGGTTTGGGTCTGAAACTGGCCTTACCCAAGAGGACCTGGTGGCAGACATGATGGCGGCTCAAAATCAGATGGACACGGAAATCGCCAAACCCCAGACCAGTGTTTACGTTTGACTGCAGTTAACTTCAACCCCACGACGCAACCAGCGTGAATCAATTCATTCTGCCGCAGAGAAAAGCAGCTTTGCTCCACTTTATGAGCCTTTATATTAGTAATATGTTTCAGTGAAAAGCCGCTTTAAACTCTTGCTTTACCCGCAGAAAGCTGCTTTTCAAGGCAGGTCAGCGAATTCACAAATGTGTCCAGATTTAGCATAAACACTGACGCCGTTTTTTTTTTATTTAAAGAATTCATAATGTAACCTGTGAGGTTCAGAAAGGTAAAACACTTCAATTTAAAAAGAGGGACCAGCAGTCTTTGACAGCACTGTAGGACGAAGCTTTAATGGACAGGTAGCTAAAACCAGCCACACACCAGATGAAAAAGGGAAAATCCAAACTGTTTAGAGACATGTCAACTTCACTAAAGGAAATGGAAAATTCAAGAAGAAGCGAATGGAGAAGGGAACTCCCTCAAAGAAGTCGTTTTTTTCTTTTTGTCTTTAAAAGTCTGTGCATTTGAAGGTTTACCCTGTGGAACTGTGCTCTGCTCTGCTTCTCTAACAGAGGCTGTAAACAGAATCTGTCAGAAGGAATGAAAAAGTATGGAATAGAACAAAGACCAGCTGTCTGCTGTTGGAACAAACAACTTTTTGAGGAGCTCAACTCTTGTGGAAGAATTCACCAGTAAAAAGCACTTGTGTTTAATCATCATCACAATACTGGATACAAGGCGTAGCTAGCAATGCCACAGGTGTTGCTTCCATTGCGGACCAGTCGCATGTAGCCGCCTTCACCCCAGCTGCTTCCCCAACTGGAAAAATCAAGCAGAAATTCAGAGATGTTCATGTTTGCTGACCATCTGGGGCAGAAAAGGACCTGTTGGGACGTTTTCAGAGACCTGTTTTTAATGATCCAGTAGTCTTGACCTTCTTCTGAGTCGTAGCCAACCAGCAGTACTGCGTGACTCAGACGGTTGGGGTCACAGTTGGGCTCATCGTAAATCCCTGCAAAAGTTACAAACACTTTCCTGACGAAATGTCAAGCACTCAAAGGTGGTCTTTAAAACTGACTCTATATTTCAAAAGCATGTTTGCAGTATTCAGTCAGCTTCAGCCGCTTTTGATCCTTCGTGTAATCAGCTGTTCATGTAACATAGCGGTTTCAATAGGCCTGAAGGAGGGAACACATGGGGGTGTCAGTGTGTCTGCCGACCTGAGCTGTAAAACAGGAAACTTGCATGATCAGCATCAATTGCCACGGTGATGGGGCCAATCGTCGCCACTGCATCAGCCAGAGCCTGTTCATCTCCCTGTGGGATGAATCTGTAGTCTTTGATGTGAGCCACAGCAAGCCTGCTGTCATAGAAACAAGGCTGCGTGTCCTGCGTGTGGAGAGAAACACGCATGACAGTCTGCCTGCATGCACATGTGCTGCTGTTGGAAATTCTTGGTGAAACTAATAGGTTGACCCTCACCACTGAGGTATACGGGTAGGTGTCTGTCGTCTGCAGCCCGTTACTGAGCACGTAGTCATAGGCATTGGCCATCCAGGCCCCATTGCACCCATGGGTGCCATAAGGTCTTGAACAGTCCACCAGGTTTTGTTCACTCAAGGATAAAAGCTGACCTGTTTTCTTGAAGATTTGTCCTTCTATTGCTCCTGTTGTGCTGAAAGCCCAACAAGAGCCACAGTAACCCTGCAAAGAGGATTCATTCACTGCTTGAACTCTGATTCACAGGTAAAGCTCATGAACAGACGTTATCCTACCTGATCTTTAACTTCAGTGACATAGCCCATGTTTCTATAGTCAACAAACACAGCCTCTGATTTCCTTGCATTGTAACGCAGTCGGCGGGCAGAGATTTCCTTTCCTCTCTTTACAAACTGAGCGTTCATCACGGCTCCTTGCAGAACTCTGTACTCCTGCCCTGTCTTCATGCGTCAAACACAGGAGAGTCTGGGCTTCAGTGAAGCATCACAGATCATCAAAACAACTTCCAGCTTGAGGACAACAAGACTTTAATTTGTAGGGCTTTTACAAAACTGCTGAACAAAAATGAGATTTAAAGAAAGAAAAAAAATCCCCCATTAATAAACTGATCGACATAAGTCTTGAAAGCGAAATGCTTCTACTCACTAAGTCTCCATATTTGTTCATCCCCATAGAGAAGGGCCTCCTCCCCATCAGAAACCTTTGGTTGTGGTCATTGATCTTCCTCTGATTCTCCTCCCAGATAGCTCTCCTCTGCATATCATCCTGAACACAGACAGAAACAATAGTGACTCTCATCTCAGCGAAATGTGGCCACATTGGCTCAGGTGTGGATTCAGACTCACCGTTTCATCATAGTTTATGCTGTTGATGCTTTTCCAGATCTCCCACTCAGTCAGGACTGCCTCATCCGAGTCAGCCAGCACGCGTTGGGGGCTGCAGAGCAGCACAGACAGCAGCGTGGCTCGCAGCAGAAAGCTGCTCTGCTGACCTACCAGGATTTCCCAGACGTTCAGTCACACTTTGTCACAGAAAGACAGTTTCTGGGACAGACTATGGCAGAAGTGCATTTAAAGATCCAAACAGGTGGCAGCTTTTTCTCTGTTGACCGTTTTAGAAAGCTCCAATTGGTTCTTTCATTGAATCCACAATAAAACTTCACACACTAATCCAACAACTACTGCAGAAAGAACTAGCTCTCTATTGATTTTAGCTGAACATCTACTCTTTTCTGCAAATAAAACCAGAAAGCCTCGGCATGCTTACCTGCACTCATGTGAGTCTTTTCTGTTGCCATATTCTGAGAGCACCTCTCAACTTCCCCCAGAACCAGCCTAACTATCAACCTGCCTTATATAGTTTTCAAATAATTGCTTGTTTGTACTGTCGGTTTACTCAATCCCTTAATCAGCATTTTGGGTAGCAGCTGTCTCTGGCATTAGTCAACAAAAATAAGTTGCTTTCCCTTTTCAGACTCTCCTGTCCTGTAGTTATCATTTAGAAAGAGCTAAAGCTGCAAAATAGTAAATCCTTCAAATAAGGGTTTGTAACTGAGCATAGCATCTGGCATCAAACTCTCCAAAGCAGTATTGAAAGACGAACTTAAGTCTTGTGGAAACACCAATATATTAATGCAATGCTGTTCTATACTGAGCAATATTCTGCTTTCACATTTTGAACCAGATTACAAACAGAGTGAGAACATGGTTGTTGTTCAGTGGAACAACTTCTCTGTCGTGACCTTTTTCTCAACAGATTCATCCACACGACCTTTCTGATTCAATCTGAGCGCCCTGTGTGCTTCTTTAAAACTCTGATGGCCTGTTTGGGCTTTTTAGAACAACTAGAACAATGAGCAGTGCTTTCAAACAACAGTTTCTTCTAAAAGTTTCAGCACCACCACAATCTTCATTCAGTTAACTGAGTAGCCTATTAGGAAGCATTCACACAACATGAGTAAAAAACTAAAGTTGCAAAAATCATTATGACTTGATTCAACAATAATGACCAAACCTGTGAATGAGGACTAAAGCTTTTCCTTTCAAAAACCCTCTGTGTGCAGCAGACTGTGGTTGCGCTCTCGGGCGCCTCCTGGTGGCCGTGGGCGCAGCAGCCGCCGCGGTCAGCTGACCGTCTGCTGGCGGTCAGCGGCTCCACCCAGACAGTGCGGCAAAAACAAGCGTCTGGCGCTCAGCGGCGCGTCTAATGAGCGGCTGCGCGGGAAGGAGAGCCATGAGTCAGAACTGAGGTCTAACAGCATGTCGTTCAAGGTAAACCGTGCACGGCCACGCACGCGCACACTCCATTCTAAAGCAGGACAGCTTCACGGAATGGATCACATGGAGAATCTGACATGAACTTTTGCTCCATCGTAGAGTCAGGCGCTGCAGGTGACGCAGCTCTGACAGCAGACAGTCTAGAAAGCTGATTAGTAGATCGGCCTTTAATCGTTAGGTCTAATAATGTAGATTCATATCTGAGCACTGATTTTGCACCATTTTTACTGTAAGCAGACGCCTGGACCTTCCACTGCTGTTATTGTCAGCATGTATAATGCCAACGTGATGCTTTCTGGGTAACTGTGTTTTGTGTTTGTTGACCCTCCAGAAGGAAACCCCTCTGGCCAATGCTGTGTTCTGGGCGGCAAAGGGAGGAAACCTGGCTCTGCTTCAGCTGTTGCTCAACAGCGGCAGAGTGGATGCAGACTGCAGAGACAGCGTATGGATGCTGCACGTCCCGGCTGCTCAGCTGCAGAGACAGCGTATGGATGCTGCACGTCCCGGCTGCTCAGCTGCAGAGACAGCGCATGGATGCTGCTCGTCCCGGCTGCTCAGCTGCAGAGACAGCGCATGGATGCTGCTCGTCCCGGCTGCTCAGCTGCAGAGACAGCGCATGGATGCTGCTCGTCCCGGCTGCTCAGCTGCAGAGACAGCGCATGGATGCTGAACGTCCCGGCTGCTCAGCTGCAGAGACAGCGCATGGATGCTGCTCGTCCCGGCTGCTCAGCTGCAGAGACAGCGCATGGATGCTGCTCGTCCCGGCTGCTCAGCTGCAGAGACAGCGCATGGATGCTGCTCGTCCCGGCTGCTCAGCTGCAGAGACAGCGCATGGATGCTGCTCGTCCTGGCTGCTCAGCTGCAGAGACAGCGCATGGATGCTGCTCGTCCCGGCTGCTCAGCTGCAGAGACAGCGCATGGATGCTGCTCGTCCCGGCTGCTCAGCTGCAGAGACAGCGCATGGATGCTGCTCGTCCCGGCTGCTCAGCTGCAGAGACAGCGCATGGATGCTGCTCGTCCCGGCTGCTCAGCTGCAGAGACAGCGCATGGATGCTGAACGTCCCGGCTGCTCAGCTGCAGAGACAGCACATGGATGCTGAATGTCCCGGCTGCTCAGCTGCAGAGACAGCGCATGGATGCTGCTCGTCCTGGCTGCTCAGCTGCAGAGACAGCGCATGGATGCTGAACGTCCCGGCTGCTCAGCTGCAGAGACAGCGCATGGATGCTGCTCGTCCCGGCTGCTCAGCTGCAGAGACAGCGTATGGATGCTGAACGTCCCGGCTGCTCAGCTGCAGAGACAGCGCATGGATGCTGCTCGTCCCGGCTGCTCAGCTGCAGAGACAGCGCATGGATGCTGCTCGTCCTGGCTGCTCAGCTGCAGAGACAGCGTATGGATGCTGAACGTCCCGGCTGCTCAGCTGCAGAGACAGCGCATGGATGCTGAACGTCAAAGTGCAGATATGCTATTATCATCATTGCATGTCGCTGGTTCTCATTTTTCATGTTTTTTTTTTGTTGTTTTTTGTCCTTGTTTGTTAATCCTCAAATCCCTTCTCTTTGCTGTAGTTTGATTTAGTTTGCATCTTTTTTGTTGCAACTTAATATTAAGTTTTAATATTTGAGTGTTTTTTATTCCATTTAATGCTTGTTTTGACCCTTTATCATAAAATGTTTCACCTTTAGTTTCTTTCGCTTCACTTCTTGTGACGTTCTGCTCATTGATCATTTCTCTTACCAATCATTTTTTTTTATCTTTCCATGTTAGTTTTTGCCTTTAAGGCATTTTGAATCTGATCCCAACAGAAAGTCCAAACATTGGTTAGGTTTTAAATGTGTGCTATTTTCTGGTCCAGCACATTTCTGCCGTTGTCATAGCATGTTTCAGCAGCAGTAAGCAGGTCTTGTTGTTGTCCCATCAAGCCGGATGTTTAAAGTTCCATGTTTTGCTGGAAACCAGCTAAATTCAACATCTCAGCTCTACATTTGTGCCATTTTTACCAAGTGGTTCCAGTTTTTAATGAACGTCTTCATATTTTTGTCTTTTCAGGTTGGGACAACAGCACTGATGGTGGCGTCTCACAGCGGCCATTATGATTGTGTCAAAGAGCTCATCAAGCAGGGAGCAGACATCAACTATCAGAGAGAGGTGAGTCCTTTCATGGACTACTTTCTGCTTTATTTGCCTTAATGTTGGGTGAACATCTGAAACCGTTCAGAACAACAGTGGGTCTGTATCGTCTGTGTGAGAGAGAATTTTGTAATGTTATTGTGGATTTTGAAGAGCAGCGTCTGTGTGAGCGACAGGAATTTCAGAGGAAAGACGTCTTTGTTCAACACTCCTGAAAGCTTGCTTATTCTGTTGTTTATTTTAGGACCATCAAAGGCTGTGCTTATCGTGAGGGTTAAAGTCACACACGTATTTATGCTTTTTTATCGTCCTTCCCAGACAGGTTCTACTGCTTTGTTCTTCTCCTCCCAGCAGGGACATCATGATGTGGTAAAGCTCCTGTTTGAATTCGGTGCCTCCACTGAATTCCAGACAAAGGTATGCGGCAGTGACGCCTATCACAACCTTTCAAATGCTGGGTGTGATATGCAGCGCTGTGATGCTATCTTCTTTTGAATATGGAGAGGCAGCAGCAATCATGCAGAAAAGGTGCACTTTTCAGCCTCTCTGCCTCTTCATCTGACTTCTGTGTTCTCTCTGAACGCCTCAGAACGTTAGTGTCTCTCGTGTTCCTGTCCTGTGACAGGATGGAGGCACCGCTCTGACTGTCGCCTGTCAGTATGGACACTCTGAAGTCCTGGACGTACTGCTGAGGAATGGAGCCAATGTGCACGACAAGCTGAATGTGAGAGCCTTTAGCTCTGCAGCCTGCTGTTAGTCCTCTCACTGTCAGCATCCCTTCAGGTTACAAGTCTTCATCAGTCACAAACGTGATATTTAGCCTCCCAGCTTTCTGCAGACTGCTGAGTCAGCATCACTTCTTGTTGTTCTGTCTTAGACAAGCTTATTGAAAAACAGTTTTTGTTTTAGAAAGACTAAAACTTGTGCTTTTCTTCAGTTGGAAGGTTTTCTGACAGTTTTGACGGATTTTTCAGGATGGAGCCACTCCTCTTTTCCTTGCTGCCCAGGGGGGTCACGTGACTGTGATTCGTCATCTTCTATCATGTGGCGCCAAGGTTAACCAGCCTCGAGAGGTGACGTCCTACAGAGTTATCCAGATCATGTGTTGTCTCACATTTCAAGTTCTTGCCGGTCTTTTGCATTGACAGCGTTTGCACCACGTGTGTATTGTTAAAAATCCTTTTCGGTGTTGAATGTGGTTGAATACTTGTTTAATTTGTCAGGTCCAGACGTCTCTCAGACCCATTTCCAACAGCAGAGACTGCTGATCATGCAGGAAGAAGTCATGCGTAGCTTTGTTACGTCCCATTCAGAGTTCATTGATTTCTCGTGAACATGACTTCAACAACACACCACATCGGTGTTATGATTGTCTGTGTTTGTAGTTGAACCTTGTCTGAACAGGTTTGGAGTCTTAGTCACTTTCTGTTTGCAGGGTTTGTCTCTTCTAGTTTAACAGAACTTTTTGATACTTGATGATCATTTTCTTTTGGGTTTCACTCACTGCTGGTTTTAGTTTACAAAGCAAACTGTAGTTCATGGAAGAACTTCATAAGAACACAACTGTGCAATAGAAAGCTGGTTCGGCTCCGTCTTCTCGCCCACATGTTCATGCCTTCTCCAGGATGACGCCACACCTCTGTGGATCGCTGCTCAGATGGGCCACCGTGAGGTGGTCAAGGTGCTGCTGGCTCGTGGAGCAGACCGGGATGCTGTCAGACAGGTGCATTTGGGGAAACTAAAGAACAGAAAGTAAAAGGCTTCTTTGATTTAATTGGACAAACGGATAAATAGGTAGATGTTTATTTTTCAGCACATGCAGGAGAAAACTCTTTATTTTGGAGGGAGGGGGTCTGCATTTACTCTCAGCTTGTGTTTGCAGCAGCTGGTAAAAATGAACTTTTCTGTTCTTTGTCCCTCAAGGACGGATCGACAGCTTTATTCAAAGCAGCAATTAAAGGCCACAATGGCGTGATGGAGGAACTCCTGAAATTCTCTCCATGTCTTGGTCTTCTCAAGGTAAAGGTGGTGTTCTGAAGGCCGCCGGTCCTGGTGGAGGTTCCAGCAGATGATTGTGTCTCTGTCTGTCTTCAGAATGGCTCCACTGCCCTCCATGCTGCTGTGATGGGGGGAAATGCTCAAACAGTTCAGCTGCTGCTTGGCGCTGGCGCAGACCCAACACGACCTGACAAGGTGACAGGTCAGGCCTCACTCAGGTGGGTTCTAGCTGCCTGAGGTTCCTCACGCTTTTCCTCACGTTTATCTTGCAGAATACCAAACTCCCGGCAGACCTTACAAAGAACCATCGCATCCTGATGCTTTTACGCCAGAAGACCATGAGTGAAGGAAGCTGATGACTGCTGGTGTCTGTGCTGCATCTCCTGAGGCTCAGGCGGATCCAGACGGCTGTGATACCGAACATGCTGTTGGTTCGGGTCTGCTTTGAACACGTGATTGATTTGAATAAAACCCTGTAAATAAAACCCGTGTGTTTGTGGTGCACGTCTTCACTCACAGCTGCTCGGGAACCGAGGATGATGATGTCCGCCTTCTAAGAGGTTTGGGTTTGAAGATGATTGACAGCACCGCCGGGTCACGTGACCGCCGCGGAACTCGCGCTGTGGACACGGAAGGAACAGCCCAGGATGTCGTGCGTTCACTGTTCTGTGATCAAACGTCTGTAGAAGGGTTCTGCGGCAGAAACCACAGCGACGGGACACATTTGGGAGTTTTTCTGGACCAAAGCCCCCAGTTTTCCTGACATCGTTACGTGCGATGGCGACCGGTAACTTACAGGTGAGTTTCCCGGACTTCCTTTACCTGATGACTCAACAGTTCACCTGAACGACTTAGTTTAGTTGGAGTTTCAAGAGAAGGTCTGGGTTTGCCTACGGCGGTCCAGTGTCATCCAGGTACTCCTGGACCGGAATCGGACTGCTTTGGGTCATTTTTAGCTGCTTCCGAGTTACTGCCCACACCTGTGCCAGGTGTTCCGGTGACGTCATCAGCGGACGGCGTCGTTGATTCTGGAAGTGTCTCCTTTTCCCGGTGTCAGCGTTTGTTCAGAGGCGGGGGCTCCACCCTGCGGGGCCGTCATCAGTCTGCTGGGGGGGGCTCTCACGTTCAGTCCAGCCTGCGTCAGTGTGAGGGACGTGGACTCACCTGCTGCCCTCTAAACCTCCATTCAGGCCCAGCTTTCTGAAGCGTCCTCTGGTGTGTCCTCAGAAAGCCATAGATCTGGCCAGCAAGGCTGCAGAGGAGGACAAAGCCAAAAACTATGAGGAGGCTCTGCGCTGTTACCAGCACGCCGTGCAGTATTTCCTTCATGTGGTCAAATGTGAGCATTCCTGGTGGCATTCGTGGGATGTGGTCTGTATTTTTGTCCTTGTGTGGTTCAGAGCTTCATGGTGGTTTTCCTGCAGATGAGACTCAGGGGGATCGAGCAAAGCAGAGCATCAGGGCCAAGTGTGCAGATTACCTGGACAGAGCCGAGCAGCTGAAGGAATACCTGACGAAGAAGGAGAGCCAGGACACAGCCAGACCTGTGAAAGAGGCGGGCGACAAAGGGTGAGCGTCCTCAGGACAACACTGGGCTTCATGAAACATTACATCCTAGTTGAAGTCATTGTCTATTAGACCATCATTTGTTTTTTCTTTTGAATAGTTTTCTGTATTTTGACAGGAGAAAAGCAGCTTTTTGGGTTGTTTTTATGGATGAGTTTCTCATTTTAACAGTGAACGTTTGGTGAAAACAGTTTTTCCTTCATCTAACAGGAGACTTTTTGGCAGAAATAATACAATATTTGCTTCCCGTGGTGTTGAATTGTGATGTGGAGTTCCAGCAGTGATGTTCAGCACTAGAAACATTGCATTGAAGAGTTGATCAAACTCCCTGGAGAAGCTTCAGTGGGCGGTGATGGAGCCCCTTGGTGCTCCTCCTCCGTTCTATATGGTTCAGGCATTGCTCTTTCGTGTTTATAATAAATTATACTTTTAAAGATATCTTTTTTTTTTTTTTCAGAAGTGAGAGTGATGACGGTGAAGACCAGGAGAAGAAGAAATTCAAAAACCAGCTTTCAGGTGAGGGAAACTGTGGCTCATCTGTACCCGTGTGATGAGCTGCTCATCGGTCTCTGCTGTCTTACAGGGGCCATCGTGATGGAAAAGCCCAACATCAAGTGGAATGACGTAGCTGGACTGGAGGGAGCCAAAGAAGCCCTAAAAGAAGCCGTAATCCTGCCCATAAAATTCCCTCATCTGTTCACAGGTACCCTCACACCGCGCTCACCAGCTCTTCAGACGTCGCTTTAATGGCTTTTAGGAGAAAAGCTGTTTCCATCTGTGCAGGTAAACGAACTCCTTGGCGGGGGATCCTTCTGTTTGGCCCTCCTGGAACGGGAAAGTCCTATTTAGCCAAGGCAGTGGCGACAGAAGCAAACAACTCCACCTTCTTTTCTGTGTCCTCCTCTGACCTGGTGTCCAAGTGGCTGGGGGAAAGTGAAAAGTGAGTGAAGTCCTTGGAGAGGAGAAAGCCAGGAACATAAGGACCGATCCATATCTCTCCACTTCCATGTCTCTCCAGGCTGGTGAAAAACCTTTTTGCTTTGGCCAGAGAACACAGGCCATCGATCATTTTCATTGACGAGATCGACTCTCTGTGCGGCTCCAGGAGCGAGAATGAAAGTGAAGCAGCTCGCAGAATCAAGACAGAGTTCCTCGTCCAGATGCAGGGTGAGAGGTCTGATGATCATGATTTGTATTGAAGAAGGGTCCCCGCATGCCAAAAACATCCCGTTTGACGTTAAAGAAGAAACCGTATTCGAACCTGTGATCAGTCACTGAACTGCTACAGTTCTGGCTTTTCCTCAGGTGTTGGAAACGACAATGAAGGAATCCTCGTCCTTGGAGCAACCAACATACCATGGACTCTGGATTCAGCCATTCGAAGGAGGTCAGTTATTTCTGGGGAGGGGACCCCTCCACTGTGCTCCTATCATCTGCTACAAAGGAAAGCAGCAGATGGAAAAGACATGAATGCTTTCTTACTAAAACCAGGTCTCCTTTAGGTTTGAAAAGCGGATTTACATTCCTCTGCCAGAGGAGCACGCTCGCTCCTCCATGTTCAAACTTCACCTGGGCTCCACCCCCAACAACCTGACAGAGGCAGACTTTGTCACCTTGGGCAGGAAGACCGACGGTTACTCCGGAGCAGATATCAGCATTGTGGTCCGGGACGCCCTGATGCAGCCCGTCAGGAGGGTTCAGTCCACCACTCACTTCAAGAAGGTGAAATCACAGAGACCAGACTTCAGTTTACCCGGCCACCTCAAAATGACCGCAAATCCAGCCAGAAAATGTTGTGGCGGCTTTTGGCAGTTTCAAAAGATTCACCTCAGCTGCTATGGTTCCCAGCATCACATCATGTTGTATGGTTCAGCTGCTGCGAACGGCGCTCGTGACCTCACTCTAACATCCTAACTCAGGTCCAGGGCTCCACGTGGAGCGATCCTGGGGTTGTGGTGGACGACCTGCTGACGCCGTGCTCACCAGGCGACCCCGGCGCCATCGAGATGACGTGGATGGAGGTTCCTGGAGACAAACTTCTGGAGCCGGTTGTGTCCATGGTTAGTATGGACGCAGTTGCTGGGAAACGCAGTGACTGAAGATTGATTGTGATTTGCTGGATTTTCTCACACAGGCGGACATGCTTCGCTCAGTGGACAACACCAAGCCCACGGTCAATGAGCAGGACCTGGAAAAGCTGAAGAAGTTCACTGAAGACTTTGGTCAGGAAGGCTGACTCCACCTCGGGTCAGAACCAGAACTGCCAACACCTGTGGAGACTTCTGTTTACATTCTTCTCTTAAAGCTTTTTTTCCTCTCATGAATCGATGTAATCATGTATTTGTGTAACTGCACATCACTGTCAGGTCACCAGCTGAAGTAAACGCCATTCCCACGAGGAATCGGTTCTTCTGACACTAAGAACATCACCTCGTGGAGGGGTGGGTCACGTTGCACTTTCAGAGATTCTTTGATGTTCTTTGGAAACAGGGTTTTTTAAATCAATCATGTGTATGTGTGTGTGTGTGTGGGGGGGTCCTTCACTCAGCCCATTGACTCAGTGTAGAACTACAACAAAATCATCTGGGGTCAATGGGGTGACTGAACCCTAGGTTGCTTCCCTCTGAGTGGATGGACGCGCTCTGCTGTGCCTTTGTCAAACAAGAGACGCACTCAGAGGAAAAAGGTTTGACATGAATCAAACTGCAGCTCAGTAGCTCTGCTCTTGAATCTCATGTCCTGTGAACAACTTTCAGGGATGAATAAATGAGGCAAAAACAAGTCTGACTTTATTATCATTTTTAACTCATGAACTCATTTCAGTCAGGAGGACTTCTACAAGCACAATATGGTTACAGAACTCAAGGCCAGAGAAGTTATACATTTTTCAATTTTAGCTTTTAGCAATGTTCATTCACAGATGTAAACCTCAAGCATCCCTAAATGAAACATCAACACAAACACTGTTGCTGGGGCTTAAACTGCATTTCTAACAGAATAAATGAAAACAATTTCATTTACATGAAGAAATGTAAGGCGTTTAGGAGAAAAGACCGTTGACAAGTTGTGGGTCTAATGAGGCTTTGGGGAATTCAAGTGCAGAAACCAACACATTATTTCAAACCAGGTTAAAACAAAAACACGTCAACAGCTGCCAATGAGAGAAAAGCACTAAATAATGACAGAAAATCAACTCATGAAGATGACTTTTCCCTTTTCGGTGGGATTTTGGTAAATATCACAACCAAATTCCTCCAAATTAGGCTCCATAAAATAGAAAAGTGAAAGAAGTATTTGTGTGAAGTTGTGCGTGTTATTAAAGGCTGCGCTCGCCACAAATAAGTTACAAGGAGAAGAGATTCACAACAAACCTGGCATTAAGCAAATAACAGAAAAACAATCCAGATCGATCTCCAGCCGTACCTCATGACTGCAGTAAACATGTCATTAAGATGACCTCAAGTGAGTATAAATAAGGAGTGCTTCCTGTTGAAACTTTTAGAAGTCAGTCATACATTTGTTAAGACTATGTATATTAAATACAACTCCAATAATTTGACAAACAGCCAACGTGCTTCTGGTATTTGGGAAGTATGCCTCCGTCTTCCTTCTCTCAGATGTACCCTGACAGACAGACTGACGGTGAGCAGCACGCTGGCAAACGTGCAATAACTTTAAAAGACTGAGAAGAGCGATCCCAGAGCCAAACCAGTAGCTGCTCCAGCGAGCATGCCCAGAGCCACGTCTCCTGCATCCTCACGCTGCCGCTCCCGAATAACCACATGGTTCACTGCAGCGCCTGGAAACATCACAAAGCTCTCAACTACTGCCATCCTCTCATTTAGAGCGGTAGTACACATGCTCACCTTGGTACTGATATGGATAAGCAACAGTATATGGTTCCCCTTCAGCAGAGTACACAACTTGTGTGGTGTTGAGAGGGAGAGCGGTATAATCTCCATACGGGCCCGGAGCATAAACCTGCACAAGAGATAAGGAAAGCCTTCCTCTAAAGACCCACTCCAAACAATACTGAGTTTTGAGTGTTTTAAACGTGTTCTTGTAGCGTTTTTCTCATAATTGAGGGCATATAGAAAAGATTTTAAGATTAAAACTGGGTGTCTGACTATTCCTTTGTTCAAATTGTGACGGTGGATCAGTGGTTAGCACTCTTGCCTTACACAAGAAGGCCTCCGGTTCAAGTCCCGGCTGGGGGACCTGAAACAGTGTCATCAATGGGGGATCTTTCTGTGTGGAGTTTGCATGTTCTCCTCGTGCATGTGAGGGTTTTCTCGGGTGACTCCGGCCCCCTCCCACCAACCAAAAACATGTTTCATAGGTTCATTGGTTACGCTAGATTGTCCCTCGGTGTGAGTGTGTATGGGTGTGTGACAGACTGGTGACCAGTCCAGGGGCGTCCCCTGCCTTCACCCATGAGTAGCCGGGTTAGGCTCCAGCAACCCCATGACCCCGAAAGAGATAAAACGGTTTAGAAAGTGAATAAATGAATAAACATAAACACTCGGGTTTGTGGCGCAGCAGCTGGCATGGGCGGCCCTGTGTCTTCCTGCTCCGCTCCATTCACTTTCAGACAAATGCAATGTTTTCTTAGTCTGAGCTGGAGTCTGGACTCTACGACTGGTTATTACTCACTTCCATGCCAACAGTCCCACCCAAAACTCAGAGGTGAATTTCTAATGAACTCCTGCCGCTCTGCAGAAACTACCGGTATGTCCTAAAAAATGAAACAGGCTCTTTGATTTTGGCTAAAGGTAAATAAGTAAATGTGAAATATAAAATACAGCATATAATATAGTGGAGTTTAATATTAAGGAATTGTTTATTGTTGTCCTCGTGTACACAAGTGTAATAGAGGTTTGGGACGCAGGGGGGGCATCATCTGTAAAAATAATGATTGTCTGCATTGCATCAAGTGCATCTCTCAGTTTTTATCTTTAGCTTTGGCTCTAATCTACACATAGGTGTTGTTTGTTTTTGTTAAATGTTAGCAGTTCGAGGGGAAGCACATCCAGAACGTTCTCTGTAATACAGTAATTCACCAGCAGGTGGCAGTCAATCCCAGCTCTGACTGTGAAATGTTGACGACCTATAGGGTTCACTCTTTTACCTGTGGGTGGGCGTATTCTGAATAAGGGGGAGGAGCCGATGCCATAACTTCAGGTGTAAAGCCGGCCTGAGGGGCTGCAACCACCTACACATGTCAAAGCAACAAAAGTTTCCGTTAAATCTCCAGTGGAGCAAAGCTTACACTCAGTTATTGCATGAACTCTGTCAGGAGCATGTAGTCAGAAAAAGCTCGCGTCTAAACTAGAACCTTATGTTTCAGTGTTATCCTGTCAAAGCTCATCTTCCTTTATAAAATATCATAAAATAGACGTTTCAGTTTTAGTCTAACAGTAGCAGCTGTAGAAAAACCTCACCATGTTAATTCTGGCATCTTGAAGCGCCATGGTCCATGCTCTGTTGGAAGAAGCAGAAAAAGAGTCATCACTTTTCTGCAAACAGACATAACCTTAGAACTCTGCCAGTTTGTGCATAAATGAATGCTACGTTTGCTCAAAGGTAAAGGCAGTCTTACAGAGCATCATCTGAACTGTCAGCACACAGGCTAATGACGCGCCCATCCCTGCACACGATCTGCAGCAAGGCATCACGGGACTTCCCCTCCGGGGGGGCCAGATCTGACAGGAAATGCAGGGAGAGCAACAATCAAAAACTGACCATCTAATTTTACAAAGGGGGCGTGTGAGAGCCCTGCAACTGAGACTCACCCTGACATGCAGCAGAGCTGCGGATGTTGATGCAGTTGACTCTCATGTGAATGTCATCCTCCATGTCCCGCCTCTGCTGGTCACTGTAGAACACCAGGCGTCCATCCGCCCACAAGTCAAACCAGTTCCTCTTCCAGCGGCGCAGGATGGTGCCTGTCATGAGAACAACCAGCTTCCATCAACGCCTGCTGGACCACACCGAGCGCTGCAGGCGCGGCGCATGCGCGTGACTCACTCTGTCTGTGAAGCCAACCGCTCTTCACCACCGCCATCTGAAAGCAAACAGCCAGACATGTCGGAAGTGCAGCTCAGCAGCAGAGGCAGCTTAGGCTGAAATAAGCTACGAGTTGACACGTTTCCGGCGTTTCAAACATTCTAGCTGAAGAAGCCGGAAGCGTGACGTTCGCAGCGTTTCCGCGCCAACTGCGGCTTTCATCCCCGACACTCAAACGTTCACACAGATGCCAGATGCTGACGTACGTACGTAACCGCGTGTGCTCTCGGTGGTTCTTGAAAATGTCGAGCGCTTCAGCAGCGGGAGGAAGGGCCTGCCTGTTCCGTTAGCCGCGCCGGACGCAGTCTGTGGCCCCGGAAGCCCCGCCCGAGGAGACGTTTGTTTTGAATGACGCAACCCACCAGCTGACCGAGCTGGAAAGTGCTGGTAATCTGAGCGGGAACGCGCATGTGAAGAGCCCGCTCGGTGTGCTGGTGGTGGAGCCGCTGGCTCTCCGTCAGATCCTCGGTGTCGTGGCGGTGTGCACGCCGACTGTCCGCTGAAAGGCCGTCCGGGTGTCAGTAACCAAATGCTGTGGAAACGAGACAGGAAGAAGAAAGTCTGAGCGTCGACGGAGCGGAAGTCCCAGCGCCCACAGGGACCGACGGGCGACCCGGAGCTACAAAACAAACTGTACGAAGCTCGGTTCGCCTAAAGGCTCGGAAGCTCAAGAGCGCGCGGGAGCCAACCTCACCATCAACAATGGCTACTGCGATTTACCTGGAGCACTACCTCGACAGTGAGTATCTTTGAAGCCTCTGGTCGGGTGGTTTCGGGCTTCTTCGGTCTTTTCCGTCGCTGCGCGGGTATTTTCGCAGACAGTAACGTGGTTGGTTAGTGGCACACCTAAACCGATTATCCACACATGCGGGTGACCTCATCGGGGTTGACTTTTGATGGCGTTGCGTTCACGCAACAGCGGGAACGGATGAGGGTTCAGACTAAACCATTCCAGTGTGTTGGTTTGTCGCTGGAGTTTGACGTAAACGTGTTTGTGCTGAAGTGACTTGTAGCTGAAGAACAACCCGGTGGGAATATGTCCCTGTTCGCTGCAGGAACAGCGGGGTCTCTGCACGTGAAACCGCGCAGGCGCGGTGCACTCCTGCTGGCTCCACAAACAAGTTCCGTCAAAGTTCCGGTAGATGGCGCCAGAGCGCCAGAATGAGGACGATCCAGATCTCAACATGAACCTCCATCCATGTCCCCTCAGCTACAGCTTGCTTGAAAAGCCACAACAAAAACGAATATACGTCCTTTTTTTGGAGGGGGGGGTTACTAGTAACATGCAAATGTCTTTGTAAACATGTTTGATATTTTTGTGACATAAACACCGTTCGAAAGACATTTATCACATCTTTTTTATAAGTTTGACCTTTTTTTTTGTTGTTTTCATGACCAGTCGTAAAGATGAATGCATTTGATTTTGTGGAAAAAACCATTCTGGGCAGTTCTGAAAGCACTTCTGATACTGTTTTATATTGATATATCTTTTATATTTTCATCTTTTCATTGGAGACCGACTGTTCCAGTGCAAAGCCTGCATTTCTACAGAGAAACAGCCTTAATCTGAAGGAAATGTCTGTCCAGCATCATGATTGACTGTCCCCCTGTGTTTACCTCTCCAGGTATTGAAAACCTGCCGTGTGAACTACAAAGGAACTTCACATTAATGCGGGACCTAGACAGCAGAACTGAAGGTGTTGCTTTCATTTCTTAATCTTTTAGCCAAACATAGAAAAGATACCTTTTGTTGTTCGCTGTTTGACATGAGACAGTGGTTTCTTTACTAAAACCCATCATCTGTTCTAGACATAGAGGTCTCTCTTTTGATGGATCTCATTCAAAGTCAAGGAAACCTTTGAGTTGTGCATCATTGTGGGTCATGAATGAAATCATTGCTACTCTTCTGCAGAAAAGAAAGGAGAGATTGACAGACTGGCAGAAGAATACATTTCTAATGTGAAGAACCTGGCTTCAGAGCAGAGAGTGGAACACCTGCAGAAGATTCAGAACGCCTACAGCAAGTGCAAGGAGTTCAGTGACGACAAAGTCCAGCTTGCAATGCAAACGTATGAAATGGTGAGCCTTTGTGACTGCATGGATCTTTTTCATCTGACTGTGTAGACATTTTAGAGGCATGCTTCATGTTCGGAGTAGAGCTGAGTTTGTAAGAATCCCTCCTTCTGTTCTAAAGGTGGACAAACACATCCGCAGACTGGATGCAGATCTGGCCCGCTTTGAGAATGAGCTGAAGGAGAAGCTGGAATTGACTGGCTATGAGAGCACTGATGGCAGAGCCTTGAAAAGTAAGTCTTCCTGCTGAAAAGGTCTTTGCAAGTTTGCATTGCGAGTTTATTGTTTTTGCCAAATGTAATATTTGACTCAGAAACTGACTTGCGGGGCAGCGGGACAAGCGCGGATCCAGGGGACGAGGAAAGAAAGGTTCTGATGACGACTCTCCCAAAAAGAAGAAGATGAAAATCAGGTGATCTTGGTTTAGTAAAGCTCTGAGGGTTTTTACACTTTTGGCTTTGATCTGTATGCATGACATTGATGTTTCAGCCAAGACTTGAGTGATGCTCTTCTGCCGATGCAACCGTCAGACGTTTTGGACATGCCCGTTGATCCAATGAACCCACTTACTGCCTGTGCCATCAAGTGTCATATGGAGAGATGATTGGATGTGACAACCCAGATGTAGGTGGTTTTTTTTTTGGTACATTTTCATTTATCCTTAAATTTACCATCCTCTGTATACTCCACACGATCTCAACCTTTCCTCTGTTCTTATTGTTAGTGTCCCATTGAGTGGTTCCACTTTGCTTGCGTTGACCTTGCCACTAAACCAAAAGGAAAATGGTGAGTAAAGGGTGTCTTTCCACTATAACCGCTGTTTTCTGTGGTCATTTCATGATCTTTCGAGTTAACATTTGACTTATGCACTTTCAGACATCGATGACCTTTATAGGTTGGATTTTTAAGATTGAATCTGGCCTTTCGTTCGATGGTTTTTTGTGCTTGAAGTTGTAACACTTTATGCTCCCACCAACATAAGGGAACCAAGTTTAAAGTGTTGAAGACTCACTTTCTCCAACACAACAAAGCACCATTATTTACGTGTCACCATGTTACATTCTGCTTTTTTAAGTTCTACCAGACTAAAACAGTTTGAGTTCTCCCAGTGAATCTGGCTTTGAGTGACCGTACATTTGCATGACAAAGGCATCTGCCGTTTAGCACTCACATTTAAAAGAATCTGGAGGCTTGAAGAAATTACTTCTGCTTGTTTCTCAGATCTACTAAAGCACTTGATGCAGACACCTAAAGTATGCTCTAATCAGAACAACACAACCCATTTAAAACACGTTTGGAATATTCATAACGAGGAGAGTTTTTCATGTGAACTAACTAGTGTTATCTCACAATTAAAATGCAATTCAAAAGATGTTAGCCTCAAGTGTTGGTGTGTATTTTATGCTTTTTGAATGTTCTTTATTTTAAGGTTGACTGACTTTTTAGTCAGTAATGTTTATTTATTTAGTGTTTTTATTAAGAAGAATACCAAAGTGCTTTACAATGCAGCTGAAAGTTAATTTAAAAACCAAATAAGACAAACATCTATAATCACACCAACATAAAAACCATATTTAGCTAACAGCTCCTCAGGAGTGTTTCATGAGTCTCAGCCAAGTCGATAAAACACTGGGACAGAGGCAGAGCGTTCCAGAGTTTGGAAACTGTCACTGGGAACATTTAATCCCCTCAGGCTTGAAAGGTGTGAGGGAATAACCCCAAAAACCCTGACCTGATTATCTAAGAGCACCAGGTGGTTTGTTGATGCTCTGAAAGGGAAAAGTGACCCATGTTTGGAGCTTCTATTTTGATTTTGTTTTACTTAGAACATTCGAGGTCTGAACACTCAAAGATTGTTGGTATGTCGGCTGAAAATTGCATGGCTCCTTATGTGCAAATGATTGACTGATAATTTAGATATACATCTAACTGAAAGTCATGAACTGGTATCAGTGTCTAAACTTTTTTCTTTTTCACATGGCAGGTTCTGTCCAAGGTGCACTCAAGACCGGAAGAAAAAATAACCAACTGTCAGGAATTCTCAAATGTTTTAGTTGTTTTGCTGTTTTGAAATAACATAGCATAGTTATGCGTGCTTACAAATTACCAAGAGAACTAGAGGTTTGCTAGGCTTGATTCAGATTTGTTCAAGCTGAGCTTGTGACATCAATCTTCTTCCCTATACTGGCTTTACTGTCTGTGTCATTGAGTTCTGAACATATCTGCTGTTGTCCAGCAGCTTTAAAATGTTTTACAGTAAACTACTTCTGTGCCCTGGGTGTGGTTAGAATACCGTCTGCTGAGTAATAGGTTGTGTATACCTTTATGCTGTGCTAACTAAATCTGTCCACTCCTCAAAGAACTATGTTTTTTAAACAAAAAGAGAAATGATGCCTGCTGAAAAATGTCAAATCTGAAACATTTAAATCTATACTGATATGGCAATAGTAAAAAAGGAATGACGTGTCTTTTTTTTTTTACTACCTCCTTTGGATTTACATCTGCACTGCATTAAAAAAGACTGCGGGTAAATGTGGTGCTTAGAACAATTAGCTCAAACCAATAAAGCACAAAGTTAGAATTCAGATTGTGTCAAAGTAAAAACGCCTATGACATTTTTGAATGTATTGTGGTACTAATGGTGTCTCCGGTCACCTGAATGAGGTATTCAAGCACTTTGGCGAAAGTACCCTGAAGAATTTTGATGCTGCAGGCTGGGTGTAACATGTAGTTAGTGAACCTTTGCTGTAAAACATGTTTCTCATGAAAGTTCTGGGGAAAAGTCTGTCAGGTCAAAAGAGATGGAAGAGAAACACTGAAGCTTCTGTCCAACCTTACATGGAACGATATATTTTATACAAGTCAATATTTTGTAGAAATGTTTCCAAAGAGATTTGTTTTATTGTCGAAATACTACTATACATTCAGATTTTATTTAATAGAAGTTAAGATTCTTCCTAATGTTTGACTGAAATCATTCATGTTTTCTAAGCCACGAATGTTTAAACCAAAGTTTATGTATTTTCTTCAACTCTGTATTTTATAACAAATAAATTTTCACTAGTAATCACTATTTTGGTCATTGCAGTCTTTATGTTTGTTACATTTCAATATGCTCTTGTTGATCCACTCCACTGCAGTCATTGCAACTTCGACAAAACAGAAGCTTGAAATACTTTCTCAGTTTCTTCTAAAATGTGTGTTTGAATGTAACTTTGGAGCTGGTGTTCCTTGGGAGCTTTAAAATCCGTCATCTGACTCATCCCAGCTACAGTTCTCCTGAGTGGTCTTTTCAAAATCCACCTCCAGGTCATAAACAAAGCCTGGATCGTCCTTGTGCTTCCTATTTCTCTCAAACTCTCTGTCCATTTGACCTTTTTTTGCGAGCTAATTCCTTGTCATCTAGTTTGTTGAGATCCTCGTTGGGGTCCAGTTGGAAGGTGGCGAGACTGTGCTGCAGGCTGAAACCATTTAGGTGATCCTGTAGGATGATGTGAAGCTTCTCCAGTTGGCTCTGAGAGACTCCCTCCAGGTAGTCTCTGTGTCGAGGGTGCTGCTTCAGCTGCTCAGCAGCCTTGCTGCAGTCTGGAGGTAAAGGAAGGACAGACAGTCACCAACACTTTTTCTCAGCTCCAAACAACTCGGTCTGATTCTAAAGTGGCCCATTGCGACCAAAGTCATGTTTACAACAACGATCGTGACAAAAATAAAAAAAATTCCTTTCGCCAGCTGTGCACAGAAAGACGACTTAAGGCCAGAACATCAACTTTTATACATGTTATGTTATTTTTTTCATACGCCGCTGTCTTTTTAAATTTAGGATCTCACAAATGCAACTTCTCTTACCCGAAAACGTGGTAAAGTTTCTTATGGGTATTATTCTTTTCCGAAGCTTTTCGGTTTCTGTATTTACATAAAGTAAAACTATGGAAGGGGGATTAAACCGCACACCGCAGCGCTTCGCCTTATAACGCATCTCCTTTGCTCCAAATCTATGTAGCTTTTTTAAACAAAAAAGTTTGTTGTCACAGATGCGATTTAGCAAAAAAATAAAATGAAATCAAGTCAGGACAGAGAGAGCTATGAAGGATGGACGTGTTGAGTTTTTGGTTTGCACTAACTGTAAACATGGAGGACTTCGCTTGAGCCTGTTTAGAATTTCTGTATATTTACTGTTTAAATAAAAAAATGTAAAAAAAAAAAAAAATGAAATGACGGTTGTGTTAAGCATTTTTGTTTCTGTTATTTAACGTTAATGTTTCCATTTTGTAATGTTTTTATGAGGATGAAAAGCCACGTAATAAAGTGGGTTTTTTATTTTAGTCAGGCATTATTGTAGTTATCCTAAACCAAAAGTGGACCTTTTAAGACACTACAGTAAACACTTCCCTAAGTCGACTAATGCTAGAGCTGAACGATTATTTAGTATTTTTATTCGAAAAAATATCAGCTTTACTGGTTTTTTAATGTACTTTCTACGGTTTTATCTTTTTCTCTGTTTATCTCCATTTGTTTATTTGCTCAAAGAGGGTAAGCAATGGAACATTCCCGCCTTGAAAAGACGATTTAAAGCTCGTTTTTAAAATGCCATGCAATTTTAAGTTTGGATAAAACAGACTTTCTTTATTGGATAGGTCATGATTTTTACATTTCTAACCCTTTAAACCCGAACATATCATATTTGATACATGAGTCTGTCAACCTTCCACAAGAGCAATGGAATGGAAATACACATTTCTTGTATTTTTTGGGGGTATTTTCATGTTTTGCTAGAAGATATCCTTGAGCTGTGTGACCTGATGTATCAAATATGATACAAATTGAAATTATACATTAAAACATGTTTGTTTTTTGTTTGTATGTTTGTTCAAAGGAACCTCTTAAGGCTCCAAATTCAAAGAATTGTAATTTCCTGTCAATTATTTTATGGCTCAGGCTTTAAAGGGTTTATCGTTTATGCTATTTATGACTATTATATAAATGTCATTTGGAATGAAAAATGCATTTTTAAGTTTTTAAACAAAATGAAGCAATAATGAAATTGGATAAATAATTGTGAACACAGTTTAGTTTGTTTTTAGGAGATGGTGATCAGGACCTCTGCTTTTTCCTGACGGGTTCAAACCCTCGTTGTCTGTGGAGCTCAGCAACAAGGGCTTTCACAGGTATTTGGAAACACATTTTCAGAAACAGGAAAATAGGCGTTTCAAATGTTGTAAGTACATTCTGTTGTGTAGGGAGGTGGTGACCACCATTGAGCTGGCAGTGAGACACCGGGGGATGTCAGAGCTTTGTTGGTTTACACATGGCCCAGAGATGTCTATGTGGACCCATATCAACTTGCTTCTCTGAGCGATCAACATGACCGGCAGGTAAAACTGAAAAATCTATTAAGTCTTTCATTTAAACTGAGAATAAAAAAAAAATCCAAATGAATGTTAAATGATGTTTTTGTGCTTTATTAAGGTGCTTGTTTATGTCTCTATCTCTAAAAGATGTTGTTTAATACCACAATTGACCTAGAAGAGCCAGCCCACCAGGCTTCTGAGTTTCTTACCTATGTGTATCCCTCCCATACTGGGCCAACTCACGGTCCGCTCAAAGTAACAATTCCAATTCACGGCCGTTACCACAAGCCCTCCTTTGATGGGAAAACCTTTACTCCAGTTCACATTAAACTTCCTGAGCTCCTCCTGTGGACTAAAAGTGTAAGAATAAAATTTTAAGTTTTTAAGTGTAATTTAAAGCAATTTACAGTGTTTAAAGAAAAATTTCGAGCACATTGTTTTGGGGTTTTTTACTCAATACAAATGCAAATAAAAGCAATGTTATTATGTTTACTGTACTAATGCATTAAAATGCAAGTTGTAAAACTGTGTAAAACTGTTTTATTTATTTCTGACATAGAACAGGTGCTGCTAAAATGTCAAATGGATGAAGAAAACGCATTTTGGACATTATCATTTATTTTCATTTTTGTTTTTCCATTTAGGCACTCCATTCAAAAGATTGGAGCCACACACTATCCTGGATGCTCCGTGCACTGCGAGCAATACCAGCATCTGTTCATGGATTAAAATCCAGCATACGCACAAGGTTTGTACAGTATTGCTCGTAACGTCCCAAAGACAAAAGTTCAGCTTTATGCAGAACTCCATTTTTCAGTTTCTGTCATTTATTCAGTCAGAAAACATATTGTCTCTTTCAGAATTTCGTCCTCATGAGTTTACATCTTCCAGTTGGTGATGGATCTACAGTAACGCTTGTTTGCTCTGGAACTCTTATTGTTACAATTATCTGCTGTGTCGTTTTGTGTCACTCCATACTAACACATAAAATCTCATGAATATCACGTGGGCTTCCATCTAAACTGTATCTTACTTATTACGCAATATTATGTACAACTAAAAGAAAATTCCGGGACATTTTTTTTCAATTGGGTTATTTTACACAAACACATACACACACACACATACACACACACACATACACACACACACACAGACACAGACACAGTGTGATGCTGAAATGACATGCAGGGGGGAGCGGGGTGAGGGGAAAAGCAGGAATCTGAGGGCATCTGAAGAAAGAGAATGACTGCAAACACGATTTCGACAAACAAACTGCTAAAAGAGCCGCATCAGATGATGAGCAGCACCGGTTCAAAAAGCTGCAGAACTGCAAGAGAACTTTTTGATCTTCATCAGGAGCAGGTCCTCTTCCTCTCCTCCTGTCTGTGGAGGCTGATAAAAGGACAGTTTTTTCTGAGAAAAAGATAACAGTGAAATGTTTCACATGTGAGTAAAGTTATAAAGAAAGGTTATCTTCTGGCTTCTGTGTTTTGGGGACATTCTGACTAAAGCTATTTGTTTTTGAAAAGAAATGAAACTAAACAAAACACATATTGAAAACAGTCACGTATAAAATGTGCACAAACAAATGAAAATAGTTTGAGAAACAGAATGTGATGTTTTTATGCATTCTAATAGCAAATCAACTTTATGCAGAGTTTTGTTTGTAAATGAAATCTATTTGGTACAAGGCTGGCTATAGTAGACAGCACATGCAAAGCATTCGATCTTTTTTTCGTTACAGATTCTTGAACTGCAATAATCTTTGGATATATAATATATCACATAGTATAATTTTATATTTATTCACTATTTGAAAAAGGCAATAATTGCAATATTTTATTTTATTGCCAAATTTCTATGTATGATATGTCATTGTCAGTCAGTCAGTCGTCTTCTATACAGTTTTGTCCCTTTCGGGGTCACGAGGCTGCTGGAGCCTAACCCGGCCACTCATGGGCAAAGGCAGAGGACGCCCTGGACAGGTCCCAGTCTGTCGAAGGGATATATGTAATTGTAAATTAATATCATAAACATTTAACAATGGATGAATCCCTATGAAATATATTAGGAAATATATTATTGCTTTGTAAGATTAGTCAGCATGGAAACTTTAGCTGCTTTTATAGACCTCAAAAACTAAGCAACAATCCAGACCTTAGACATGGGTCGGCTCCCTCCAAGATGGATGTACAAAGCCTCTGGCTGCAGCCTGAATGCCAGTCACCTCAGGTTTTTTAAATTCATCCATGAACACAAACCTGGCATCAGCTCCCAAAGATGCAGTGATTTCCCATTTCTTTACTGAAACATCAGTGATTTCTGAGGCTGGATTCCTCACAGAGGACAGTCGACAGAGCTGTTGTTGAGCAGCAGAGAGTAGGCCGTGACCACAGAGGGGGAGAGGCAGGTTCTCTGGATATGAAGGTCACTCTGAACCATCAGTCCTGATGGAGTCGTTTTAATAGATGAGCTTCCTGTCGTCTGCCAGTGATGGCGGCGAGCCGTTGATGAGCTGTGCGTCTGTTTCGCTGTGTGATAAGAGACTCATCCGATGTGTTTTAAAAAAAGAATTCCCTGAAATGTCTGCATGTTTCATGTGACAGTATCCATCTTACAGAACTTCCTCTGACATGAGGTTTGGCTGTGAGACATCAACTTCGAAGAGGTTCAATGTACAAGATAAGGAAAGAACAACAGAGCACTTTTCATTTGACATCAATGCTGTTCCCTCCACTGCAAAAAATGAATATTTAAAACCCAGCAAAGTTTTCACAAAAACTTTAGGTCCCACTCTGCTCATCTTTGATCTATTCTAAAAGTGCTCACAGTGGTCTCTATGTTATGATTATCTTGTTTTCACCCAAAAATCAAAAACCTGTGTTGTTTTCGAGAACATGGTTCTGCAGAGCAGCAGGAGTTTATCAGTTGTGGGCAGTGGAATAAGCCCACCCTCATTTCGCATCATTCCTTTGTTCCTTCTAGCTTTCAGCCCTCACACTCCCAGCCTAACATCAGCAGTGCAACAAAAATGTTGAGCAATATCAGAGCTACAGTCGTACAGTTCTGATCCCGATTCCAGCTCAGAGCAGGAAAACAAAGACATTCATGGATCTGTTTGTAAGTGGATGAGCTGGCGTCTTGCCGGTGTATTTTCTACATAACAAAAAAGCTCTTTTTTAAAACAGCATTTTAGCATCTGCTCCTGACTCACTTTTGAACAAAGAAATTCTCAGAAATGCAATGTCAAGCTAAAATGTCTTTATTCATGTCCTCCATCATCAGAAAATGCCACAAGAACATGTTAAAGCACCATTTTCATTGGAGTGGGTCATTATGGAGCTCAAACTAATTTTTACTTAAGTCCATCCATCCATCCATTCATCCTTCCGTCCTTCCATCCATCATGCATATTTCAGTCCTTCCATTCATCCATCCATGCATCCATCCATCCATCTTTATATTTATTATAACTCTCAGACAGTCCCTCAGCATTTATCCGGACTTGGGACTGGCAAAAGGGCACTGGATTGTGACCGCTTGTGGTTGCATTACACACACACCAGGATATCCATATCCAGAATCACTTCAAGCCAAATAACTTTTGGTTAAAATGATGGACAAACCTCATCATCCAATCAGTGATATCCATAATGCCTTCCTTTTCTGAGTTTCATTTTCAAACATTTCAGTTTGATTTGTGGAAATTGTTCTTTTTTTCCTAAAACGTTTCATTTTTATCTTGTTTCATGGTTTTGGAATTGTATTTTAGTTTCTGGAATTTTGATTTGATTTCTAAAATGTGATGCTGCTTTTTTTATCATTTGTTTTGCTTTTTAAATTGTTGTTGTGATCTTTAACATGTTCTTGCATTGAGTGATTCATTGGCGTGATTTGAACCTCAGGGCCACCATAGTTATCACAGATAATTTATTACAGATCACAGACAGTGACGGCAGCAGGGATTCAAAGACATCTGAAAGGATTTTGCAACCGTTTTCAAAGAATTTGTCTGAAGTCCAGCATTGTGCAGGTGAAAACTTACAATAGAAAAAGATTTCAGCTGTCACTGAACTGGAATCCAGTCTGTATACCTTTAAGGTCAGACCAGCAGAAGCTCAGAGAACCACAGACGGGTTCAGTGACCCGTCTGACAAGCTTCAGTCAGCATGAAGTTTGAGACCAAACGTTTGGAATGTTTTGTCTTTGCTGTTCTTAATTAGCATCAGATTTCAGTAGAAAGAAGCCCTGCTGACTCCCACTTTCAACATTTGTTTTAATTCAGTCAAATGATTTAGTTTTTCCTGAAATTCTTCAATCTTTTCTCTTTGATAATGTTTTGATTTTGCTTTTCTATTTTCTGAACGGAGCTGCACTGTGGCACAGTGGTTAGCACTCTTGCCTCACAGCAATAAGGTTCCCAGTTCAAGTTGTGGCTGGTGGACCTGAAACAGTGTCACCAATGGGGGGCCTTTCTGTGTGGAGTTTGCATGTTCTCCTCGTGCATGTGAGGGTTTTCTCCGGGGACTCTGGCTTCCTCCCATCATCCGAAAACATGCTTCATAGGTTCATTGGTCACTCTAAATTGTTCCTAGGTGTCGATGCAAGTGTGTATGGGGTGTGATTGTGGCCCCTGCAACACACTGGCGACCTGTCCAGGAGGGGTGTCCATTGCCTTCACCCATGAGTGGCCGGGTTAGGCTCCAGCAGCCCTGTGATCCTGAAAGGGATAAAACGGTTCAGAAAATGAAAGAATAGACAATTTTGGAACTTCAGATTTGGCTTGAAAATATTCTTGTTGACTTGTTGCTGCTTCCTCCTCAAGATGTGAGTCTTTGTCACTGGTTCTCTCCAGACCCATCAGCTCTTTTTCAATGGAGTTATTGTCATAACTGATGGAAGTGATTGCTTTACTTCTGCTTTACTTCCCAACATTGCAATCTAGAAGAGCTTATGAGAAGAAACCTTCACACCAGACTTTTACGTCTAAATTGATTATGGAGTTTCAGTAAACAAATCTCAGTGGACCCACTTGAACTAAAAAAATCCTCATTTTTCTATGTACACTGTTTAACAGAATAAAGGGAACCAGCGGGTTAAGAAAACTCCAGAACAATGGATCGACCCACCATATTGGATCTTTTCTCCCTGCTGTCACTGAAAAAGTCAGTTTATTTGGGTTTTCTGTTTTGATATTTTATGTTTATGTTAGGAATTGAAGTTTTTTTTCATTTATAAATAAGCTAACAGCTCAAAATCAGTACTTTGGACTGTGATTAATTTGTCTTTTTTTGGTCTATTCAACTGCTTCTCAGAATCTAGAGTAATTCTGGTCCCAATCAGCATTAGAGGTGCTACACATCCATCCATCCATCCATCCATCCATCCATCCAACCATCCATCCAACCATCCATCCATCCATCCATCCATCCATCCATCCATCCATCCAACCATCCATCCATCCATCCATCCTTCCATCCATCCATCCATCCATCCATCCATCCATCCATCCATCCATCCATCCTTTCATCCAATCAACCATCCATCCAATCATCCATCCATCCATCCATGCATCCAACCATCCATCCATCTAACCATCCATCCATCCTTCCCTCCATCCTTGCATCCATCCTTCTATCATCCATCCATCCATCCTTGCATCCATCCTTCCATCCATCCAACCATCCATCCATCCTTCCCTCCATCCAACCATCCATCATGTTTAATATTTTTTCTTTTTCTTTAAAATCCACGATGTTTATAAAGATCTTTATCTATAAGGTCATAGAATGTCAAACTGAAAAGGTCAAACTTTTAGTACATCAGTTTTGAGTTTCTACACTCATGGAAGTTTATCACCCATAATTCAAATTTAGGATTAATTCCCAATAGACAATTTATTTTGCAATTTGATCATACAACATAAAAATACGTGTTACATTTCAATACGCAACATTTCACGCTTGCAATTTGAAACTGCATTTTGATATTTAAAAGAGTGCATTTATAAATTGTGCTTTGTTCTATAACTTTGATGCCACATATATACTTATTTGAATGAAACTCTCTTTAAAATTGACCAATGAAATGAAACGTGATTATGTCCAGGAGTCATATGGTTGTAAGTGTAGACTGTAGAAGACGTTGGCAAAAAATTGTTTAGAGAAATTCGTCCTTTTATTAAAAAGTGGATTGAGCTCCGGGTTTCAAGCAGCATGCATTGCTGACCAACCAACGAGCAGTAAAAATTAGGCAGATTATTTGGCAGCAGGGGTGTTCCCTGTCTGCATATGCACAAAAAGAAAAGGAGTCAACAACTGGTTCCACGCCCAGCCCTGTGTCAGGAGACAAGGAGTATCCTGATCACTGTATGGCTTCACATGGTCATGGAGGTGTGGCTGGTGTTGTTTTATGTGCATCCATCTGGATGTGGTGTCCAATCATGGATGTCTGCTCTCTCCTCCTGGCTCCTGTCATGTGGCCGAACCAGGTCGTCTTGCTCGTGGGTGGAAAGATACCAAGACTGAGCCTTTCCTTCAAATGTCATAACATGAACCTTGTTTTCATCATAGAGTTGAATCACATAGAAAGCATTAGATGTATGTAAAATGCATTAAATACCTGGAACATATATAAAGATAAGAAATAAGGGTCTCCTCAGTTGAATGTCTGTATAATGTTTGACTGGCCTTTCAAAAAGCAAAGGAGACAGGATGTATACAATGAATGAGGGGCTCTGGACCCACCTAGATGAGAGACTGACAAATCAAATCCCTCTATTTGAATTTTGGGTCAGAAAATGCTTGACACCCTGTAAATGGAAATGCATTAGGGGCTGTTTTGCGACCATGGCAAAGTAAAATGCAACAGCTTTGAAGTTATTTTAAAGTCCCACTCCAATCATCTTATGATTTTTTGTAAAATCATTTCCAGTGGTCTTTTAATTATGATTATGCCTTTTTAATGTAAAATACAAAACCCAGTGTTGTTTGTTTTCTGCTGAGTAGCAGGAATTCGTCAGAAGTTGTTGTGTGTGGGACTGCTGGTGCAGAAGAAGGCTTCTGCTCATATCGCATCATCTCTTTGTTTTTGTGTTCCCTGCTAGTTTACTGTCTGTCACAACCCTAAGCTAATATTTTTGTTGCACAACAGTGCAACAAAAATGGTGAGCAATACTGAAGCTATCCCGCCATACAGTTTAGATCCAGATACCAGCTCAGACAAGGAAAACACAGATGTGGATTTAAGCCAGAATTAGCCCACCAGCTATTTATCATCTGTTGTCTATTTATAAATGTTAAAATTATTCACCTAAAAAGCTAAACACAGCAATTACACACAACATTTAAATTATAAATAAAAAGGACAAATACCGTTATTAGACATCAATTAAAATACCTTTTGATAAACAAATACATACATTACAAAACATTCAAATTAATATAAAAGACATAATTGCAGATCAGGGAAAGGGGGAGAGGCAGATTTAAATTCAATGTAAACAAGTTTTAATGTGCTTTCTAAACATATGTGGTAGGTTCTCCAATGCTCTGAGGAACGGTGTTGTGTTCTTGTGCTGCTGAAGGCGCTCTGACCGAAGGCACTTCTCTGCTGCAGAGGAATAATGCAATCTCCTGTTACCGACCCTCAGATGAGGAAAACAAAGACGTTCATGGATCTATTTGTCTGCAAGTGGATGCTTCAAAGGTGAGTGGAGCAGGAAGACTGGCCTGCCATGGCAGCTGCTGCATCACAAAAGAGAGCTTTTTTAATTCACATTTTTTCCTCTGCTCACTGTTTGAATGAAGAAATGCACAGAAATGCAACTTTAATCTTAAATTATGTTATAGATGTCTTCCATCATGAGAAAAATGCTACAAAAACATGTTAAAAACAACAAAAACACCATTTTAATTGGAGTGAGTCTAAAGAATTTTAAACAAGCAAGAAATTAAAATATGATTTTTTAAAATTGATTTATCAATTGCATGTGTCTTTAAAATGCTTGACCAAATGGAACATTTAGTTGTGAATTGAAAGTTGTATTTTTAAAATGCATGGCTGAATTTCTTTGAATTGGAAAATGAAACTGCTTTTTGGTTTTGTTTGTGACTTAAATGTTAACATTTTCAAAAGCGTTGACATGGTAATGTTCCGTTTGCACTCGGTGAGGCTGTGTCCTGGAGCATTCACTGTCAGACTGCGCTGGCTTTCTGCGGTCGATGCTTGGGCTCCATTCATTGCGGCGTGTGTTGGGGGGCCAGGGCTGGGCCGCTCGCTAGTTCCGCTTCCCCTTCGCCATCGCGGAGTCCAAGGGCCGAAAAGTTCCACTGTAAATAGTTAAATCATATTTTAATGTGACGCGTGTCCCTTCTAGGCCCTCTGCTACAGCGGCGGTGCTTTTCACGGTCCTGTAAAAGTTCTTCAAGCTGCCAAAGTTCGTCCAGGAGTCAAGTTCTAGTCAACTTGGTGCGGAATCTCCGGTGAGCTCCGTTACTTCTGTCGCCTCCGTTAGCCTGCAAATTAAACTATTTTAAAGGGCAAATCCGCGTCCTCACAGCTTTTCCTTTATCCTGCTCATAATTGTGAAGTTTCTGGGAGTACGTTAACCTTTAAAACAGGACACATCCGGTTAAAATAGCACGCCAAGCTAACTATTTGTGTTAGCTAGCACGCTAGTTGGCCGGGCAGCTACAGCTAGCATTAGCCTGCTAGCCGCCCCGCCGCTTGTTCTTTGAAGGACATTTTTATTAGACTCACTTGAAACGCTGTGCTCACGTTTAAAGACACGTGGAAAACTTTCAGTGCGCAGTAATTGTAAGGTTTAGCAAGAATATTCACGTTCCAATTACTACTGCTTCATAGGGAAATAGAGATAACGGAATAAATGCACTTTTGTAGCTTCGCTTGGTTGAATTCTTTTTGCTTCTGCGGTGACTCCCTAGAGGGTAAACTAACTTCAACCTGTTGTTTGGTCTTTAGTGTTCTGCTGTATGAAATGATCGCTGGTGGTTATTTCTGATATGCATTAGTTTAGTGTCCACCACAGACCTGGAGAGCATAGAAAGGTTGTTTTCATCAGCACGTTCATTATCTGCTGTCGTTAATTGTGTTGTGTTTGCTCTCCAGGTTTGTCTGACAGCATTATAATAACTGTTTACTGTGCACTTTGGTGACTCATTCCCTGTTGCGTGGTTGGCGTCTTTCTTTAGCTCTGTGTCTTGACGGCTGCAGCAGCATTTTTCTGTCTTCTATCAAGTATCCACATATTTAGTTTGTCAGGTTTGTGTTGGAGTCATTTGATGCTGATTTTTTTTCACCTGCATGCAAATGTCATTCTTAATCCTGCTTCATACACCTATTGTGTTCACCTGCTTTAATACTCAATTTAGGATCACATCAAGCTTTCCGGAATGTGTGATAACGGAGACCCTGAGGATAAACCCCCAGCTCCTCCAGTCAGGACCGGCAGCACCATCTTCAGCACCAACGCTGGCAAAGACTCACTAGCGGGTAACCACAGCTCCAAACCTCTGCCTTCTGTTCCTGAAGAAAGAAAACCTCGCAGTAAAATCAAATTCATCTTTTCCGGGCAGGAAAAAAGTGAGTTTCCTGACCTTTGGATGAGTCAAAGTTGGCCATTGTTTTGGGACGTGTCATGATTATTGGTTACTTTCAGGTGGTAGGAAGAAGGACCGAGATAAAGAGCGACCAGAAATCTCCCCACCGTCAGATTTTGAACATACCATACATGTTGGGTTTGATGCTGTTACCGGGGAGTTCACTGTAAGTATTGACATTTTCTTTTTTTAATCCATCACCGACAATTGGCCAGCGTATGCAGTAGACCTTTTGTTCCTACATGTCACAGTTTAAGGGCTGGTTTATACGTCCAAGCGATTTGTAATTGTAACTAGCTCAGTGGCCTTGTGGAACAGTGTCCGTCCTGAGACCTGATAGGCCGTGAGTTGCAATACAGGCCGAGTCATACCAAAGAAAAAATTGACCCTGCTTGACACTAAGGCTTTAAGACTTTGGATTGGGGATTAAGCAGCTCATCATTTCCCCAGGGGATGGGTCAACTGAAGGGATTTTAATTTTAACTTGACTTTAATTGCTGGCACAATGATTGCACGGCCATCAGAATGGAATCGCCCCAGTCGCTGCGGAATGTGATGTCAACAGCAACTGGAATTTTATGCCCGGGGTGCAACCAATGGGCAAATCACATCTTATTGTAGCAATCAGTTTGCAACTATGGAGGAAACTGTTCAGAAAAATGTCTTTTTAACATTTAAGTTAAAGGAAAAACTGAACTTCAGACACAGAAACAGAGAGAGCGGACAACTAGGTAGAAAATAAAGCAAGTAACTTTAAAGATATGTTATATATTTCATATCTTGCATTCACCCCTTTTTTATTATTATTTTTTTCCCCTTTGTATTGCCTGCCTCTGTTTAGTGGACGAACACGCCACTTCCTCCTCTGACTTTCATGCACCTGCGCATTCACAGACGCAGCAAATGTGTGAGAAAGATGTTCTTTTTGTTAAAAATAAACGCTGCAGACAATCGCGTCGCTTGAAAAGTATAAACACCAAACAGAAGTTCGTTGCAGCTACCGTGGAAAGTTGCAATCAAAACCAGCCAACATTATGAAGAACTAGAAGACGTGATTCTGGATAGGATTGATGCGATGACCGACGTATAAATGGGGCTTAACGTGAGCAGTGCAACAAATGCACACAACCAAAGCAGGATGGCATACACGTTACTGTTTGTTCTGTTCAGGGTATGCCGGAACAATGGGCTCGACTCCTCCAGACCTCAAACATCACTAAGTCAGAGCAGAAGAAAAACCCACAGGCTGTACTTGATGTTCTTAAATTTTATGACTCAACGGACAACGGTCGACAGAAGTACCTCAGCTTCTCATCGTCTGGTGAGACCCTTCGTCAAGATATTCCGTCTGACAGTTTTACTGCCTGTGTTGGACTATGAAATACCAGGCAGTTAAATGGCTCCTTATTTTGAAACGACTATTTCTCAGTAGGTTGAGCAGTTATTTGGTTGGTTTAGGGTTCAAATCCCAGGGTTAGAAGTATTTGTAACCTTAAATAAGACACTTAACTGCACATGTCTCACAAGTGTTAGAACTGTTTGAAAGTTTTAAGTTGCTTTGGATAAATGAATAATGAAAAACTAAACTTGCCAAACGTTTACCATTGTAACCAATGAGACTGTTTTCTACATAACAGAAAAAGACACGTTCACTCCAGGACCTCAGTCAGTAAGTATCTGACCCTAGTCTGTCGTCCTTTTCATACGGTTTTATTTCACAATCATTAACTGAATCTTGTTTAAATTTGAATCAGCCCATCAAAAAAGGAACTGAGCCATCTTCTCCAAACATTAAAGATATTGATGACGACGACGATGACGATGAAGCTCCTCCTCCTGTTGTGGCACCAAGACCAGAACACACAAAGAGTGTAAGTTACACATCGCTCCAGTGGTTTTCAACCTTTTTGAGCAAAGGTACACTTTTTCTTTGACAAAAACCACAAGGTACACCAGCAACTGGAAAAGAAAAGAGAAACTCTGTTCTCTGTATTAATGATGAACCAATTGACTGTATATTAGAGCTGGACCAAGTAAGTCTGATGTAGTCCATTGAAATGGTTTACTTCCGGCTTCAACCAAAATAAGTAATTTAAGTCTCCAGTTTTTCACGATACAGACGCCGCCATTTGGAGCTAGACAATGTCACTAAGCAGTGATTGGTTGGAGTCGGTCTGAATCAGCGTTTCAATGGCAACCACTGTTGCCAATCATGAGTTGGATACTTGTTGGAAGGCCACAACCCTTCCACGGAAAGCAGGATACGCAAAATCTGTCAAATGTTTTGAATGTTTGAGGTGATACTTTTTAGATACTTCAGATACTTTTTCTGAGTTATCTAATTGACCAGTTTATAACTTGATTAACTTGCAATAAAGGAAAAAAAATCATGAAAAAATGAGGAGTATCAAGAACATGTTAACAAAATGTATCGGAGCAAGAATGGTTATTCTGATCAATAAAATGTCAGAGTAACAACTGTTTATTTCTCTATAGAAGTTTATGTGATTTTTGGAGTCAGTAGGAACTTCCTGTTTGAAACGCCAGGAGGGAGGGGTCACTCAGTCCAATTCTCATATACAGTCATTAAATGTACCAGCCCACTAGGATATCACATGCATTTTTGTATTAGTTATGGCTCAAACAAATTAAAATTGTGAATTTTTTTCATTCATTCATCATTTTCCAAACCGCTTTATCCCTTTCGGGGTCATGGGGTTGCTGGAGCCTAACCCGGCTACTCACGGGTGAAGGCAGGGGACACCCCTGGACTGGTCGCCAGTCTGTCGCAGGGGCCACAGTCACACACTCATGCACACTCACATCCACACCTAGAGACAATTTAGAGAAACCAATGAACCTATGGAGCATGTTTTTGGACGGTGGGAGGAAGCGGGTTAGCCGGTACCTGGAGAAAACCCGCACATGCACGGGGAGAACATGCAAACTCCACACAGAAAGGTCCCCTATTGGTGATGCAGGTTCAAGTCCCCCAGCCGGGACAAGAATGCTAATCACTGCGCCACCATGCAGCTGATATATTTTTTTTTTCTTTTTTTTTCATAAAAGTAAAAACAAAAAACAAAAAATAAAACGTAAATTATTTATTTCAATTTAAAGGCTGTAGAGGTGTGTACACACATAAAGAGAACATAAAAGCAGTAGTTTTCCCTACAGTTCATTAAAATACAAGCAAACCCTGGTCCAGGACCAGGAACCGCTCTCTGACTCATCTTTCGAGGTGGTCTCAGTTTGTTTCCAATCAGACTGAGGTTCGGTTTGCTCTAAGATTCCTCAGTCTAAATACAAACCGCTCTGGGAGCGGAAAAACTGGACTAAAACGGCCACTGTAGCCGAAAGTCACGTAAAAATATTAGGAGTGAAGCCACCAGGAGCCGAGTGCAAATTTAAGGCATTGATCCGACTGTTTACTTGTTAGAACGGTTATTTTAACACCGCTGATTACGGTTCTTACAAACGTTTCTGTCTCATTGCGCTGCTGTGACAACATCCTAAAAGCTACCTCATAGCTTCTAGTATCAAGTAAAAATTGTTGTTACTGACGTTCAAAGCTGGTTATAGAAAAATATAAAGTTTCAATAAGTTATCCATCCCGCTCCTCTGACTTTCTCTTGTTGTTTTGATCCACCTCGTACTTCCTGGCCAATGAATGAAGAGATCTTTAGTCACATGGTTTTGTTACCAAGTTTTGGTCTGAAACAGAAATCTCCCGTAGACGCCAGTCTGAACACAGAGCAAACGCAATCTTTAGAACTCGATTCGAAAGAAATTTGTGCACTCAGACTGCATCAAATGATTTTGCCAATCTGAATACTCCCTTAGATTGTAACTAGTGGGGGGAAAAAAGTTAACATACCAAGGGTTTATTCAATTTCATTTCATCTTTGGTATAAATAAAAAATGTAACTTTAATAAAAATGGTTTTGTTTGACTTATTTGGAAAAAAATAGTTTAATTTTGGTTAAATGGTCTGTTGGCCGCTGAACACAATTACGAAAAATATATTCTTTTATGATGTTTCATGTTTCTAACTACTCAGTGTGAAACCTGGGTCTCTTTGGGTGAACACAGAGCTGATGTCCTGAAAATAGTTTTTTTTTTTTTTTAGACAAATTAGGTGATATTGAGTCATTTCCCATAGCACACCTGACCATCTCACTGAGCACCAGTGTGCTGCGGCATGCTGGTTGAAGAACGCATCTTTTTTTAAAATAATTGCTGAAATTGTTTTTCTTATACAAAGCTTTGAGTCGGTGCGTTTTTTTGAAATGCTTTGCAGGTTTATACGCGATCAGTTATTGAGCCCATTCCTGCTGCAAGCACAGGTCCCGATGGAGATTTTGCCTCCAAGGCTGCAGACAGACAGAAAAAGAAAAGCAAGATGACCGACGAGGAGATCATGGACAAACTGAGTGAGGAAAAATAAAACACCTTCACAGTATATTAGTAGCAGTGTGTACATTATTAGTACCATCGTACCATTACTTCCATCGGACTGTACCATTTATAAAAGTAATGTTTTACAGGAACTATAGTGAGCATCGGAGATCCCAAGAAAAAGTACACAAGATATGAAAAAATTGGTCAGGGGTGAGTACTGATCAACTGAACATTGATAAAAAAAAAAAAACGCTTCAGACTCATTTTTAGGATGAATAAAAGCTGTGTTGAATTAGTGTGACTGTGTGAACTTTTGTCATGCAGCTGTTGTGTTAGGATTGGAGCAAGACACATGATTTTATGCAACTTGTCCTTAGAAGCTGAAAACTTTATGGTGAAGAATCATGACATGATCAGTAGAACTGTGTCATTTAGTAATAATAAATGGAACGTGATTGTTTAGTGATTTCTTTCTTTACACCGAGACACTCTTTCCCAACTGTTTGTCTGTTTGTCCTGTTTGTCAAACACTTCTTTGTATGAATTGCAACTTTTGATGATGTTTGTGCATTTACTTTTTTTTATTTAGCCGTGTTTCTGTGCAGAAAGAAATGACTACAGCATTCTAAAATGTTGCCAGAGTAAACTAAACATGTTGTTGTATTTGCAGGGCTTCAGGGACAGTATTCACAGCCATCGACGTTGCTACGGGACAGGAGGTAAGGGACTTGAAAAGTGAAAGAGGTTAAAAAGGTATCACCTGGAAGCTCTACCACAAAACAGTTGCTCCAATAATGTCACCTGGAAATGATCAGATGTTATAGTTTTTTTTTAATCAGTCCAGTGGTTAGATGAGAGTCCATTGCTGGCTATGCAAACCGAGCTCCTGCTCCGGTCATACAGGGACCAGGCGACCCTCAGTAAGGCTACGTGGACCCCACGAGCACAGAGCAGCCTGCTGGTGTCAGAGCCAAGCGCCTTCTGCAGTTCAACAAAACTCGATAAGCACTCTATAGCAGGGGTGTCAGAATCCACGCCTGAAGGACCTACATGGTTTCCAACCCACCTGCCATTGAAGCTCTTTATTGGCTAAACACACCTGATCCAGGTAACCAACAGCAGATGAGACAGAATTTCTGGAAAACCAGCAGGAAGCAGTACCTCGAGGCCAGGATTTGGACACCCCTGATTTTGAGTGTAGAGCTGATTTAGAGTTCCAGGACCAAGATGAAAACCGGACTCTTGTTACTGAATCTAAAGTTTGGCTATTGGCTGAACTCTTCTCTAGTGTTCTGGAAAAGGTTTTCCCAGGGAGGTGGAAAGTGGGATTCGCCGGTAGTTGGAACACACTCTCCCTTGTTATAAATGGGAGCCACCACTCCAGTTTTTTCAGTCCAGTGGTACTGTCCACAACTGCCACACAATGCTGCAGAGTCACACGTCAGCCGAGACAGTCCAATAGCATCCAGAGACTTGGGACATTTAGGGTGGACTTTATCCATCTTTGGGGTCTTGTTGCTGAGGATCACTTCAACTACCTCTGTGACTTCAGAAGAACACCAGGTATTCTGAACTGCTGTTTGACACGTGGGCCGAAACCAGAGAACTATTTGCCAACGGAAGCCAAGGACATACAGTGGGTATGGAAAGTATTCAGACCCCCTTCAATTTTTAACTCTTTGTTATATTGCAGCCATTTGCTAAAATCATGGAAGTTAATTTTTTCCTCAATGTTCACACAGCACCTCATATTGACAAAAAAAACACAGATTTTGACATTTTTGCAGATTTATTAAAAAAAGAAACTTAAACATAACATGATCCTAAGTATACAGACCCTTTGCTCAGTATTTAGTAGCAGCACCTTTTGATCTAATACAGACATGAGTCTTTTTGGGAAAGATGCAGCAAGTTTTTCTCTCCTGGATTTGGGATCCTCTGTCATTCCTCCTTCAGATCCTCTCCAGTTCTGTCAGATTGGATGGTAAACGTTGGTGAACGTCCATGTTCAGGTCTCTCCAGAGATGCTCCATTGGGTTTAAGTCAGGGCTCTGGCTGGAACATTCAAGAACAGTCACAGAGTTGTTGTGAAACCACTCCTTGGTTATTTTAGCTGTGTGTTTAGGGTCATTGTCTTGCTGGAAGGTGAACCTTCAGTCCAGTCTGAGGTCCTGAACACTCTGGAGAAGGTTTTCATCCAGGATATCCCTGTACTTGACCGCATTCATCTTTCCCTCCATTGCAACCAGTCGTCCTGTCCCTGCAGCTGAAAAACACCCCCACAGCATGATGCTGCCACCACCATGCTTCACTGTTGGGACTGTATTGAACAGGTGATGAGCTGTGCCTGCTTTTCTCCACACATACAGCTTAGAATTAAGGCCAAAAAGTTCTATCTTGGTCTCATCAGACCAGAGAATCTTATTTCTCACCATCTTGGAGTCCTTCAGGTGTTTTTTAACAAACTCCATTCAGGTTTTCATGTGTTTTGCACTGAGGAGAGGCTTCAGTCGGGCCACTCTGCCATAAAGCCCCGACTGGTGGAGGGCTGCAGTGATGGTTGACTTTCCAAAACTTTCTCCCGACTGCATCTCTGGAGCTCAGCCACAGAGATCTTTGGGTTCTTCTTTAACTCTCTTATCAAGGCTCTTCTCCCCCGATAGCTCAGTTTGGCCGGACGGCTCTAGGAAGGGTTCTGGTCGTCCTGAACATCTTCCATTTAAGGATGATGGAGGCCACTGTGCTCTTAAGAACCTTAAGTGCAGCAGATATTTTTTGTAACCTTGTCCAGATCTGTGCTTTGCTACAATTCTGTCTCTGAGCTCTTCAGGCAGTTCCTTTGACCTCATGATTCTCATTTGCTCTGACATCACTGTGAGCTGGAAGGTCTTATATAGACAGATGTGAGGCTTTCCTAATCAAGTCCAATCAGTAGAATCAAACACAGCTGGACTCAAATGAAGGTGTAGAACCATCTCAAGGATGGTCAGAAGAAATGGACAGAACCTGAGTTCAATATATGTGTGTCACAGCAAAGGGTCTGAATACTTAGGACCATGTGATATTTCAGTTTTTCTTTTTAAATAAATTTGCATAAATTGATTTTTTTGTCAATATAGGTGCTGTGTGAACATTAATGATCAAAAAATGAACTTCAATGATTTTAGCAAATGGCTGCAATATGACAGAGTGAAAAATTTAAGGGGGTCTGAATGCTTTCCGTACCTGGTGTACAGCCCTCTTGTCCACCAATGTGAATTCAATACTTGATGACCGAGCTGGAGTCAGGAGTAAGCCCACAGCAGCCCGCTGCCTCTCACCATGTTTAGACAGTACCCCTTAAGCCCCTTGGCTTCTTGACGTTCCATGTCCCAAAAGCCAGATTTTGTGGTTATCCCACTGAGGCACCCACCTTCAAGCCCTGCCATACTACATGGTACTGGCCCATTTTGGTCTCCTGCCGGAGATGGGCCCTCACAGGAGTGATCCCAAATCACCACTTCGAGCTAGGCCAAACTGGTGTCTGTGGGAAAAGCTCCAGCCACCTGGCACTTTTCGCTGGTCTGCAAGTCCTAAACCCAGGCCCGGCTCTACGTTTTGGTCATGGTGACGCCAAAGAAGGGGTTTTGAGCTGCTCTCCATCTGACTCTCACTTATGACTTGTCTGCCTTTGGAGATTCTACCAGAGGTGTTACCCTCACACTTCTTAGTCTTCTTAAGAATCACTTAAGCTCTCAAACCCCTCCACCATGGTCCACGGAGGAGTGAACATGTGTTTTCGTTTTAAATGATCCAACTTGTGTCACTTGAAGAGATAGCAGAAGCAAAATGTACTATGACGTTTAAAATGTTCTATATCAAATGTACTATGGCGTTTAAAATGTTCTATATCAAATGTACTATGGCGTTTAAAATGTTCTATATCAAATGTACTATGACGTTTAAAATGTTCTATATCAAATGTACTATGGCGTTTAAAATGTTCTATATCAAATGTACTATGCTTCATTTTTGATATCTAAGAATTGGCATCTTCCATTTTCAGGTTGCGATTAAACAAATCAATCTACAAAAGCAGCCGAAGAAGGAGCTCATTATCAATGAGATCCTAGTGATGAAAGAGCTGAAAAACCCCAACATTGTCAACTTTTTAGACAGGTGAGGGACATTAAGTTTGCAGGGCAGCAGCTTTCTTTGGGTAAAATCTTTCCCCTTCCTAGTGAATTTTCAAATGTTAAAGTAAACTGTATTTATTTGTCATTTGTATCAGTTTCCTGATGGGGGATGAGCTGTTTGTTGTCATGGAATATCTTGCTGGTGGCTCCCTGACAGATGTCGTCACTGAGACTTGCATGGATGAAGCCCAGATAGCTGCTGTTTGTCGAGAGGTGTGGCTCATTTTTTCTCTGAGTGATTTAATATAAAAGTATAAATCACACTATAAGTGGAGAATGGGACAAAATTAATTCTACTTCCCCTCTTCTCTCTTTTAGTGTTTACAAGCTTTGGATTTCTTGCACGCAAATCAAGTTATTCATAGAGACATCAAAAGTGACAACGTCTTGCTCGGAATGGATGGATCTGTGAAGCTTAGTAAGAAGTTTGCTCGTGTTAAAAGCTACCAACTGCAACAATCGTTACATTCAGTCACTGCAACTCCACAACTTTCTATTTGTGTTTCTCCAACAGCTGATTTTGGCTTCTGTGCCCAGATCACTCCAGAGCAGAGCAAACGCAGCACCATGGTTGGCACACCTTACTGGATGGCTCCTGAAGTTGTGACCAGGAAGGCTTATGGGCCTAAAGTAGATATTTGGTCACTTGGTATTATGGCCATTGAGATGGTTGAAGGAGAGCCTCCATACCTGAATGAAAACCCACTACGGGTGAGTTTAGTGTCGTTGTGCATATAGTCTTGAGTGGAAGAGAATGTGTTAGGAAAAATCAATAAAATGATCTTAAAAATATATACTCTTGATCAAACAAATTCACAAGCGTAATGTGACTCAATACAAATGTTGTTTAGCAAAGCTACATATCACACTTCTTTGATGTCCTTGTGTTTGACAGGCTTTATACCTGATTGCTACAAATGGAACCCCTGAGCTTCAGAATCCAGAGAAGCTCTCTCCAGTTTTTCGAGATTTCTTGAACCGCTGCCTGGAAATGGATGTAGAGAAAAGAGGGGGAGGCAAAGAGCTTCTGCAGGTTCATCTTCCAGCTTCCATTTCTTTTCAATTAATCATCACTCTAACGTTTTTGGGTTTGGACTAATCCTCTTGTTAAATATTTTCTTCAGCATCCATTCCTGAAGTTGGCAAAGCCTCTCTCCAGTCTGACACCTCTCATCTTGGCAGCCAAGGAGGCCATGAAAGGCAGCCGTTAGCTGAGAGGACCAGTTGCACTGCCCTCCCATGCTGTGCAGGCGCGTGCCAACCGTTTAGATTTTGGTGCCAGACAATAGACTGAGTGACTTGCCTTTCTTGATGTATCAGCCTTATAAGCCCTGACAAACCTCACTGTGAAGAAGACCAAAAATCAAGAGCACAACCCCATGACTGTCCATACCAACTCTGATTTCTCTCATCGGAAGACAAGTCAGACTGAAGTGTTTCGTCTCAGAGTCGGGCATCGATGACTTTGTGCATCAAGGAGGGCTAGGCTTGTATTTAATGTGGAATGAAGAAGATGCCTTGTTCTTTTTAGTTTTTAATCAGCTGCCTTAAACAAATGCAAGTGTTGCCTAATGTATTGTTGATTGTGTTATGTCTCCTTTCCTGTGATTTTTACTACATTTGTAATTGACCTTTTCTGCTCGTCAGTGTCTTAGTTCTTTTGATACTTGAATTTCCTTTTAGTTTCCCCATTTGGTCTATGAAGCGTTTCCTTCACAGAGCACTTCTTATTTCTTTACTGATCCATGTTTTATGGACGCTTCTGTTTTTTATAGGAAACATTTCAATGCGTGTGTTCTAGCCCTCAATAGTTTGAGTCCTCATCCCAAAGGCGCACCTTACTGGCCGTTAAAACTGTAGATCGACAGGGTTTGTACTCTCTTTGCTGTTGTTATTAAAGGAGGATTGTATGTCCGGCCCCGTCATTTTCCAGTCCATGTTTAGGGATGTTCAACATGTGTTGAAAAACTTTTGAAGGGCTGGGGTTGTAAGTGCTATTGCCAAAGTAGGTAGTTATGAGAAGAGTGTGCTACAGGGAACATCTATTTATGACAGTGTATTACTGTTTGTGCGCTTGAACACATAACGTGTTACATTTGGGATCTGGGCGCGAACAGGAATTACCGGTAGTTTTCACTGACCTCAAGTCATCATTTTAGGCTTTTATTTTGAAGGATCTTCCCGGAAGCGCGTCATTTCAGGTCACATGTTAACACAGTTGATAGTAATTGTCTAATGTTGAAAGTCTCGGCTGTACTGTGAGCTTTCCGGGATTTGATTTTATTGTCTGGGCAAATGATGGCGCTTCCATTAAAAGACAAAGACGCGCACCAGCGACTCAACTACCTTTACCAGGTATGGAGAGGTTGAACACCAGCGGCCACGCTGCTAACCAGCGACCTGACCGCCGTTAAACCTTCACGGTGTGTCTGTCCGCAGGCTGCTCACACGGTGTTAACGCAAAACCCAAAGAACGTGGAGCTGGCGCGCTTCTACTGCTTTACACAGAAGACGATTGCTCGACGTTTGGTTCTCAGACAGTAAGTTATATCGAACATTTGACTTCCGCCTACAACTTACTTTGGAGACAAACGGAACAGCGGCCATTGCGTCACTTCCTTTGCAGTTCATCGTGGCTGTTTTGTAGTCTGGGTTGAAGTGTTGAACAGCGTCGCATGTGCCTGATGATCCTGATGAATGAGGGAAATCTGCAAAAGAAAACCCACTAGAAACGATGTGCAAAGGCTGCACGGATGTGTGTTGACCTTCATCTCGTTTTACAATTTCTTTGGTGTTTTTCACTCAGTTTTTATTTCTGTTCAAGCAAAAGTCTAAATATAGGCTTTCTAAACAAATGATAGGAGCTCTGAAGCCGGAGGCTGGTTGAAGTTATTTATGCAGAGGTAACCTTTTTAAAGTTCAGTTAAATTAGATTTTCACTAGAACCATCTATACTAAAAAGACAGAACTCCTGAAGTGAAACTCAGACCCGCCAGTCAGTCAGAGAAATCACAACAACCTTTAGCATCACAAACTAACTAGAAACGTGCTTCCAGAAGACACTGAAAGATGATTTTCTTTCTCTTCATGTACTTGCCTGCCTGACAGTGAGGTAAACACAAGACTTTCTGTCTTTTTTCTAAATGCCTCTGTAATGTTGGATTGATTGGTATCTTTGTTCAACATAAACGGGTCTGGAAGTTTCTTCTAATCGATCGGATAAGTTCAGCCCTGCAGGGTCAGAAAGAACTGATTGAGCAGCATTGTGTTTCATTGCAGAGACCCGTCGGTGAAGAGAACATTATGCAAACGGTGCTGCACGCTGCTCATTCCAGGAGTCACTGCCACAACAAGACAACGAAGTAGGTTTTCTTTTCCTTCTGACTCATTTAAACACTGTACCTATATTACCGTGTGTGAATGAGAGGTTTGCATGCTCACTCGTGTAAATATATTCTTGAAGTCAGTAAGTGACAAAGATCATTAGTGATGGGTTTGGTTTTCTTTTGTAATAATTTATGTTGTCATTAAAGGAAAGAGAAAGACTGGCTTCACTGTGGTCAGGTGTCTCAGCTGTGGTCAGACCAAAACCTTTCGGAATAACCCAGATTACTGTTTATGGGTGGAGCATCCAGAAGCACAGTTGGAACAGCAGGAGCAGCCGGGTGGGTATGACCACCACTGGTCACTGACCTGTTTGTAAAGCTGGAGCTGTTATCAGCTGCAGGTCAGTGGTGACCTCTGATCTGGGGTTGCTGTCTGTTTCTCTGTTCTTGCCGTAAACCAACCAGACTTCAGTTTGGTTGGTCTTGCTTGTGTCAACTGAAATTCTCCTGCAGCCTCTGCCCTCTCCCCTGTTCCTAACTCCTCTCCACAACCATCTCACTCTCCCCTCTCCGTCTGGTCCAGACCTTTAAGCAGGACTAAAACAATTCCTGATAAATACATTTGGTTCTTACTACAAAATGGGGCACATACAAATACACACCCTGTTTGTTCATGGCGTACTCAACAGAGCTCCAACCATGAAAGTAGAATCTGTCTAAGACGAGAGGCTGTCAGCTTCTGTTTCCTCAGCTGCTGGACAGAAAAATGGAGACATGAACATCCGTTTTCAGGTGGCTGAAACAGTTTTTGTTCTCTCCCACAGATCCAAGTACGTCTGCTAAAAACAAGCCCAACGCCACCAAAACCCTCAAACCGCAGTCGTCCAAACCGTGTTCTGGTCAGTGTTCTGTCAGCACGTAGCAGCTGGACTTGACCTTTTTCCAAAGCCCTTTGATGCTGAGGCAGGTTTCATATATCTCACCAAGACCGTTTTCAACTGTGCATTTATTTGAAAAACACACTGGAGATGTGTCTTAAATGTGGTTTGATTGAAAACCAGAGACGAGAAGGATTTTTTTTGGTCTTTTATTTGTCTTTTTTCACACTTAGTCCAAAATAAATGCATTGACTGTTTGTGTTTTATCAATCATTCACATCTTTTTCTTCTCCGCTTTGTCTCCTTTGGGCACTCTGAAGCGTGTCTTCTGGAAATACAGAAGGTTTTTGGCGAACATCCTGGGAATGTGGCCCATGTACAACAGAAGAGCCAAAGTCATGCCTGGGAAAGAGACATTACTCTTTAAAGAAATGACAACAGCCATGCACATACAGTAACAGAAAGAACCACGTCTGTCACCTCCTTCCAGGATTTTATTAGAAAGATTTGGATTCAATAAGACCTCACTGTCAGTCCCACCTTTAAAAACTGCTCACTAAACCTGAGTTTTTATCAAACAGAAACTCAGCCAACTTTCAAGAAGTTTTTAACAGTGAATTCCAGACTTAACTTTGATTATTTCTCAGTTTTTCCAGATGAAAGTGTTCAGTGGACGTCAATGCGCAGAAAAGGAAAATGCTGTTCTCATATAATCAATGATTGTTCATCCCAAAGCGCAAAGCAACCTCACCGAGCAAATGATTATGCGCAGTAGTGATGTGACGTTCTGTGCCGAGGCTTTGAAGCGTGCGTCTAGTAGTGGAGGAGGAGCTTCCGTGAAGCATATCAAGTTTGCTTCATCAAGGGGAGGAGCCAAAAATGATGACGTCTGAAGCTTCGCTGTCTGACTGTACCACCTGACTGATTCATGAAGCAGTTCAGACTGTGCTGCAGGTTTGACAGCAGCATGAATCCTGCAGCTCCATTCATAATGGGGGTGTTTGATGGAGAGAGAGTTTAGAGAGACTGTAGAGATTTAGAGAAATTATTCTTATTATTGAATCAAACAATTAATTTGATCAAATAGCCTGATCTCAGTGTTATAAAAGCAGGATCATTGTCCAAACCAGAACCCCCCTCACATGGGGATGAGAGCTGAAACTCTGTAACAAGTCGGTTCTGATGCTTTGCTTCAGATGCGTCAATCACTTGGTTTTCTCTTCAGTTTTGTGTACATTTCTAGCCAATCATTTCACCTTTGCAGTGGTTGTGGGCGCGGTCATATGAATGACTGTGGTTGTGAGGGTGGGCGGAGCTTCAGTCCAAAAGGAAAGTGAGGATGAAACACTACAGCAGTATGTGAACTACTTTTGAAATGATTGAAAGATCTACCACCGAATACAAAAATGTCAAATATATATTTATTACTAGATGTATAATGAATGATTGCATGTTTTGATGTATTTCTCTTAACGTCAAGCTGAAATCTGGTGAACAACAATAACAATTTCACTTTTTACATGTTGGTGATCACTGGAAGGATGATTACTGCTTTGATGATTCGCACTGAATAGAATCATTCAAAAATGCCTTCAAAAAGCCTTGAGAGAAAACTGTGGAAGCATACAGAGAACAGTTCATGTTGTGCTGTTTAACCTGTAAGCTACTTTCACAGTCTGTCTGTATTTCTGCCCAAATTGGTTCAGAATAGATATTATTACAGTGACAGAAGGTCATTTATTTAGACATTGATTGAGACTAAAACAACCGTAGAATTGTAGTTTCACAAAAGTTAATCCAAAGTGATTTACCTGTCAAAGAGCTCAGCCAGTAGACCACTGCGTACTCCATGAAGGTGAATCCAGGACAGTGGAAGGTGAGTCCATATGCCAAAGATGGATTCATGTAAGCCGAAGTGTAGCGTCGGGCTGAAAATAAGCAGAAAAAGAAGCTGTGGTTTTTCTTGCTTTAAGGGATAAAAAAGGGAATTAACCGGAAACCGAAAGGAGTTTATCTTATGAGATTTCTTTTGCTTAAGGAAAAAAACGAAAGGAGTGCATTTAACACACTACAGAAGCAAGGCTCTCTGGGGAAGCAGAAGATGAATTCATTTAAATGTTCTTCCAGACCTCTTCAAGACTCACCCGAATGAGAAAACAACGTTTGGAGGAGAGCAACCAGGGGAACGCCAACGAGGGCAGATCTGCGCTTCAGGCTCAGGCAGAGGAGATGAAAGATGATTGCACAGATGCACTCTGTGGAAAAGCCCTGCAGCACAGGGACCTGCAGGGAAGTACTGCACTCACTCGACATCAGGTTTTTGATCATGTGCATGTCCGTCAGCTCCAGCCTCCAGTAAAACCCTGCTGCAAGGAGGCCCACGTGAGACCCAAGAAACTGGGCTGCGACCGTCAGCAGAGTGGACAGGGGGGTGTCCTCCAGCTGCAGGAACTTCTGCACAGACAAGCTAGGATTCCCTGATGCTCCACCGCTGATCACACCATGAGTCAGCAGCACCACAAACAGCATGGTTGCAGTCACATCAGGACCCAAACCCCCAGCCCACTCGCCCACCTCCACTATGGTCTGAACCTCCAACCAACATGCCACCAGCATGAAAGAAGAGGCAAATTCTGCCATGAAATGGAGACGTGGCCATTTTCTGAGGAGCGTTCGCACAAAAGTTGCAAAAATCACAACAGCCAGGAAGTATCCAAGGGACGCGTTCAGTCCTGACATGACTCAGCTTAGATCAGCAGTCCGGCTGTCTTCTTTCTGAAAAACTGATGTAAGGGGAGTTCCTGAGCTCTCTGGTGAATACGTGACACACACACACACATCTTATCAGAGACACGTCAGGTTTTATCCCACAAGCACCTGCCAAAATACACATGGCCTCTGCAAGGTCAGGTCAGCGAGGCGGTCTTCCTTCACACCTCATTGGATTCCGTTTTCCAGTTCTTCCTAAAAGACCCCCCGCCCCCCCATGAAGAAAAAGATCTAAAGCTTTTGAGTATTTCATTAATGACGCCAAACTCACATTTTTCTTTGATTCATTTATTCACTGCAACAAAATAAAGAACCGTTATGAGATGTCAATGCTGTTACTGGAAGTGTTTTGCCCGTTGATCACCAACACAAACATTTACTCCTACATATGTGACTCGATTTTCAAACAGAATGAAACCCAAAGCTTCCAGAAATAATTTAATTCTCAGATAAAATGAACAAACAAAGGAAAACATGAATGGAAAATGTATTTTACTTATTCAAAAAAATTTGAGTAGAGGATTTTTAAACGTTTCAATGATTTTCAATGTAGACATTCAAATAACCATCACTTGAATAAAAGCAATGTCTGGGATGATGAAAAAAACAGTTTTTTACTATTATATTATTACCTTTTGGCATTTCAAAAAAATTAAATTTCAAGAACATTTAAACTCTGGGAAGGGGCTACCATTGCATTTAATTATATAAGGCTGAAATATTTTCTTTTCAATTTGAAGTTTCAATTCATGCATAAAAACAGTGTCTGTTCCTAACTTTTTTCAGGTATTTAAGTGATTGAATGAATAAATCAACCCAAACTGTTATTCTTTATGGTTGATTCCTAAATTAAAGATGTAATTTTGAAATGAAACTGAAAATTAACCAACTCCTAGATTAAACGTTAGGATTCCTAATTTTTCAAAAAATACTTAAGAACAAGTTCTAAATAAAAAATTAAAAGCAATACATGGGGGGGGGGGGGGTCAGAATTATTTTTTAAAAATAGAATAATGAAAAAAGGCAAACCTTTAAATTCAGTGTGAAAAATGTGAGTGATGTTGTTACATTTGTGAATTTTCAGAAAAATGAATTTCTTTCCAGAGAAAACTTTAAACCTGGTAAGTGTTATTAAAATGACTTGAAACCAGCTGATGAAAAAGTGACATATTGGTACTATTTGTGAAGTAAAATCTTCATCCTGTTAAAAAAAAAAACTCAATCAAAACATTAAAGTCGCGAGGTGCGTCGTATGGCCTGCAGGCACTACGCAGCACCCTTTCCTCCTGTTTCTACGCCCCAGCATCCTCGCATCCCACCTCTACGCACTACCGCCACCCTCGCTGCCTACCATTGACCCGACCCCACTCGCAAAGCAGCCACAGCGCACGTTTGAAAAACAAACGCACACCCCGTTTCTCCAAGGCTGGTCTGAGCTGTCTGTCAAAAATGGACATTAAAAAAAGCACTTTTTTCAAAATGGCGCTTTTCTGTTGGTTTTAGCGCCAATCAATCACTTTTTAAATGTTTTGGTCACCTGGTGATACCGAACAGATTGTCGTAACTTTCAGAAGAATTGGCAGAAGTAAACTTTGGAATTTCCTTAGCAACCAAGATTATTTGCTAACCACGCCCACCAACCTAATTTGTTCATAACCAGTCTTATGATATTGTGTCTAGATCAGTCAGGGCTCAACATATTACATTTTCACAATATTACGTCAAAGAATGTGCAAGAATTAAGAGTATGCGACTTCTGTGAGCTTGCCACTCGCACGTCATTTAAAATCTAAAACCTCTAATTCCAACATTTTTTCACAGTACCTTTCCAATGATGCTCGAGGTGTTAAAAGATGATTGATGATAATCCCTAGGACGAGTTTTTGTTTATAGCTTATACTAAAGCTTGAAGCTTGTGCTTAAAAATTCAAGATGGCGGCCTCTTCCCAAGGTCAAATGTAATGAAACTTCTGTGGTGGTTGCAGACTCCGGCATGTTTGTGTAGTTTTGTAAAAATCGGAAGAACCAAAGTGTTGTTTTCCCATTTTGTGGAAAATTGCCAAATCTCACACTTTGCTACAAAATGGTCGCCAAGCCGTGGGTCATGTGGCCATCTCATAATAATTTCAAAAGTTCTCCTGGATATCCCCAACACGTGTCTTTTAGTTTCGTTTGTGTATTTTGAAAAAAAATGTTTTAGCTTCGTAAGCGATTTCCGGCCCATTCATTTTTTTTCCAATTTCACTTTCTGTGATGTCATCACGGCTTTGCTGAAAATGTATTTTCCATTTTCGCTAGGTGTGTCCAAATTTGGTGACTTTTTGTACATGTGGCGGGGGTCAAATTTTGACTCAAAGCCGCAGAAATGTTTCCAGCTATGAAATGGTTGTTGCAGTCAGAGACTGTTGCTGCGGGTCATAACAATTCATGGTTAATGACAGACCACTCTTATTTGGCAGGGTCCTAATATCAAAGGCAGAAGACATATCCTGCTAGAGATATTAGGGATAAACTTTCAATCAAACTTATTTTGACAGGTGACTTTTGACCCTACCATCCATCAAAATTTTGACAGGTTTTCCAACTGATGAGAATTCATCTTGCGTGATAATAGTCCACGAGAACTTGTCTTTTGGAGTTGATTTGCATCACAGAATCAAAAGTTTTCACGCTGGCGCGTGTGAGCGGATAAAGCGCATCACCTTTCAACAAAGCCACTTTGTGACCTAACCAGACTGCCGGTGACACAACCACTTTCTTCACAAACAGAGACACTCCTAACACAATCAGTTTGAAAGTGAAGTTGTCTGCCCCCATAAGACAAAAAGCGTCATTGGAGCTTTATTCTTAGATCTACAAAATTCAACAAAAGTCTCTTGCAGAAAAGCAGGTCAGCGTGTAAGGGGCCCACGAGGTGTACTTCCCTGGTATTGTTTGTGAACTCTGCTCATTTGTTCAGACCCTTTTTAGGTCAGTTGCGAGTGACAACATGTCCATGTTTTCTGGGGTGTCTGCGGTAAACTGACTCTTGAAGGTGTGGTTGGAGCAGTTTAGCAACGTTTCAATCATGGCTCTGTAGGGATGGGTGGCGCTGGATTGTGAAATCAGCCAATCTCCTAAAATCCCATTGCCCTGATCAAAAATGGTGTTCAAAGTGTAATTGATGGGCAACATCTGAGCGTCATGCTGTCAGTCTGATCCATCTGCATTACATACTTTTAACCACAGGTAAAGCAACGTGTCGTTCAGATCCAGTGGTCACCGTCCCCGGGGATAAAACATTCCAGGGGTCCGGTTTCGGTGATAGTGGCCCCTGGAGTTATTTCAGAGTAAGTTTTATCCATGATGGACAGCTCCGTCATGGGAGCGGAAAACAGATCGAGTTCCCAGAGTCCATTCCGGAGATTTTTGATGCAGCAGATCAGCCATCTCTCTCTCTCTCTCTCTCTAAAAGATGTCCACGGAACCGATATGCTTCTTATTCCTCTTGCTCTTGGCTACTAATTTAATGTTTTTGTTGGCATTGGAAACACTTTCCCTTCATTTTTGTTCAATAATCTTTGTGGCATAACATTTTCTACTGAAGTGTATTTTCTCTGTTCCCTTGAAAGTAACTGACTTCCAAAAACAAGCCCTTTATCCTGGTTATTGATTTAAAAACGTAACTTTAGTTCACACAGATATTCATTTGGAAAAACAGAGAAATTCTTTACAAAAGAAATCCTTGTGTTATCGCCCATGGTTTGACAGAAATCCAGGTGGTAGGTCAGTTACTGAACAAAGATGGTTTTCTTTTCATTTTCAGAATTTCTTCTGAACTTTTGCTTCACAGTGACTCCTAAAAGTACGCCGTTGTATTTGATGCAAACCCGACAGGTTTTTTTTTGTCAATTTCTCAAACATCTATCACTCAAAGTAATCCTGCTGAAACTACTAAAGAGGCAAGTTTCACAGTATTTGTTGTGTTTTCTGTCGCTTTTGTCTTGTTTCATTCTAGGAACTAATAAAGTTTTTAAATAAAAAAAAGAAATCCTCGCGTGACGTCATGTTCCGCGACGCTCAACTGTATCTAGCTAGCACGTAGACGCCGTCGCGCTCAGGCGCGCGCGTGTCGGTGTGGCTGGGTCTGGAGGGATGGCAGCGCGCTGCGCAGCGGCGACTCTCAGAGCGGAATGAGCGCTCGTCGGGATGGCGGACAAACCGTCGGCGCTGTTCGTGAAGCTGTTCGCCGCTGGGTTCTACGGCGTGAGCTCGTTCCTGATCGTGGTTGTGAATAAAAGTGTTCTCACCAACTACAGGTAACGGGTCCGCTAGCTTAGGCTAACCCAGCCCGTAGAAGTTTGGACATTAGCTTGAGTTGGCCGCATCACCGCCAGTCCTGTGGCGAACGTGTCCCTCCGCGGAGCTTCTGATGCCGTTTCTCCTGTTTTAGGTTCCCTTCATCGATATGTGTCGGAATAGGACAAGTGAGTAGAACTTTTCCTCCCCTTTTGACCCCACGCTCATAACTCCGTTAACTTCTCCGTGTTCGCGCAGATGCTGGCCACGGTGACCGTGCTGTGGGTGGGCAAGGCAGCCCGGGTGATCAGCTTCCCCGATTACGATGATAACATTCCCAACAAGGTGAGCGCGTGCCGTCCAGACGCATCCACGTGTTTGTTTCCAGCTGCTGGAGCATGTCCACATCTGTACTGTGTTTTCTCAGACTTTTCCTCTACCTCTCCTCTATGTGGGAAACCAAATCACTGGTCTGTTTGGTACCAAACGGCTCAAGTAAGTACATCGGGTCTAATTAGACCCACTGATGGGAAACTAGTTCTTTACTAACTGGTGAGTGTAATTTCTGCTCCGCCAGCCTGCCAATGTTTACAGTCCTCAGGAGGTTCTCCATTTTATTCACTATGCTGGCTGAAGGACTTCTGCTCAAGTAAGATGACCCACTTTAGCTGTCCTCCAGCCAAGTTCTTCATGGGTCCGCTTCACTTTGGTTCTCTTTGGCAGGAAGACGTTTTCTTGGCCGGTCCAGTTGACAGTATTTACAATGATTCTTGGAGCTTTTATAGCTGCCAGGTAAATGTTCATCTCCAGGTGTGTGCAGTGTTTAGGTGGCTCAGGATGAGCGTCAAAGTTGTCAGCCTTCAGATGATCATCTTTCCAGCAGTCAGGAAAGTCCAGTGCTCTTGTGACTCATTCCTGCTCTTGTCTTCACTCACAGTGCAGATTTGTCTTTTGACCTGCAAGGCTACGTCTTCATCCTGCTGAACGACGTCCTGACTGCAGCTAATGGAGCATATGTGAAGCAGAAATTGGATGCAAAGGTATGTAGCCGTGCTATGAATAGTGCTCATTGTGGCTCGGCTGCTTTTGGCGTCCGCTTGATGTTGTTGACTGATGACGAGTAAAGTCTCGCTCAGGTTCAGTGTGTGCACAAACACACTGGTGTTCTGCTGATGAATTCTAGCTTCATGCCCAGACTGCAGCAGAACGTTTGCTTTGTCCGTCTTATGTGGCCTGTAAGTGTTATCAAGGCAGAAATGTTGTTTATGGCGCAGGAGCAGAGAACTCAGCTGCCTGCAGTCAGTCCACTATTACACGGAGGTGTTGGCAAAGCAGTGAGAAACAGAGTCATATCAAGGGCAGTAAAAGAAGCTGATTTCTTTCTGTCTTTTCTGTCTTCTCAGGAGTTGGGGAAGTATGGATTATTGTATTATAATGCCTTATTTATGATCATTCCTACCATGCTGTTGGCCATTGTAACGGGAGAGTTGAACAAGGTGAGCACCTTGTCATTTCCAGGTAAACCCTCTCGTGCATTTTCAGTTGAAGGACGTGTTTGGAGGTCTCGGGTTTGCAGAGTTGACTCCTAAAGCGACTCTGGTGCATTTCTGTGTGTGCTGCATGTATGAGCAGCTCTTTGGCAGGACTCTTCTGCTCTGCCCAGCTGGGGCCCAGCAGCCTGAGGAGCACAAAGATGCTATTATGCACTTGATGGAGTTATTACAGCAACTCGCTTCAGTCACAGTAGACGCGTCCACTCTGCTACCATCTTAACCCCACTGGAAACTCCAAATTGGATTTTACTGTTTGGAAAATGTTCAGTAATAGTTGTTCCTTGTTCTGCTCACTTTAGTTTGGTCGTTGCATGACTTGCATTGATGCTCTATGAGGAGTGGCTTCCAGTTTCTGAATAGTGAATCTCATTGAACTTTACACAGCGTCCCCTGCTGTTCACAAAAGCTCTGACATTTGAAGAACAATGCTTCTCTTCTTTCAGGCAATGGAGTTTGATGGCTGGTCGGATATACTTTTCCTTTCCCAGTTCATCCTGTCTTGTGTCATGGGGTAAGACACACATGCTCACACAGCATCTAGATCATCAGTATTTCTAGAGGTGAGCCTCCTCTGCTGGAGTTGGCGTGAGCCTCACAAAGGTGTGTTGCTTATGATCTTGTCTGTTTGCGTTTTCAGGTTTGTTCTGATGTATTCCACTGTATTATGCACTCAGCACAACTCAGCGTTAACAACCACCATTGTGGGCTGCATCAAGGTGAGCTGCATGCTTCGGTGAAGCTCCAGTTGAGCCATGAGAGCCTGTTGCTCACCATCTCCTGTGTTTTCCACATCTGTTAGAATGTCCTGGTGACCTACATTGGGATGATCATGAGCGGAGACTACATTTTCTCCTGGACCAACTTCATAGGTTTGAACATCAGGTAGGAAGTCTCACTGTGTACTGAAGTCTGTGTCTTCAGTAAAAAACATTTGACAAATAGACTTGGTAACTCCTGAAAGTCCCACTCCGTTCATCTTTTAATCTATTTTCAAAGTGTTTCCAGTGGTCTTTTAATTATTATGCCGTTTTTAGCCAAAATAATATGAAAAAAAGAGCAGATGTTAATCAGAAATGTATCTCTCTTTTTGAAAAATGACTTTTAATGAGAACTGTTCTGTCTGACAGCAACTAGATTTGCAATTCCTGAAAGAAATAACATCTGTTTGCTGAAAGCAATTCCAATTAGTACCAAAAGACAAAGCACATTATTCCCAGTAAAGCTTTACAAACTGCAATTGAAATTAATTTAATATCTTTAAAATTGTAGGAGAAAAAGCACTTTAAAAATAGTTGGAATAAAATGTTATAATAATAAAAAAACCAAAGAAGTACAACAACAACATAACATTCAATCCAAACACTGGAGGAGCATTTGACAATCACACTCGGTTCTACTATTCTGGACACACACACGGACACACAACACACGCACACACAACAAAGATACACACACGCACATACAACACGGACACACACACACGCACGCACACACAACACGGACACAGACACACACACAACAAAGACACACACACAACCACACACACACAACACAGACACACACACACACAACACAGACGGACACACACGCACACAACACGGACGCGCACACACAACACAGACACACACGCACACACACACACAACACGGACACACACACACGCACATACAACACGGACACACACGCACGCACACACAACACGGACACACACACACGCACGCACACACAACACGGACACAGACACACACACAACAAAGACACACACACAACCACACACACACAACACAGACACACACACACACAACACAGACGGACACACACGCACACAACACGGACGCACACACAACACAGACGCACACGCACACACACACACAACACGGACACACACACGCGCACATACAACACGGACACACACGCACGCACACACAACACGGACACACACACACAACAAAGACACGCACACACAACCACACACACACAACACAGACACACACACACACACAACACGGACACACAGACGCAGGATTTTCTGCATGTCCGTGACCTTGGGTTCCCAGGAGATGTGAAGTTGGGTTTGTTTGAGCATCTAGACGCAGATGAATGTCTGCACTTTTGGAGTAACACATTTCTCTCATAAACAAAGACGATATAGTGTCTAACAGTTCCATGAGTTAAACACTATGATAATATGAATAAAAGAAAACATCAGAAATAATCAGCTTTTCTGCAAACTATGATTTGGTATGAGAACACAATTTCAACTAATAAACTCATAGACTTTGAAAAATTGAAAAAATACTTTCTCAACAACACCCGAAACGGATAAATACTTGGCATTGATGTGAGCTCTTCATCATGTTCACACTACAGCCAAGATTTTGGAAAAAAGGCATTAGTTTTAATTTTAAGAAATTTCAAACAGAGATATGAATCACTGATGATCAACAAGCTACAGTCACTAATCTTTCAGTGACGATCAGTCATCAGCTTACTGTCTTACCACAATGACGACGTGATGAGAAAATTAGTCATATTTACATTCATACAGTTTCTAAAATGTAACAAAGGGATTTTCTCCCCAAATGTTTGTTGTAATAGGACAGTAAGGTGATGATATATGAGGACTGAGAGTTTGGCTGGACCTCCTCTTCAGCAGCGTCCTCATGGAGCCCTAACCTGAACTGTAGGCTTTTGTAAAAAGCCATGAATGCTCTCCCACAGCCAAGACACAGTGGAGAGAAGACTCTGTATGAAGAAAGAGGTGGAGTTTAATAACATGCATGGGGACACTGTGGTCACATGGAGGCTGGTGTGTGATTGCATCATACAACATGGAGGTGTTACACAGGTTAGACCAACTACTGGATATCTCACAAAAGTATCGCCTGCATTTATTCCAAAAATGTGCCAGCCAGCCCAGCCCTTATTAGAGATTTATGGGCTCAATTTAAGGCCATAAAGATTTGTAACCGTAACTGCGTGTTCGCAGATAAATCAAGTTTCATCTTACCGCAAAATAAATCTGCCCACAAAACTTAAGTCTGCAAATGTGTAGAAAGGGATGTGCATGCCCGTAAAAAAGATGTGGAAAAAACTGTTTTTGCAGCGTTTAGCTGTGTCACCTACGTGCGTGAAACACTCCTGCTTGAATAAACCTCTATTGGAAGATCTTCAGTATGTGGAATTTGTTACTCATTCTCTTTTTCCAACCCCATAACCAAGACACTAAAATAGTTCCTAGTAAGCTTAGCAGCAGCCAGGACCAGGTATCAAGTCCATGTGGACTTAGAAAGATAGAAGGTGGAGGCAGAACCCCAGACTCCTAAGAGGAAGGGAATGGAGGACCAGCTTAAGGAGCCATGGCTGAAAAGAAGGTGCCTGCAAGAGGTGCCTGAGGACAGGGATGCAGACAGGCTGGCGGAGGGAAAGACAGGGAGCAAGATAACAGACCTAATATCAAGGTTCAACCTACTGAGGAGAGGTCATGAGGAGGAGTTGGCAGAAGAGGCTCTAGTTCAGGGAAGGGAAACTCCAGGTCACATATTCCTGCATGTTTTCCAGCATACCCTGCTCTGGCTTGTTCTGATTGGCTGGACACGCGATTTGACGATGATTTAACTGTCAAATTAAACATCAGTTTAGTGCAAGAAAGTTCTGAGTTCAAAAGTACTCTGTCATTTAATGATTGCCAATGAGTTTAATGGTACTTGGCCTCAAGTGTGACAACAGTTACACAACAATTCAACAAAGAATTGTATCACAGACTAGTGTTGATTATTTGGTTATAAAAAAAAGATTCTCACTAAGAGTCGCTGCATTGTAATCAGTTACCTTCATCTGCAGTGTTGGGAGTAACTAATTACAGTCATTACTTTTTATCAGCGGTCCTCACACGTGTGTGTGTGGGGTTCAGTCACTGAGCATCAGCTTTGCTGTTCCTTCTGAGCGCATGTAGATGGAGTTTGGTCTGTTGTCGGGTCCGTCGGCGGGGTGGTTTTTTACCGGCTGCTGCTTTGGTGTCAGTCTTTCTGACACACACAGGCTTTAGCTTCTGTGTTCCTTGTATGGGCTCATATTAGTAATCCTTGTTAAACCATGAAGCGTAATACAGATCAGCAAAATATGGAAGGCTTTGTGGTCCATTTGTGACTTCATGTTATCTTCTATTTCTGCAGGTTTCTTTAGAAAGTATCTGAACAGTAAGTGAGGAGGCAGTGATAATGTCAGGAAGGAGATGAGGTCACACATCAGGTCATCTGTCGTCTACCTGTTTGGAATAGATTTGGAGTTTGGTTTTAATCCCCAGCATCACTGCTACCCGTCACTGATCAGAACGTGGGTCTCTGGTTTTAAATGAGGAAGGAAAGGTGCTACTGTCGGTAACCTGTGCTGCATTTGAAGGATCACTATGGAGGTGTTCAGTGGAGTGTTTGGCAGACTCTGTACTCTCATTTGGGTTTACTGTTCACACAATACCTGTCAGGTATTAACCTCATAAACCATAAGACACCTGAGAATAAATCATGTAGTCGCACATCAATGATTGACCTTTAAAGCCAGAGCTGTTCCTCCAACGTGTGTTAAAGATCTTCATGAGGCTGAAGTCAGGTTTACTAAAGTCTAACTGTAGTTTATTCCTGTTTCAACATGCTGGCATTTAAGTTTGCCTCTTGTCGTCACTGACCCATCGTCTTTTGTGTGTGTGTGTGTGTGTGTTGTTGCAGCATTGCTGGCAGTCTGGTTTACTCGTACATCACTCTGACGGAGGAGCAGTCCAGCAGAAGCAACGACAACGCCAAGCTAGACATCAAAGGCAAGGTGGACGTGTGACAACAGGCCGTGGGCTCAGCGGGCTCCTATGCAGTATTTGAGCAGTACAGAGGTGGGTGGAGGCTTTAGCCCCTCCTGCTGATGCCACACCTACAGCACGCTCCAGAGGGACTGACCGCATGGTTTTTAAAATCTTTTTATTCAGTGCTGCTCTTGTGAGGACAAGAGAAGGCAGAATTATTTCTACTGAGCCTTCCAGTTGACGCTTCCTGATCCCTGCTACAGCTGTGTACACACATCACCACGGCAACGCTTTAAGGGACTGCTCTTATCAGCCACTGTTTGCTGTTTACAAAGGAGGGCAGGAGCCTTGTGAGCTCAGTGACATGCAGTAACTCTGAAACAACAGCTTTTATGCTGCCAAAGTGGATTAGCAGTAGTGTCAGTATTTTTTTCTGGCTCTTTCAGACTGTTGGTTTCGAACTTAAAGACCAGATGTTTGTCGACTCGTTTTCAATGATTTTTTTTTTTACATTTTTCCCCCAAACATTTCAGTCTGAATGTCTTTATGTAGTCTTTTGTATATTTATTGGTTTAACAGGTATACTCTGTAGATGAAGTGAAGATGGCAACATCAGAATGTCAATAAAAAATAAACATTTTTGCATTAAAAAAACTGTTTATTTTGTTACTGTAGTCAACTCTGAAAGTAAAAAAAAAAAAGTTCCCTTTTTGAAATAATCACTTTTTCCATTATCCATTTTTAATAATAAAAATAATAACCAGATTTTAGTTTTTGTGAGGTATCAGCTTAGACTGTGGTCTTTTTGCTTTGAACACTAGATGGCGCTAAAATAGCTTCTTCTATCATTAGTAATTAAAGGTTATGGAACAACCCTCCTGACAGTGTTTTTTCCAAAAATAAAAGCCTTCAAATACACTGTTCCAAGCAGCAGCTTCATTGTAATGGTATTTTAGCAGCTGCTCTCTGAATTCCATGTATTTGTCTGACAGAAACCTTCCTCATTCTGCCTTTATCTGCATGAACAGCCACACATCTCTTCATAGTTCCATGATCACATTTTTAATGACATATCCAAGGTTTTCAGCAGCAGAGATCCTTTTCCTTTCTCAGATTACTTGAAAACTTTGGTCTGCCGAACAATGTGGAACGTCCTTCTTTTAGTTTTTCCTTTGAGCTCACCTGGTAAACTAATGACCACAGGTGTCTGAGATGGATGTCAGTGATTCCAAGAGCCCAGAGACGCTATATCATCCATGAGTTTCATTGATGGACAAAGACTTTGGTCTTTTTGACACTTAAATACAATCTGCAGGATAATTTGGAACGCACTGTGTTGTTGACATAAGAATATAGAAATGTGGTTCTATCCTGTGCAGGAGAAGTGTTAAGGTGAGTGCTGTGCAGGTTTGAATGATTAACCTTTCCAACTAATCTGAAGGAAGTTTTAAAAACCTGTGTTATTTGGCGAGTCATACCTCCTTTTTGAAGTATCTGGTCTGCTCGGATCACAAAAGACGGGTCCACTGTGGTCATATCAGTGGGTGGGTCAGATGTGGGAGGTCCTGCCTGAGTGAGGACCATCTTTTCTAGCTGTGAGCCTCCTGAATAATTTCAAATCTGTACCAGTAAACTTATCAAAAAATGTTGACAACTAATAGAGGAGATATAAAACAAATCTTTAAATCACTTAAAAGTGAAAAAACAAGTCATTTGTTTTAACTAACAGCCTGAAGATTGTTGGTCTTTAGTTTACAGAAATGCTTGCATCAACAAATACTAAAAAAACAAGTTAAACATGATCTTAAGTTGAAGTATTTAATGTACAAAAAACAAGAAAACTTCCAACAGGCTGGACAAGCTCACAAATTAAGTTTTAAGGAGCCCTGCTAAAGGAAAAACAGGAAAATCCTGTTATCAATCCAACAGGCTGCAGTAGGTAAGCGGTTCATAAAGCAGCAGGGAGCTTGTAGCCGTTCAATTCTTTACCAAGAATTCAGATGGTCAGATTCCAACACAAACCAGACTCTGCATAATCAAAGAGTGAACCATTAGGAGTATTTCATTCAAAAACGGATTTCCCATCAAACCACAGAAAATCCGAAACAGAAGTGATGTAGACAAAGACTCCAAACATATAAAGCTGCTGACCCCTGCAGACCCCCACAGTGACCTGGCTCACAGTCATGCCTTCATTTCATCCACACACACTGCATTGCTATGAACGTTCCACATCCGACTGACAAAAAAAATCCTTCACCACAACATTAAAACATATTTCCCTTAAAATCCATATGATAACCAGCTGCATGCTGGGATATTAACCGTTCTTCACACGAGACATTTCTCTGGAGCACCTGAACCACCAGAAAAGGGACTTCTTCCAGAGTTGCATTGTTTTGGCTTTATGAATACGACGCCGGCGTGCGGGAGTCCACGTGACCACAGCTTCAGCTGTGAGACGGAACACTGAAACTTCAAGCAGCAAAGTCAGAGTGACTTCTGTCTGAGCAGCTGAAAGGGTTTGAACTCATCTTCCTCATTCCAGCAGCAACCAGAGGAGCCAAAAATAGCTCGACCTTTCCCCTTACACATTGATGCTCTCAGAAGGTACGGCCACCAGACAAACCTGCAGGAACCTGAAACTCCACACGAGTGAGCAGAGCAAAACCTGCTGGAATAACACAAACCAAATGCAACCCTGTTAAAGGGAGGAGCACCCCATGAACAGAAAGGACCCCCAGAGATTTGAAGGTTCCTGTGTCCTTCTGCCAAACAGTAAAGGTTGAAGCATTGATACAGGCCTGATGGCGAGAATTTAGTCCCAAATGTTTCACACTGAGGCTGTATCCCATCACGACTCCCACAGGACCACCAGGTAAACCTGGTCTCTCACCATAAATCCAACTGACTGATAAAAAAAGACTTCAAGAGTTTCCTCTTCCTTTAGAGAATAGTTTGTGGATTTCTGATGAGGTGACATGAGTGTCAACTTTACAGAGCGACGAGGTTCTCCGCCATGTAGCACAGACTGTAGAAGCTGCAGCCTATGCAGCAGAGGTTACACAGAGACGACAAAAGTCTGTAGAGCCACAGGCGGCTGCTGAGGCGCCGGTACTTCATATCAGTTTCACACAGCTTGGAGTAAGCTTCGCGATTAGACGACAGTCCGATGTCCTGACCGAGTCCGCACGCCTGCTCAACCAGATGCATGTCTGCCATGATTTCTGATGTCATTTGGCCAAACCACTGAGCATTGACAGCAGCGACCGTCACCGACACAAAGAAGATGAAGATCTGAGAACAAAAAGCAAAGATTCAGGAAAAACACACCTGAAGGGGTGGAATGTGGCAGAAGCGGCGTACCTGGAAGGCTTCTCTGTCATCCATGGTATCCTGGGGATGATACATGGCAAAGATGGTGAGGTTGAAGAAAGCACAGGCGGAGCCCAGGTGGAGGTAGAACGGTACGAGGCGGCTCTGGATGAACCCATACGTGTGTCTGTTCAGGTGGTTGTCCATGACAAAGCCTGAGCAGAAATCAGTCTCCCTTAATCATGGAGTCTTCCTTCCATGCAGGAAGTGAGATTCTCAAAATCATCTGAACCGAGTCAGAAAATCTGCTGTTAAAGTCTGCTGTTAAAGCAAGTCCTAAAAGGAAACGTCTGCTCTTGATGTGCCAATACTGGATCGGTTTATTTCAGACGATCAGGCAAGAATAACACATAAGTAACACAATCATCAGAGGTTTACATCCAGAAAGTCATGTCAAACGTAGGGTAACTAGGCATCAAATGATAGACTGCTTGAAAAGGAGGAAGCAGATAACTGACAAAACCAATGAAAATGACTAACTGTGAAGCTGCAGATTTGTTCACCTAGAAACCCAGAGACCAGGTCAAAGCGACTGAAGTGTTTAACTAAACGGCATGACAGCACAACAAAGGAATTTACACGCCCCATAATAATGCTCTGTGCAAACTGGATGAGCAAGCTGCAGCAAGTCAGGAGGTCAGGTCACAAGCATTTAGTGTGCGAAGATATGTATATGAATGTGTGTGTGTGGGTGTGTTTGGCTCCAGCAGATTCCTTCAGAAGTGACAGAAAGTTAGAAGATGACCGAGAAGAGCTTTGATACTTCCTCTTCTGCAGCAAACATCGTAAACCAATTCTCCTTCATCTCCATGGTTACTGATGTTAGTCTGAATGTCACTGTTGGGCCGTCTTGTCTTTGGCTAATCCTTAACTTAGGAAGTTTCTTTCAATGGTTTGGAAGAGACAGCAGGAAGCAGCCCAGCTTTAATGAATCCTTTACGTTTGGGAAAACATGAGCCCTTTGACCTGTTCATGCACTGATCACCTGTGTGTGTGTCAGATACCTACTGGAAACAAAGGTGACCCAGATCTGCATGCCCCAGTATGTGGAGAGCAGCAGCAGCTGCAGCAGCTTGACGGTGAAGGTGGGCTCCTGCTCCGCGGCCATGCTCCTGCCTCCCCGGGAACTCCTGCTCTTCAGTGATGTGGTGCTGAAGGAGGAGCAAACACAGATCCACCAGGAACTTTGACTTATTTCATTCCAATTGACTGGACTTGCACACACTTCAACATCCTGGTGCAAAAACATGTCATTCCCAATATTTCTGTCTGTTGTAAAAATACTGTTAAGAGATTTTTTTTAATACAAGGAAGACAACAGGCTCTGCTATTGACGTTCTGGACAAATATTACATTCATTCATGTAAACATGACAAACCCTTCTTGCCCATTTTTAGCTGGGAAATGAAAAGTATGCTGAATCTATTAAACCTGTAAATTTAAAGGCTTTCAAAGCTATTTTCAAGGATACAATTTGAATGATTAATGGAGATGCCCTCGTTGTTCCCCATCATTAATGAAAGTTTCATTTTGAACATCTTCTCGTCACATTTTCCTCATGATGGAGGAATTTAAGATTAAAACGACAGTTCTGAGTATGTCTTTGTTTATGTTCAAAATCTTTTTATTTGAAATTGAATTTTCTTATAAACATACGTATATACATATATGCAGAGCAGCAACGGCAGTCGGCAAGCTTAGAGTGAAAGAAAAAAAAAAAAAAAAAAAAAAAAAAAAAAAAAAAAAAACAGATGAGCAAAAAGTAAACAAAAACAAAACACACACGAACACAAAAAAAAAAAAAAAAAAAAAAAAAAAAAAAAAAAAAAAAAAAAAAAAAAAAAAAAAACACATATATATACATATACATACACCTAATTTAAAAAAAAAAAAAAAAAAAAAAAAAAAAACCCCATGCCCTCCCCCCTCCCATTCTCTGTCACTGCCAGTCATCTTTGGGGGGGTGCCAGCACGCTAGCACCGCATGAAGAGCTTGAAGCCGGCCTATGTTTGACATCGCTCCCAGATCTGCTGAAATGTTTCCAGAAAAAAGCCCCACATCTCCTGAAAGTTCCTGCTCTTATGATTGAGTCAGAATCTAATCTTCTCCAGTTGTAAGCAAGACATGATATCTGTCAACCACTGTTTGTGAGTTGGGGGGGCAGCATCCTTCCACCTAAAAAGAACGGTACGTCTGGCCAAGAGGGAGGCAAAAGACAGAGTTTGACGTTTGTCCCGAGTTAAACACACCCTCTCCTCAGCGATCCCAAACAGAGCAGTCAGAGGATTTGGCTGTAGTGGGACTTTGAGGATCCAGGATAAGGTTTGAAATACCTCCATCCAGAACCTACCGAGGGATGGACAGGACCAGTACATGTGGATGAGTGTGGCTTCACCAGTTTTACATTTGTCACAGTAAGGACTGATGTTTGGGTAGATGTGGGATAACTTAGACTTAGAGATGTGTGACCTGTGTACCACTTTAAATTGGATTAAACAGTGGCGAGCACAAAGAGATGATGAGTTCACTTGTTTCAGCACCGAGTTCCAGGTCTCTGGAGATAAGGACACGCCCAGATCCTCCTCCCATGCTGTCCTGATCTGGGCTACCGGGTGAGATTTTAGGTTTGACAGCAGGTTGTAGAGGAATGAGATAAGTCTCTTATGGGACGGATTTAAAGAAAGGACGGTTTCTACAATTGTTGAGTCTGGGAGAACGGCGATGCCAGGCCTGAAGGAGTGGAGATGCTGTCTAACCTGCAGATATCTGAAAAAAATCGGATTTTAAGAGACCAAATGCTCTGCTTAACTGTTCAAATGAAGCTAGTGTGTTATCCAAAAACAGATCTTTAAAGCTTTTAATACCCTTCTTGTGCCACTCCTGAAAACCCATATCATGAAGGGAGGGTATGAAAAGATGGTTCGAAGCAATAGGGGTCAGAACGGAAAAGTTACACAAGCCAAAATACTTCCTAAACTGGACCCATATCCTTAAAGAGTGTTTAACCACCGGGTTGCAGATGTGTGCAATGGAAGGGAGAGGGAGAGGGGAACCCAGCAATGCAGGAAGAGAGGTTCTGGGCGAGTGTAGTTCCATTGCCACCCAGTCAGGGGCACCAGATCGATCCGCATAAAATGACCAGAATGCCATACAGCGCAGATTTGCAGCCCAGTAATACAGTCGGAAATTTGGAAGGGCAAACCCACCGGTGGACTTGGTCTTCTGGAGATGGACTTTGCTAAGGCGGGGACGTTTTCCCTGCCAGATGAAGGTGGAGAGAGCCGAGTCAAGCTGGTTGAAAAAGGAAGCAGGAATAAAAACCGGCAAGGACTGAAATAAGTATAAAAATTTGGGCAGGATATTCATCTTTATAGAGTTGATCCGGCCCACCAGCGACATAAATAAAGGTGACCACTGTGTCATTGTTTGTTTAATTTGGTTCAGTAAGGTAATGAGGTTTTCTTTGAATAAATCTGTGTGTTTCTTTGTGATCGATACTCCCAGATATGAGAATTTGTGTTTTTCCACTCTGAAAGGTAGATTTGAATAGTCCAAAGCATGCGCTTTATTATTAATGGGAAAAAGCTCGCTTTTGCTGAGGTTCAGTTTATAACCAGACAGCTTCCCGAACTGGCTGAGCAACGACAGAGTCGCAGTCAGTGAAGTCCCCGGGTTTGATATAAAGAGCAGAAGATCATCTGCATACAATGAGACTTTATGTTCTGTAGAGTTCCTCCAAATGCCAGTTATGTCCCTACAGCCTCGTAGGGCTGCAGCAAGCGGCTCAATGGCTAGGTCAAAGAGCAAAGGGCTCAGAGGGCATCCTTGGCGAGTCCCTCTGTGTAAGTTAAAGGGTTTTGACTGTTGAGAGTTAGTGCGAATTGAAGCGGTGGGACATGAGTATAACAGTTGGATCCACGAGGAGAAGTTGGTACCAAAGCCAAATCTATCAAGCACTGCAAAAAGAAAGTTGAATTCTACCCGGTCATAAGCTTTTTCAGCGTCAAGCGATAGAACACACTCAGGGACCACCCCGGGAGAGGTGTAAATTATGTCCAGTAGCCGACGTATGTTAAAATATGGGTGTCTGTGTTTAATGAAGCCTGTTTGGTCCTTTGAGATGATAATGGGGAGGATATTCTCCAACCTGCGGGCCAGCACCTTAGCCAAGATTTTGGCGTCCGCATTCAAGAGGGAGATTGGCCTGTATGAGGCACAATCGGCTGGGTCTTTACCCTTTTTAGCAATAAGGGTGATGCAGGCCTCAGTAAAGGATTTGGGAAGAGAACCCAACCTAAAAGAATCAGACAGTACAAGACACAACTGCGGGGAAAGTAAGGAAGAAAACTTTGCAAAGAATTCTGTTGGGAAACCATCCAGGCCTGGTGATTTGCCAGACTGCATGGAAGATATGGCAGATGTGATTTCAGAATTAGAAATGGGTTCATCGAGTGCTTTTCTAAGATCCGGTGGCAACGTTGGAATGTCAAGCGTGTTTAAAAAGTCAGTAGTCGTGTCTTGATCAGCTACGGTCTCTGAGGTGTAAAGTTGTGAGTAAAAGTCCCTGAATGCGCTGTTTATTTCTAGATGGTCTAACGTTGTGCGGCCACATGGCATGCGAATCTCAGGGATCCTCTGTTTTGCTCTGGCTCCACGAAGTTGGTTGGCTAACAATTTATTTGGTTTGTCACCATGCATATAGAACTGAGCCTTGTCTTTAAGAAGCATGCGTTCAACCGAGTGAGTTAAAAGGAAGTCCAACTTAGCTTTAAGTTCCATTCGTTCTCTAAACAGCTTGGGATCCTTGGTTTGGGCGAACTGTTTGTCGATCTCTTTGATTCTACTGCTCAGATCCATGCGTTCTTTAAGAGATCTTCTTTTCAAATTAGCAGTGTAGGAGATGATCTGGCCCCGAAGGTAAGCCTTCAGGGCATCCCAAACAGTGAGGTTAGACACCTCAGGAGAAGTATTGGTGGCCAGAAAAAACTTGATTTCTTTCTCTATGAACTCCACAAAGGTCTCATCGGACAGTAGGGTTGAGTTGAATCGCCAGAGTCGGCTGGTCTGTGGGATGCCAGGGAGAGACAAGCTCAGAACAATGGGAGCGTGGTCTGAGATGACGATGCTCTGGTAGGAACAGGACTGCACCAGTGGCATAAGTTGGTGATCAATGAAAAAGTAGTCAATTCTAGTGTAGGTGTGATGGACTTGTGAAAAGAACGAGTAGTCACAATCTTTTGGATGAAGAGTACGCCACACATCGCACAGTCCATAGTCTGATAAAAAAGCTTGAATGAGAGCAGTTGATCTCCTTATTGTGCTAGTTTTGTTCGATGAACGGTCCAGGATTGGGTCCAACCAGCAGTTAAAATCACCTCCAATAATAGGAGCATATATATTAAGATCAGGCAGCAGCGAGAAAAGTCGTTTGAAAAAGTCTGTGTCATCTGAGTTAGGAGCATATACATTTACAAATACAACCAGTTTGCTAAACAATTTTCCGGTGACAATAACATATCTACCAAATTTGTCAGAGATAACATTGTGAGATTCAAAAGAGATATTGGGGCCGATAAGAACTGAAACTCCCCTTGCCTTTGCTTGGAAGGAGGAATGGAAACGTTGTCCCTTCCAGCTTGTTAGGAGACGTTCAGTGTCTGAACTACGTATATGAGTTTCTTGCAGGAAAGCTATGTCAACTTTAAGTTGTTTAAGATGAGAAAAGACCTTTCTTCTCTTAATGGGATGGTTTAAGCCTTTAACATTCCAGCTTACAAAGTTTATGTAACTGAGCATGTGGGTTTGCAGAAAAAGTTGTGGTGCGTGCAGTTCAACAAGTGTGACTGCTGGAAAGAGCCAGGGCAGCAATAACAACAATGATGGCGGCTAACATGCAAAAACAATGATTTAGACTTTTTGGCAGCGACAGAGACCCTCCCACCCCCCACCCTTAACCTCCCAAACCAGAAAGCTGCTAAAGAGTAAAGCAGCAAGCTCTTCAGAACCAACATTTAAATATTCTTCCTTTCTAACCATCCGTTTGAGCTCCGAGAAAAAATGTCTAAGCACCTCAAACAAACTTTGTGGTTTAGAAATACTGTCCACACACAACAACACCCGATCTGTTTAAATTAACATAAACCATAAAAGTTGCCCCGAATAAAGAGAGACAGAACAGAGGCAAGTCACTGGCATTACCGAGTAATCTAAGCGAAATAAAGATCGAAAACCTGTTTTTAAGAGGACCCGGGTAGTCGGGGGAGGCTCCTGATGTATCCGTTTGCCTCGTCCACGGAACCGAACCACCTTCGGTCTCCGCTGGGCAGAGTGACGCGGAGCTTGGCGGGATAGAGCAGAGCGGGTTTGAGTCCCCGGTTATAAAGTTCGGTCATCACGGCTCTGTATTCCGCCCGCTGGTTGGCGACCTCGGGGCTGTAGTCCTCCACGACGCGGATGTGCTTCCCTCGGAACTCGAGCTTTCCCCGCCGGCGAGCCTCCCTGATGATGAGCTCCTTGGTCTGGTACCGGTGCAGGCGGAGGATGACCGGCCGCGGGCGCTGCCCGGGGGCCGGTCGGGCTGCCAGGGAGCGGTGAGCGCGGTCGATTTCTGGTGGGGTCGGTAGGATCTCGGCGCCGAACACCTCCCGGAGCATGTCGGAGAAGAACTTAGATGGGGAGCCGCTTTCGGTTGATTCCGGTACCCCCAGGATACGGATGTTCTGGCGTCTGCTCCGACCCTCCAGGTCGGCGACCTTGGCTTTTAGCTTAGCATTAGCTTCACGAAGGGTGTTGACCGTGTCTTCGAGGTCTGTAACCCGCTGACTCAGGTCCTCCGAGGCCAGCTCCAGAGATGAGACCCGCTGACCGTGGTCCTCCACCGCGAGGCGCGTTTGGTCCAGCTTTGAGTCCAGCAGGTTGAAGGAGGTTTTAAACTCCGCGGCCAGGGCTTCGCGATGCTGCTCCAGAAGCGTGGTGATGGCCGCCAGAGTTAAGCTAGCCTCCTCTTTTTTGGCTGATTTAGTATTTTTTGAAGACATTTTACGGTGGAGTTAACCTTGAACTATTAAGGGGGTAAACGTTTTTATGGGGGTCTTGTCGTGCGCGATGTTTGTAGAGGGTTGAAAAGAAAAAATAGAAAAAATAGAAAAAGAAACCCGGAGCTCCTCGCAACGCACTCCTACTCCAATCCCATACCGGAAGTCCTCTGTCTTTGTTTAAATCCAATTGAATTATTCAAATTTGCTTTGATGTTAGCTTGAGGATGTGAGGGGCTGTAAGCAAGCGGGGACGAATGTAAACAAAGGGATGCTGGGATTATAAAGGAGGCTAACTTCCGCGCCAACAGTCCCGCCCACAATCCACAGGCGAATTTCCGATGAACTCCTGCTGCAGAAATCAGTCTTAAAATCAGCACAACTTTTGGATTTTAGCTACAAACTCTAGAATCGTGATTAAAAGAGCGATGGGAACACTTCTAACATATGATTGAAGTGAGACTTTAGCTTTGAGATTCATAGCAAAATACTCGCGTAACCTCAAACTAACTTCCTCGTTGTTGATGAGGTGGCCGAGCTTCACCCGAGTAAGGCGTCCGTGAATAATGGAGGACCGCTCCTGGAGGACCGCTCCTCAGCGGCAGGAGGACCGCTCCACACCGGCAGGAGGACCGCTCCTCACCGGCAGGAGGACCGCTCCACACCGGCAGGAGGACCGCTCCTCAGCGGCAGGAGGACCGCTCCTCAGCGGCAGGAGGACCGCTCCTCAGCGGCAGGAGGACCGCTCCACACCGGCAGGAGGACCGCTCCTCACCGGCAGGAGGACCGCTCCACACCGGCAGGAGGAGCGCTCCTCACCGGCAGGAGGACCGCTCCTCAGCGGCAGGAGGACCGCTCCTCAGCGGCAGGAGGACCGCTCCTCAGCGGCAGGAGGACCGCTCCACACCGGCAGGAGGACCGCTCCTCAGCGGCAGGAGGACCGCTCCACACCGGCAGGAGGACCGCTCCTGGAGGACCGCTCCTCAGCGGCAGGAGGAGCGCTCCTCACCGGCAGGAGGACCGCTCCTGAAGGACCGCTCCTCACCGGCAGGAGGACCGCTCCTGGAGGACCGCTCCTCAGCGGCAGGAGGACCGCTCCACACCGGCAGGAGGACCGCTCCTCACCGGTAGGAGGACCGCTCCACACCGGCAGGAGGACCGCTCCTCACCGGCAGGAGGACCGCTCCACACCGGCAGGAGGACCGCTCCTCACCGGCAGGAGGACCGCTCCTCACCGGCAGGAGGACCGCTCCTCAGCGGCAGGAGGACCGCTCCTGGAGGACCGCTCCTCAGCGGCAGGAGGACCGCTCCTGGAGGACCGCTCCTCAGCGGCAGGAGGACCGCTCCTCAGCGGCAGGAGGACCGCTCCACACCGGCAGGAGGACCGCTCCTCAGCGACCTTCGCAGCGACGCGCTCAGCCTCCACAGTCGGAGGTAACAGCAGGTAACATCAGGTAACAGCAGGTAACATGAACTAGAGTCAGCAAGGCGGAAGTGCCGCTTCACAGACACGCGCAGAACATCTCAAGCGACCTTGTTCTCTTCGAACTTCCGAAAAACCGGGACAGAACGCTCACCTGAGTGTCCACAGGCGCGTCCAGACCCACGCGGGACTTTTCTGAGGAGGTCCGCGGCCGGACTGTCAGGAGGAGCGGTTCCTCTTCCTCCTTTGACGCCGAACCCGCATCGACGTCAACGCGCGATTCCGCCCCCTACTGCGCCGGAGCGGGATTACCTCCACCAGCACTCACCCTCTGAAGCTACGAAGTTACCATGGTTACACGCCCCCTTCACATCAGGACAAACCGGGCCTTCCTCCACACAGGAACATGTGACGGCATTGGTCAGGCAGCAAGCCTGCAGGTCCATGTCACCCACCTGAGCTCTGTCTAAAGTCACCAGAGGGTCTACTTTCACAGTCCTTCTAAAGTTCTGCCGTCTTTTGGATTTGAGAACAGTCACTTTTCCTTCAATGAAAAGATGAAGAAACAATGAACAGGTGGATGCTGGAGTTCCACCGGAACAAAGGAACAAAACGGAGTCCAGAAAACCCAGAAATAGTTTCAACATGGCAGATAACAGCCGTTTGATTTTTATTGATCAATAACAATCTATGAATTAGTCTGTCATCCATGTTTGAGAGTGTTGCACCGAAGGAAACAGCAGACCAAACACAACACGTGTAGTCAAAACCTGTCAATCATCAGGGAGACAAAACAAGTATTCTTGACTTGAATCGGCCACACTCCACGGAGACGACTTCACAGTCAGCTGAGACGCTGCTCCACAGGGAAACCCCTTCCTCTGTGACAGCAGCACAGTGGGGGGGGGCAGTTGTGTTGAGTCATGATCAGGCGGGCGGGGGGGTCAGTGTCGGGCAGATTTGCAGATTTTGTCATAAACCTCTGGGAAAGCATCTTTACAGCCCAAGTCGTCCCTCAATCTGTGATACAGCTGTCCGTCAAACATCTCCCAGAATTCCTCTCGGTTCATGTACACGTCTGCGTAGAGCATCTGGAACCTGGCCGTCAGAGGAAGGAGGTGTTAGAACAAATGGGTTTGTTTGTTAGTATTTCAGCAGATAACATGCAGTGGAAATGTCTGAGAGCTCAGTGTTAGAGGAGTTTGATCCAAATCTTTGAAAGTGATCCTTTGCAATAGTTTCACCGGGTTTCTCTTCCGGTTGAAAGTTCCTAAAGACCCACGCCAATGAAAATGATGTTTTTGATATTTATAACATGTTCTTGTAGCATTTTTCTCATGATGGAGAACATAAAAAACGTAAAACTGTATCTGAGTATTTCTTTATTCAAATCCTAAAAACAGAGGAAAACCGGCGGTTTGAAACCGCTCAGGTTTGTGACGTCACGGGCAGCTCAAAGTCCTCCTGCACCGCTCCATTCTGATGCGTCCCCTTACAGACAAACCGATCCACGCACGCCGTCGTTTTCTTCGTCTGAGCTGGAATCCGGATCAAACCGTACGGCTTTATCCGTTTTTATTCTTGCTCAGGGTTGTGAGGTGTTTTAAGTTAGCGGGAGAGTGTGTAAACAAAGGGATGATGGCATATGAGCTGAGCTAACTTCTGTGCCAACAGTCCCACTCACAACTCACAATTTCTAATGGACGCCTGCCGCTCTGCAGAAAATATGTCCTAAAAACAACAGTTTTAAAATAAATGTTGCTGAAAACGACATGATCATCATTAAAAGACCACTGGGAACAATGTAAAAATAGATCAACATATCGTTAGAGTGGGACTTTAACTCTTGCTTCGGTCTGACTGACCATCTTTACATTCCCACGGTTGTGCACTGGAGTCATAGAGTTTAGAGACAGAAAAAGCTCCTCATGTCAAAGGTTTCCATGGAAACATGAGTGCAGTACCAAAGAAGTAACTTTTGCTTTCAGTCATTTTGAAAGATTACATGGAGATCAAGCTCAGTGCAGCAAACGTAGAAGAAAACGAAGGGCTGACTAGGACCTCTGCAAATCATCACAAATCTCTCACATGGGAGTAAAACTGCAGATGCAAGGAGTCAAAAACTTTCCAGTTCAGTGTGTCACAGTCTCACCCATGACAGTCTCTGACGAACTTCTCCAGCTGCCGCGTGGACGCTTTTGCTTCAAAGTGTTTGACTTTGGGTTCCCCGTAGGCTCCGATGTCTACGTACAGCTCCTCCTGATCCCCTTTGGGGTGAACCATCCCTCTGCCGGGCAGCAGCAGGAACGGGCACAGCCACAGAGGGTACACCTGCAGGAGCACACGCCTTCAGCCGTGTCCCGTATGCACATACCAGCCTTAGGCCAGTCTCACCTCCATGTCTTGGTGGAAGCGCGTGATGGCGGACTGCAGATGCTTCATGGGTATCAGCATGTCCTGGACCACATGGTGCTGCTCGTACAGCCGCCGGATGGTCTCTCCCTGAGTGAGCTTCAGCAGGGAGATCTTAGGAGGAACCATCCAGCCGAAGAGCCACCGGAAAACAGGATTGTTGCCAAACGGAATGATATCCTGAAGGCAAAAAGCACAAGAGAACATAAACACACAAACTAGGAGAAAATCAACTCCAAACGGATCATGGGTTTTTCCTCATCCGTCCTTTTTCTACAAGATTGGAGCAGAGCTGGAATCACGCTGGAGCTGAGAACCAGAACCTGCTGGTTTGACTCTGATCTGTGAATGCTGATGTGCTGGACATCGAACTCCGGCTAACGCAGGATCCAGAGTTTCAAAAGTCCTCGATTTAAACAAGAACAATAACACTTAAAGTGGAAGAAGCATCTGCTCCTAACCAAACATCGCTTCCATCCTCCTAACAAACCAAACAGACTGAGCGGCACCAGGAGGAAAAAAACATGTTGGATCAATTCACAGCAAAGTCCTCTCAACTGAAACTCGGCTGATGTCACCATGACCAAGTCCATGTTCGAGAACACCAAACTATGAGGACTGACAAAGATCTGATAAACCACAGAAACCTTCACCATCCTGTCGTCTTGTTCTAAACTCCAACAGCAGTCACATGGATGTGTGATCACAGCACCAACTAACATGGAGAAAGAACCAGCCGTTTCTCCCCCATCCTGTTTGTCAGAATAACCGTTCCTGCTCTGGTCTCTCTTTTTAACGTGTTTTTGATCAAACGAGTTGTTCCATGATATCTTATCAGTAGTTCAAGTTTTTCCAGTTCTAAACTGACCAATCAGATGCCCTCTGGCCCCACCTCCAACGTTTTAGACGTTGGACACATTCTCCTGAGCCCGCTTTCAGTGGAAGGGGTGTGGCTTTCCGACAAGCTCACTCCTGATTAGCCAGAGTGGTTGCCATAGAAACGATGACTCAGACCGACTCAGGCCAATCACTGCTTACTAACGACGTCTGATTCCAAAACGGTGACGTTTGTTCTGTAGAAAATAGCAACTGGAGGTGAGGGTTTTCTGCGGGTGGCGTCTCCCCCATGTTTCTCCATCTCTTAGGTCAATGGTGCAAAGGCTGAGGTTTCAGATACCATGGAGGCTTGCAGCAGCTGATTCCTGTCAGGGTACCTGAAGCTCCCAGAAGATGCTGCGCGTGTGTCTGTGGTAGTACTGCCTCAGAGGGATGTATTCCACCCCGGTGCGGCCGTCCTTCAAGTAACCCTCCACATGTTTAAAGAACCAGGGTTTAAAGTGCAGGCCGATTCTGTTGATCTGATGTTGAAGAGCAAAGACACAAACATTAGCCGGGACAAAGCATGCAACCTCTCCACTCTCTGGATGCTCTTACTTTGTCAGGCTCAGCGCGGTCGGTCATGGTTCCTGTCATGATCACGGCGGAGTTCAGACTGTACTGGAGGCCCTCCACAAATGTGTTCTGCTTGTTGCTTGATGCTTCTGCGAAGCGTTTGCAGATGTTCTCCAGCCCCCTGACTGGCTCAAAGCGCAGCTTCACCCAGGGTTTGGCTGGTACGATTTTGATCTCAGCCGCAACCAGGAATCCCAGCGTTCCACAGGACCACGGAACGGCGTGGAACAGATCCACGTTCTCCTCCTGTTTGCAGGTATCAAGCATGAGGCCTGTCCTGTCAATCATCACAGCTCAGTGGATCCTTCACTGCTGTGGCCCCTACTACATACTGAACGTATTCACATCTGATTCATGAACCCAGGAAATACGGATTTATCTTTCCAATTCCAAACCAGTTATGAAAATAACTAGAGTAATGTCAAATAAACACATTTAGTAAGAATGAAATCATTAAAAGAAGCTTTTTGCTTGAGAAAAATTCAAGGTTTGCTTTAATAGAAAATGGATTGATGAGTCAATTCCCTTTAGCTTAGAGTTTCTTTGTTGTATTTCAGGCTGAATCTGCAGATTGATTCCCTGGAGTCAAACCCAGGCAGGACTTACCTCTGAGCAGCGCACCAAACTGCCATCAGCAAGAACCAGTTCATATGCAACACAGATGTGCTGGAACAGCCCATGAATATGGGAGGAGGACTCGATGCCCGTGCCCATCACCAGCCCACCTGAGAACGCAGAAAGCAAACATGCTCAAGTAACACAATTGCATCTGTGCCAGATGACCAGCAGAGGAAACACAGACAGACAGGAAGAAGTGCTGTGAGCCGGCGTGGACGGGAGGATAAATGAATGCACCGCGGCCTGATGGGAAAACATAAGACGCTGATGAGCAGTTTATGGCAACAGGAAATCCATTATGAAACACGATCCAGAGGTGCTTCCAGTGCAGCAGTCATTTCCTCCCAGTTTCATCCTTTCAGCTGCAACACTCATGTAACCCAATCACAGCATCTGCTGAAGCTTTCAACAGGATGCTGCCACATCACAATGACAACTGCACTGAAAAAGATGCCTCATACCCACAGTGAGGTCATCCAGCTCTGGCAGCACCGGGAGTGTCCAGCCGATGGAGTTTAGAAGAGCCGTCACTTGGCCCATGTTGGCCAGAGGCTCAACTTTCACCACCTGAAACACAGCGTCCAGTGAGTAAGGAAACACGGCGCCTCGGAACCTTTAGAAAACTCCTCACCATTAGGTTAACATTCACTTTAAGCTGATCCAAGTTTGAGCTCATAGAGGTCAATCCCTGCTATGTTCTTCACAACAGAAGCTGCTTTGGGATGTGTGTTCAGATCAGATGGTAGATTTGAATGGACTCAGGAGTTTGGAAAAGTGTGTGTGACTGCGTGTGTGTGTGCATGTGTGTGTGTGTGTGTGTGTGTGTGCATGTGTGTGTGTGTGACTGCATGTGCATGTGTGTGACTGCATGTGTGTGTGTGTGTGTGTGTGTGCATTTGTGTGTGTGTGACTGCATGTGTGTGTGTGCATTTGTGTGTGTGACTGCATGTGTGTGTGTGTGTGCATGTATGTGTGTGTGTGTGTGACTGCATGTGTGTGTGTGTGGGTGTGTGTGTGTGTGCATTTGTGTGTGTGTGACTGCATGTGTGTGTGTGTGTGTGTGCATTTGTGTGTGTGACTGCATGTGTGTGTGCATGTGCATGTATGTGTGTGTGTGTGACTGCATGTGTGTGTGTGTGTGTGTGTGTGTGTGCATTTGTGTGTGTGTGACTGCATGTGTGTGTGTGTGTGTGTGCATTTGTGTGTGTGACTGCATGTGTGTGTGTGTGTGCATGTATGTGTGTGTGTGTGTGTGTGTGTGTGACTGCATGTGTGTGTGTGTGGGTGTGTGTGTGTGACTGCGTGTGTGTGACTGCATGTGTGTGTGTGCATTTGCACGTGTGTGACTGCATGTGTGTGTGTGTGACTGCATGTGCGTGTGTGTGTGTGCATTTGTGTGTGTGTGACTGCATGTGCGTGTGTGTCACTGCATGTGCGTGTGTGTGACTGCATGTGTGTGCGTGTGTGTGCATGTGTGACTGCATGTGTGTGTGTGTGACTGCATGTGTGTGTGTGTGATTGCACATGTGTGTATGTGTGTGTGACTGCATGTGTGTGACTGCATGTGTGTGTGAGACTGCACGTGTGTGACTGCATGTGTGTGTGTGACTGCGTGTGTGTAACAGCATGTGTGTGTGTGTGTGTGACTGCATGTGTGTGACTGCATGTGTGTGCGAGACTGCACGTGTGTGACTGCATGTGTGTGACTGCATGTGTGTGTGACTGCATGTGTGTGTGTGTGACTGCATGTGTGTGTGTGTGACTGCATGTGTGTGTGTGTGACTGCATGTGTGTGACTGCGTGTGTGTGACTGCATGTGTGTTACTGCATGTGTGTTACTGCATGTGTGTGTGTGTGTGTGTGACTGCATGTGTGTGACTGCGACTGCATGTGTGTGACTGCATGTGTGTTACAGCATGTGTGTATGTGTGTTACAGCATGTGTGTATGTGTGTGACTGCATGTGTGTGTGTGTGACTGTGTGTGTGTGTGTGACTGCATGTGTGTTACAGCATGTGTGTATGTGTGTGACTGCATGTGTGTTACAGCATGTGTGTATGTGTGTGACTGCATGTGTGTGTGTGTGACTGCGTGTGTGTGTGTGTGACTGCGTGTGTGGGTGTGTGACTGCGTGTGTGGGGGTGTGACTGCATGTGTGTGTGTGTGACTGCATGTGTGTATGTGTGTGACTGCATGTGTGTGTGTGTGACTGCATGTGTGTGTGTGTGACTGCATGTGTATGTGTGTGACTGCGTGTGTGTGTGTGTGACTGCGTGTGTGGGTGTGTGACTGCGTGTGTGGGGGTGTGACTGCATGTGTGTGTGTGTGACTGCATGTGTGTGTGTGTGACTGCATGTGTGTGTGTGTGACTGCATGTGCATGTGTGTGACTGCGTGTGTGTATGTGTGTGACTGTGTGTGGGGGTGTGACTGCATGTGTGTTACAGCATGTGTGCATGTGTGTGACTGCGTGCTCGTACCTGCCTCTTGGTGTCTACTTCCAGGATGTCCATCATGTTGATCAGGATGTTCTTGTGGGTTTTCTTGTACTTGCCCACTCTGAGAGACACGGTGAGCCATCCCGGTCGGCCTGTACACATGTAGCTCTTGGCTCCATTCTTCTTCCACTCCTGAACCTGAAACAGGTCAGAAACCAGAATTTATCTTAGTCTGACTTCAAAACCTCGAGTCCACTCGGGTCTGACTGAGCAGGACAGTAATCTTGCGGGAACTTTAAAAACAAAATCCTATCACATTCCCATCATTCCCGTCAGTCAGTAAACAGTAACTACTGGCCCGGAACCTGCCTACGTCATCTGTGGCTGCGGCCACATCTGCGCACGCGCACAGGTTTGCTCACCTGTCGCTGGATGTCCCGGACCCGCTGGTCGTGCAGTTTGGGCGCTGAACACATCTTAAAAATGACCCACGCGCGCACATAAAAGTACACGTCGAAAATGACCGAGAGCGGCAGCAGGAAGACGCAGACGAAGATCCACCGCTGGTGCACGAGCACGTGCTCCAAACCTCGGACTCGGACCCACAGCAGCAGCAAAACCGCCAGAACCCCCGCGCACAGCAGCGGAGCCATGACTGCAGCCGTCCGACGCAGAGGCCGCAGCTCTGGGGATCCCGCCTCGCTGAACCCGAGACCAGATCACCCCTCCGCGGCGAGGGGCGGCCGCGCCGCTCCTCCACCGCGATTGGTCAGGGTCCCCAAAGGGCGGGACTCTCACTCTTAAAGTCTGATTTCATTGGTCCAGTCTGAGACTAGATACTGTAGTTTGACCAATCAGAAGGCGCTAAACGCGTCAGGCCATACCGCCTGTCCACGCGCGGAGCAGAGACTCATCCAGGTGAAGGTGTTACCTGATGGTCAAACCTGAACGTCACCAGAGAAATGGAGTCCTATAGAGGAAAGACCCACAACAATGGAAACTCTGGTTTAACACGTTCTTGTTTCTCCTGATGGAGGAAATTTAGAAGAAGTTCATCTGAACACCAAACCACAGGAGGGTCAAAATCTCCCCGGTCGCAGGGTCAAAATCTCCCCGGTCGCAGGGTCAAAATCTCCCCGGTCGCAGGGTCAAAATCTCCCCTGTTGCAGGGTCAAAATCTCCCCGGTCGCAGGGTCAAAATCTCCCCGGTCGCAGGGTCAAAATCTCCCCGGTCGCAGGGTCAAAATCTCCCCGGTCGCAGGGTCAAAATCTCCCCGGTCGCAGGGTCAAAATCTCCCCGGTTGCAGGGTCAAAATCTCCCTGCTCCCCAGGGTCAAAATCTCCCCGGTCGCAGGGTCAAAATCTCCCCGGTTGCAGGTTCAAAATCTCCCCAGTCGCAGGGTCAAAATCTCCCCAGTCGCAGGGTCAAAATCTCCCCAGTCGCAGGGTCAAAATCTCCCCGCTCCGCTCCATTCAGATGTAGACGAATCTGGATCAAGTACCTGTGCCGTTCTTTATGACATCGTTTCTTCAGAGCAGCAAGAGTGCATTAGAAATTCACCTCTGAGTCGTGGGCAGGACTGTTGATGCAGAGTAAGCCTGCCATCACTTCCCAGCATCTCTTTGATTATACTCCCCTTCACTAGCTTACCGTCCCTCACAACCCCAACCTTACGTTAACAAAGTCATAAAAAACAGCACCGTTTTTTTTATTGTGGCCAAAAACAGCATCATCAAAATTAAAAGACCACTGGGAAAATGTTAACAAAAGATAGAAAGAAGATCACTTTAAACCAGTGTTTTTACCAAACTTTCAATCTCAACAAGAAGAAGCAACAGGAGCATAGAGATGGACAGAGCTGGCTGTGATGTCACCCATACAAAATGTCCTAACCTCCAGCTTCAGCGAAATGAAGCCCATTTGGTCGCCATTTTTCCACAATACAGTTGGAGCCAGATGACAGTAAGCGTGTTTGAGATCACCCAGGCGAACGCAGCGCTGCGCTGAGAAATCCATATGTACCAGTTAAAAAGGATACTGAGCAGGAAGGAACTTTCCTCTTCTTGATCTTAAATTTCCCTGTGAGTTATGCTTTCTCAAAGAAACAACTCCTAAAGAAAATGTAGAAGCCGTTCAGTTTCCTGAATCAGGTTTCAGTGATGAAAAAATCAAAAGTGGCTTCAAAACAATGATTTTGTTCCTCAACACAAAACTCTGCACGGTGGGGCAGTGGTTAGCACTCTTGCCTCACAGCAAGAAAGCTTCTGGTTCAAGTCCAGCTGGAGGTCTTGGAACAGTGTCACCAATGGGGGGCCTTCCTGTGTGGAGTTTGCATGTTCTCCCTGTGCCCGCTGGGATTTCTGCCAACCATCCAAAAACATGCTTCATAGGTTCATTGGTCACTCTAAAGTGTCCTTTGGTGTGCACAGGGTGTGTGATTGTTGCCCTGCTACCAGTCCTGGGGTGTCCCCCGCCCTCACCCATGAGTGGCTGTGTTAGGCTCCAGCAACCCCTTCTCTTCTGCTCATTTGGATCTTAAAAATTCAGCTCTTTTAGGAGATTGGTGCTCAAAAGTTTCAACTTCTTAAATCTTTAAGAAGCTTTCAGAGCTCAGTGTGGAACCTGGAATGAACATGTATGACCGCTTTTCGCTGTGTGCTTTAATCCAGCACAGATCCTCCAATTACACAACTGAACAAAATGTACTTTGTATGAGTTTATTGAACTAAGTTACCATTAAGCTTCTATAGTAGCTTTTTGGGCAAATGTATAAGCTTTTTCTGTTTTTAAACTGCTTTGACAGTTCACTGTTAGCATTATTCAAGCTAATTTAGCTAATTTTACATCTACTAAGGTTTTTTAAAACAAATTTGGGATTTAGCTAATATTTTAGCCACCTGACAATTGTTTAATTAGACCTATTTCCAGTTTTTCAGGCTGATTTTGAGTTTAGCCAGTATTCTATCATTATGCTGGCTGTTTTGGCTAATTTAGACATTTTAATTTAGACATTTTAATTTAGACATTTTAACTCCGAACTGTAAAGCTGTCATTCAGGAGGACATGCATTGGTTTCAGTTAAGAAGGCTCAAGAATGATGGAGGGAAAAGGCTTGAATCTATTTCAATGGGAACACAGGCATCAGTTCATCTGCTTCACATAAGAACAATGTTTAAAGAATAATACCAATCATAAACATTTCAAGTCATGATTTGAGGTTTATCCATTGTTTCATGAAAGTCTTTTGTTTGACTGTAATCTGCACAAAATACTCCAACATTCGAAATAACTTTCTGTTTGTCTGTTTGTCCCCTTTAGTTTTTCTAGAACACAGTAATCAGACTCTCAAAGCTGACAGACGTGAGAGCTGATAGCAGTCAGAAGTCCTCCGTTTTGTCTCCAAATGTGTTCCCTTGAGAGACTGTCTCTATATTTAGGGTCTGCGCTGCACACTTGCAGATAGCACTCTTAAGAGTTTAGTTTTTGTTTACTACCAGACTGTTGTAACAGTACTGAGGTCATGAAATGACCTTTACAGTCCACCATTTGAACAAAGGGTTACTGTAGTCAGGCAGGGCTCGGGCTACACTGGATATTCAAAGTTTGATTTTATAAAATGCCTCTTCTGCTTCAGGAGTCTATTCAAATTCAGTGGACACCGACATTTTTTATTTTATTTTGTTTTTTACATTGTGGCCGTCAGTGGCCCTGCCACCTCAAAACAAAATAGACAACAGAAATTAATGTGAACTTTGTACTTCCGCATAGTTTGGTATCCATGCGCTGCAGTAATTAGTCAGACCCAAAATTAACATCATTTGCATCTAAAACGACAGCTTTTCTTTCATCAAAACAGTTTTCTCTTTGCAGAAATGACTACATCTCAAGCAACATCTTTCTGCCACAACTATAGTTTAATGATACTAACTTTATGCCAAAGATCTCAACAAAGCCAACGTTTTTCCTGATCTCCTATGGCTCAGCTTCCTCTGCAGAGGCCAGAGGGGTGCTCTGATGCTCCACCTCTCCTCTCACTTAGTTCTGTGAATCAGCTGCTCCTGACTGCACCTCTTTTCCTTTATCTTTCTATTTATTCTACATCATTGTTAGGATATTTTATTATTAATTCATTCATTCATCAAGCTTAGCCCGGCCACTCATGGCGAAAAGGCAGGAGCCACAATCACATCCGTGCACGGTCACAACCACAGAGATAACTTAGAATAACCATTGAACCTATGACGCATGTTTTTGGATGGTGGGAAGAAGCCGGAGTCCCCGGAGAAAACCCACACATGCACGAGGAGAACATGCAAACTCCACACAGAAAGGACCTCCATTGGTAACACTGTTTCAGGTCCACTAGCCGGGACTTGAACCAGGAACTGGGAGCCCTCTTGCTGTGATGAAAGAGCGCTAACCACTGCACCATTGTGCAGCCCTTTATTTATTCATCTCTTTATCTTATTTCTCACATCCAAACAGAGTACATTTTCAAAAAGATCATTCATTCACTTGTTGGCCAACCTTTGTCCCTAAGATCCTCATCCTTCTGCTCAACCGCTTTTATTTTTCTGCAAATATAACTGCACACATCTCACTTTCATGTTTTCAACAGTCCTCTTCCTCTAGCTCTGCTCTTCTTGTAGACACACACTCAGTCTGCTCGAGCACAAACCTCCATCTCCAGACCTCCAGACGATCCAGACGAGGCGCTGGGTCATCACAAACACACCTAATGATTGGTTGGACACACCGAAGTCGGTCTGAGGGCAACTACTGTTGCCAATCATGTCCACACCCCTTCCACTGAAAGTGGGCTCAGGAGAGTCTGTCAATCAAACACGGAGGTGGGGTCAGCAGGCACCACATGCTTTTACTGAGGCATCTGATTGGTCGGTTCATAACTTGAATAACTTGAGATAAAGAAAAAAAATCACGAAACAAGGATGATCAAGAACACGTTAAAAAAGTATCAGAGCAAGAATGATTTTTCAGACCAATAGGATGACTGACTAACAGCTGTTTATTCCTCTATGGAAGTCTGTGGGATTTTGGCTTCTTGGAACCAACAGGAACTTCCTGTTTGGAATTAACATCTGAACAGGAAAACTGAAAACTGCAGAAAGCCACATTCTCAACCTTTCAGACAAGAATGAGAATGCCAGGAATAGACACCCCCTCCATCAGGATCAATTCCTTTCTGATGATAAACTCATCGCTTACGGTTGTTTGTCTGAGAGATCCAGACAGAAATGTTGTCGATGATGTCCAGTTTGTCCATAAACGCTCAGAGAAATTGCTTTGACAAACATCCCTGTTCTCTCCTCTCCCTCCTCCACACATGCACACGCGCGCACACGCACACACTATAATGGTACCCTCTGAACACATTAGACACAGAGAGGGTGGGGCGCCACTAAAGATTTCTTAATGGGCTCTGCTGTCCTCTTGTCCGTCTTCCTTGATGGTAAACACACAGCTTCTCCATTCCGGTCTGAAGGACGCCAAAGCCTTTCTCCCTTTTCCCCAACAAAGCATCAGTTCTCAGACTTTTGGACAGGACCTCAAGGACTAACATCAGGACTCAAGAATAAGGAGAATTCAATCAGGAATGTGTTTGGAAACGTCGGGAAGCAAACCGGATTTCTGAGAGGAATTACTGGTTGTAGGATCTGAGTAAAGTGGAGAGCATCAGTGTGACTTTTGGTCTGTATGGGGAGTACTTTCTGCGTTAGTGTCTACAGGAGAGTGGTGCCGTCCAGCTGGGTACAGCAGTAACATCTGCGAGTGCTGGAGGAGGATGCCTTCCCTGCATCATGGAGCGATCTTCATCGGATCCTTCCTCATCGCCACCGGGGGCTCCACAGCCTTCATGGTCTCCCAGCAGAACCGCCTGCAGGCTTTCTCCCTCTGCTGTGTGGTTCTGGGGGTGCTCATGCTCATCCTCGGCTTATTTTGGGCCATGAGCAACAAAAATGGAGCAAACTACAACCATCAGGAATTTGATCCGGAGTGTCCTCATTACCCGTATAACGACCCAGGCCAGGCCCTCTTCCCCCCCCCAGGAAGCCGTTTTCCAGAGTCCCAGTCGGCGTTTCTGCCCAGGTGGGTTAAGTTAAACAACAAGCTAGAGATGTCGATCCTTTTGAAGGTTTTTGTCAGAAAAAGAAGTGGCCAAGAATGATTTGGGTTTACAGGAAAACAACAGATCTGCTCCTAAAGAAAGGCTCAGAATTACTATGTCGGTCAGTCTGTTCTCATCAAAGATGCTCCTAAAAAAGAGAAAGAACTCAGTGTGCAGATAAAATGTACCAGATTACTGTTATGAATCATCCAAATATGTTTGCATTCTTAGCTTGGTTAGTTTCACAGCATCACCATAAAGCTCTATGAGGCTTTTCTACCAGTCACTGCTCAGGCACCAACCCGTACCGCACCGTCATCCCCGTGTTTCCTGATGCTGACGTTTGATTTGGAGCCTTAAGGCATCATGGGAGGCAGAGCCTGAGAACACCACACATCCACGGAGCAGCAGCCCTAACGCTCATCTGTGGCACAAAACTCCATGCAAGATACACCAACCCTTAGTGTGATCAACAATACAAACTGTTTCAGGAGAAAGTGCAGCTTCTAACCCGTTGATCTGTCTGCAGTCTAATACAGTCAAAATACAAAAGAACTGCTTTGAGCACCAGCACAGACCAGAGAGAAACTTCCTCTGCTCAAAAAGAAATATAAAGATTGATTTTTGACAGAGAGCTGGATTGTCCTCAGCGCTGAAGCGTGGCTGAAACAAAGTCATGGGCTATGTTAGCTTTGCTGTATTTTTATTTTCTGTCTTTTTTCATTCTGTGCTTTGGTGTTTTTCCTCTTAACGTTTGGCTTCAGTTTTGTCATTACCAACTCTGTCTTTCTGTCATTCCTTACTTTTGCTGTTTAAGCTCTTTTTCTGTGTTTCTGCTTTAACTCAATTTAGTTTTCAATCAAATCTGTCGATCCTTCCTTCTGCCGCTTCCTGCTTTTCGTTCTGCAACCAGGATGAAATAAAAAATGTATGGTCCTCTGCTTTAGGAAACCTTCTGGAAAAACAACCATTAAGTAACTTGTACTGCTCCATATGCTTCTCCAATGGCGTCTAACTTGTGTGCAGGACGATGGAGCGTCACAGGAGAGGTGGAGAGGATTTTGATTATCCACCCATGGACTCCGCTGGTTTTAGTCCAACGCCCCACCCTGTTCTGTGGCTCGGACCTCCACCTCCCTATGAAGTTGCCATTAAGACCACTTGCAGCTCCACACACCTGCGGCGTGCTTACTCAGACACACACCTGGCAACAGAACCCTTGTTTGGACAATCCAGAGAAATCAGCTTTGAGGTGTGACTCTGAACACAGACGGCTTCTCACCAGTTCTGTGCACCAGATGACAAAGGGCAGCAACCTGCACAGCAGCTGTTTAACCCTGACACTGAGCATGCTCATGTCTCTGTTCTTGCATGATTTCCTGCACATTTCTGAAAATGTCAGACAAAACTACAGGGTCCAATTCTGGGATTTCTACATCATGAAATAAAACAATGACATAACTTATTCAAATAACTTTTTTTTACTCTTTCAGTCTTTTGCCGCCACAAATATTACATGAAAAAGAAAAACTAACAAAAAAATTGCCAATGAGTACAAGAACTTATTCTTCACAAACCTATTGGAGGATAAACTGCTCTGAGGAGTCTCATCTCACTAGGATGAACTTCAGAGAAAGTATCGGAGTACAAACGCTCCTCTCTGGATAAAACTAATCAGTCATCTTTAGTGACATTGGGTTTCTGTTTTGTTTTTATTCTGTTTTTGGACCAAATTACATCTGCAGGGCACCAGCTGACCCCCACTGATTAACTAAAGACCTGCGCCCTGTTCCTCTGAGTTTTGCCTGTAAAATTGCTTCATTCCAGAAGTTAACGTGTTGCTGCTTAGGATTGATCTGATTGACCCAATATTAGTGCCTGACCCCAGTGGAATGGGGATATAGAACAGCGTTCAGATTTTCAGCCTTAGAAAACGTGAGGTGGTTCAATTCCAACCGTGACGTCCATGTACCTGTAAATTAGAGTGTAGAGTAGAACTAAGACATTTTGGAAGAGTCAGTAGGATTAGGACCAAACAAACAATGGACGCCTTCATCCTCCCAGAAGACAAGTAGGAAGCAGCTTCACTTCAGCATCTCTGTTTTGAAGGAAACACTCCAGAGATGAATAAAAAGAATTTCACTTGTTAATCTGTCAGATGAAAAGTTAGTGGGATCTGCATGTGTTCCTCAGAAAAGCTGTTTTATGATCTTTTTCACCTCGTTTCTTATAAAATCCCTTATTTGCATTATTCTGTTGGAACAGAAGATTGTCATCTTCTCCATCACAGTTTGAGACATTCACCACCTCCAAACGGACTTCTTTAACCTGCGTGGTTACCTGATTCACGCTCGCTGTCAGCACTGAGCGAGCAGCTGCTGAAGCCAAATATCACATGAGGGAGTCTGCATTTCAGTTCAGTTTGACTGGATTTCACTTCAGCCATCAATGAAAATCCCACTTCAGGAGGCAGCCCGTTCAAGACAAATGCTGTTGTTCTGCTCATTGTTTGTCTGTTGAACAAAGACGTCTGTGTCTTCAGTAAGTTTGCTAGCAGTCACACGTTACTCTGCACACCTTTTAGAATTTTCACAGCAAAAGCACAACTGACTCAGACATGAATCTTGAGAACCAAAGGTCCACCAGGGACTTTGCATTCGATCTACATATGCATGCATGTGTGACTGGCAGCTTTATTAACAACGTCAGTGTAAAGGATGATATGTGTTGACGAGTGTACTGAACTTTCTACAATAAAACCGAGCTGAAGGAATGTGTCTGACATTTGATTGGAATAAGGTCAAAGCAGAGACTTCATCTTTGTGCTGTGATTTAGTTTGCACTGAGAAGAAAAGTCGGATCCAGGAACCATGTATGGACGCAAAGTGATCGGGGAGCAAAAGGCCCTGCCTGGTCCTAACAAGGACCGGGACTCGCAGAGTGACGGAGACTGCATATCTAGTAACAGTTGAAGGAATCTGAGGTTTTACATCACTGCAACACAATTCCACTACAGCTTGTGAGCATCTGTTGCTCTTTCCTCTTCTTCACTTGTTCGGCAACAGATTTTGTATCATCTTGGATTTTTTCAAACACTTCTTCCCCACCAACACGGACAATGATGAAAGCAGCAGATCATTGCATCCATCCATCCATTTTCAGGGCCTGCTGAATCCCTTTTGGGGTCACGGGGTCGCTGGAGTCAACCCAGGTTCAAAGGCGAGGTTCATCATGAACGAGTCCACAGATCATCACATTTCTGTTAAAGCTGACTTTAAAAAGGGCTAAACTGACCCCACTGGAGCAGTTTTCTGGTTACATTGTTTCCTTTTTTATGTTGATAAAAGGAAGAGAAACAGCAGTAAAGACGGAAAAATCAATGGAACAAACACTGAAATTAAACAAGAAATATGATGATTTTAAGGATAAAAATGACTAAAAGGATTAGACTCTAAAACATGAATTGCATTTATTTGAACTGGTTAGTGGACACATATTTGTCCGTGCATTTTTAATCTCAACACCTGCTCTGTAATGTTACAGATTACGAATAAAGTTCCATACAAAGTGGATTTGTTGGATTTTTGTGATTTTTTGTGAATTTATTTATTCTATGAATTTCTTTTCTTGTATTTATCCAACACGCCTTAAATCGGCCCATGAAAATATCTTCTGACTTTAAATCTGTCCGTGATTACATACAGGAGACACACGGAACAGTGCATTAAGCAGATCATCATAGCATGAATGTGGAACAACAGCACTGTCGCCATAGCAACACATTTATTCAACTTTCTGTTGCTGCTGTAAGGTCCACAGTGAAATTCAGGCTCTGTGACTCTGTGACATATTTTTAAAGTAAGTCAATGGAGATAATGTTGTATTTAGGACAAAGAAAAATCGTATTCAAAAAAGAGACAAATCCTATTCACAACAGAAATAGGTTTTTGTTAGAGAGAATCATTTTGGATTTTTGAAGTGGGGTCCAGAGGACATTTACACAACATGTTTGCAAAATGTTGATAAATTAGTACAGTTCCTAACAGCACGTAGTCTGTGAATAATATTACTCAGTCCTTGAAATGACTTGAACATTCAATGGTAGGACTTGGGACTCGACCTGGGACTTGACTCTGACTTGAGGACAAAGACTTGAGACTTACTTGTGACTTGGTCCCACCTCTGAAAATAGCTTCTTTCATCGAAGGTCCATCTCCAAACTAAGACTCATTCTTTCTAAATCTGATGTAGAGTTGGTCGTCCAGGCTTTATCTCCTCTCGTTTCGATTATTCTAAATCTTTTTATCTGCCTTTATAAAACTGCTGCCGCACGTCTCCAGCGTGTGCAGAATGCGGCAGCAAGGTTACTAACCGGAACCACCAGAAGGGCACACATCACACCGGTTCTATTTTCACTGCATTGGCTACCGCTCCAATTTAGAATTGATTTGAAAGTCTTAGTTTTAACATTTAATGCTGTAAATGGAAAGGCTTCCAAATATATTTCAGATATGTTAACACCATACACCCCAAACCGATCTCTTCGGTCCTCAGATCAAAATCTTAAAGTTTGGAGAACTAAATTTAAAGCCCGTGGAGACCAGTCCTTTCAAGCTGTAGCCCCCAGACTCTGGAACGCTCTTCCATTCAGCCTCAGTGTGGCTGAATCTGTTGTTCTTTGAAAAAGCTTCTTAAGTCAGACAGGTTTTACATAACTATTTTTTTCTGGTTTGATTGGCTTTTACTTGTTTTTACATTTGTTTTATTTATTTAATCCTATTGTATTGCTTTTGAATCATGTCTTGTAAAGCACTTTTGGTTTTTAATTGTGAAAAATGATGCAAGAACCCAGCTTCCTCACAAGTTAGGTAGATCTAACCTTTTGAAATTGCACCAGAGTTTCACTTGAATGAGGAAACAAAATCTCAGAACCGCGACCCAAACCCACCCAAATGATGTCCATCAGCCTAAACCACTTTTCACCTGCAAAATCAAAATAGAAACCACAACTATGGAGCTGGAAACTGTTCAAACTGCCAACAATGCCTCTGCTTGCTAAGTTGCCAGTCTCTCGACTTGCTGTAGACAGGAACATTCCATTACTGCAGAGCAGGGACGTGCACAGGATTTCAGAGGGGCACGGGCTCAAAGTTGGAAAAGGGCAGAAAAAGAAATCCTCTTTTTTGTCCTTTGAACAATACGGAAACTGAGTAAAATTTTCAAATAAAGTACTAAGAGATAGCTACTCAGCTATATGACCTGAATGGGTGAAAATGATACAATTGTTGATTTATAGAGGAGAGAAATTATTGTCCAGATGAGTTCATTCACCTTCTCATACAGAAGAGATCCAAAGCTATAGAAAAATGGAGTTTCTTTATTTTGGCATTGTGCTGCACACAAAATCTACATGAATCTCATTTAAACAGATGGTAACAGTTTAAACTTAGATTTCTTACATTTATCCCCAGAATGCTGAATTATTACTAATATTTAATGTTATTATCATACTGTTGTTGTGAGGATTTTGTGGTTTAGTTTGGTGTTTTTGGTCATTTTTTTCTCCTGTCAGTCACTCCAGGTTCATGTTGATCATCCACAGATGTTTTCCTTTCTGTTCATTATCCTCAGAAACGTCTGGTTTTCAGTTCTACGTTGTCAGGTCATCTGCTTTTTCGTCTTTTTGTTTCTCTGGGGTTTTAGTCCTGTTGAAGTTTATTTATTAAATGTTTATGTTTCTGCCATCAAGCCAGTTTCCTGCAATCTGGCTCCTACACCTCCAGTTCCTGACAGCTGAACCCAAAGTGACTCTTGTTTTAGGATTCACAGCTAAACTCTCTTTTGCATCTGATCCTCTAAACACAGAATTCCGTTGTCATTGGAAGGATTTTAATACAAAAGATGCTGAAACGTAATGATACAACATTTAAAGGCAATTATAATCAGAAAATATTACACTGAAGTACAAATTAGTTTCAGACTTGTAGTGAGGAAGCTGTGAACTCGTCATAAAGATGGTTCATTTATTTTGAAAATCCACCTGGTGTTTTATTTTGAAGTTCCCACTCAACTTCCTGTCCCAGCATATCTGCCCTGCTTGGCTTGATAGGGGTGTCCGGCAAAAGTAGAACAAGCTTCTTAAGTGGTTTTCTGACATATTAACCATATAAAAGACTCAGCGACTCACAGGTTGAAGATCGTAGCTTCACCGTCACGTGTCTTCAGTGAGGCGACCGTTTATTTTGTTGTTCCTCAGTCTCTCTCTCTGACGGCCCTGAGGCCAATCGGAGCCGCAAAGGCAGAAGCGGCAGATCAGAACTCCCGTTTTCAAATAAGGTGGGTTTTTTGTATTGACTGTTTTGTTTTTTTGTATCTCTAACAGGATGTATTAATGATACTAAAAATACAAAATAAATGAAAAAACCAGAAGGGACTGGGGCACTTTTTAATATCAGGGCATTTGCTCAAGCACCCCTAGTGCCCTATGTGTGCAGGTGCCTGCTGCAGAGGGGCAGGGAGGTCAAAACACCTTCACATGATCCGTCTAATGCCATTTCAATGAATTAGGGTGACACTTTTATTAGTGTTCAGCTCAGGGTCCCCAGTGTGTTGGAGGGCCCAGGCGATCGCCTAACTCTGCCTATTGGTAAGTTTTCCCTGGGTGGAGGGAAGCACCTCAGTGATGAGGAGGAAGGGTTTGCTGGGATCATTTCTTTATTTGAGGCTCGCTGTGGTGTTTCTGCAGTTAAGGATGTCACGTCCCTCACCAGCACTGCAAGAAGCGCTCTCAGTGAGCCTCCTAACTGTTGGATGGCGTTTGTTGATGCTTTGCATGGTTCCTTCCTCAGACATGCAACTACTTGTACATGTTCACGTGTGGTGTTCTTGCTATTGTGGAAGAACTGTGGATCCATGAGTCTAACAGCGAACCTCAGAGGAGATGAGACCAAATGAATGAGTGCAGGAAAAGACATGACCACTGTGTTCCCCCATGAAGGGCCCCCAGATCTGACCTGAAAGCGTAAACAGATGCAGGACAGTCTTCAGGCAGCCCAGCCCTCCACTCCTCGTCACTAAAATCCTTCCTCATTATGAAAAAACGCACTTCCTTGCTGCGCGCGACCCGCTGCTCTGGCAGAGGAAGTGCTCGCCCAAAGGAACCTCAGCCCCTCTATGTGGCCCGATCTCTCCCCCAGAGCCGGATATGAGCGTCCAGCAGCGGGGCGCCCCGCAGCAGGCGCGCGGAGGCTTTGCGCGGCGCACAGACGGACCTGAATAGAGCGCTTTACCGGGGATCGTGAAGAGCCTGGCGGGCTGCACGTGGAGCTCCAGAGTGGATGCACAGACAGAGCGATGGTCTAAGCTGCTGATCTCTGAGATTTGCTCAAAGGTAGGGGTGTTCGTGGCAGTGCGCGCGCACGCGCGGGCTTGACGTGTTGCTCATCCGTGTTCCCGGAGTTCGCTGAGATCTGCTGTCTGCATCTGCAGCTCTGCAGTCCGCCGGACTCCAGCATCTGCAGCTGGAAGGAGCGGAGCCCCGCGGGCATGTCGGCCCATCACCGCACGCTGCTGTGCGTGGGTATGCTGCTGATGTCTGCGGGAGGGGTTCTGGTCTTCATAGTGAGCCCCCTCCAGACGGCGCTGTTCCTGCTCGGGGTCTTTCTGGGCGTGGTGGGCACGGCCCTGTTTATCACCGGACTGTGTTTGGCCATGAAGAACCTCCAGGTGGCGGTGCCCGGACACTTTCTCTTGCACCCGCGCACGGGCACGCGCTTCAACCCACAGCAGGCCCAGGCCATCCAGAGGTACGCGAAGCTGCACGCGGGTCCGCGCGCGTGCGGGTCAGAAAGTGAACGTATCCGTCATGCGGGACCGGAAGACCCAGGAAGCCAAACTGATGTCTGCTGAGGCGATGGCCTCCGACTGCTTCCGTCAGCATGCATGAGGCGCGTGCGCACCCTCTTGAATTACAGCATTAATTATGAATGCATGATTAGACCTTGAATGATCCGTACAGCTGGAACTGTTCTCAGCAGGAGAATTACAGGCCCTGAAAAGTTACTCTGACAGATGCACAATTTGTTCTGATTTACCCAAAAACATTTCAAAAAATTACACCACCATCATTTCAGCTGAATAAAGGAGGACTGGTCATTTTTACACCAAAACAACCAAAAGAGTTTTTAACCTGAAGAAGTATTTCAAGGAAAAGCAAAGTCTTGGTTTGGTGGATTGACCACATCTTCAAAGTAAATTCTGTGACACTGAATCAGGTTTTTAGACCCAGCCCCACAAACAATGTCTCTTCTTGAACAACGGCACCCACAGAACAGTTTTAAAGTTCCATGTTAGCTTTAAGCCAAATTATAATGACTCCACCACCGTGCTTGACTGTTTGTTTGGGAAGTTTGATCTAAAAGGCTTTCTCCAAAATTGACCTTCAAGGTCCCACTCGGATCATCTTGTCATCTGTTTTCAAATCGTTCCCAGTGGTCTTCTAATCAGGATTCTGCTGTTTTTAAACCAAATCAACAACCTGTGTTGGATGTCTTTTTTTAGATGGTGATGGATCAGGAGTGGATGAAAATTGCTATTTCAAAACGCTTGTAGTTGTAACGTACAAACCACAGTGATCGGGTTTAAGTCTTCCTGCTCCGCTCCATTCTGATGCAGACAAACAGATCCATGAACGTCTTTGTTTTCCTCGTCTGAGCTGGAATCTGGATCAGAACTGGACGGCTGGATAGCTCTGATATTTCTCAACGTTTTTGCTGCACCATTAATGTTAGCTTAAGATTGTGAGGGGCTGCAAGCTAGCAGCGGAGAGGGATGATGGGAAATGAGGGCAGGCTCATTTCCCCCACAGACCTGCTCACAACTCAGAGGTGATTTTCTGATCCTGCTGCTCTGCAGAAACTCTGTCCTAGAACACAACACAGGGTTTTGATTTGGTTTACAAACAGCAGAATCATGATTAGAAGACCACTGGGAACAATTTGGAAACAGAGGAAAAGATGATCTGAGTGGGATTTGAAAAACTCTCAGTGAGGCCTGGTGATAAACAGACTTTTTGTGACAAAAGTGTCTTCATGCAACCTTTTCAACCTCATTGTCTTGCTGTTGTGAACATGCTCATCCGAACACGCATCCGTTCAAACTGAACACAACTTCTGCTTTTATTGCACATTTTTAATGATAGCTGGATTGACTTCAACTCATTCTGCTAAATCCAGTGGAGCCAGTAAGGAATCCCGCGTGGCACAGGAAAACTGCCACTCCCCCAAGTGGAAGTTCTAGACACGGAAACCCCAACAATGATGAACAGTATTACAAAGTATTATAAAAGCTAAAAGCAAAGTTCCCAGAATGTTAAGTCCTTGCAGAATCTGCTGAAGTAGTGAAGCTGGGCGCCAGCCTGCAGAGAGGGAAGCGCTGGCACAGAAAACAATAGACTGCCCCATAAATCCTGCCGGCTCTGCTTCCGGCTTCCCTTGAATTAAGAAAAACCTGCATCCTTAAAGATATACAGTAGAATATGACAGAAACGGGGCTCGTTTTAAACACATCTATTGGAGTTTGTTCAGAATGCAGCCTGATAAGCCTGTTCAGAGAGCAGATCTTTGGAGGAAGTCACGCTGAAAAAGTCCGCTTCCTGCACAAGGACAGAGTCTCCACTAGAACTGATCTATAATGGCTCTGCTCATCGTTCAGAACGGCGGAAAAGAAACGCCAAGAGCTAGATCAGTACTTCAAACCTGGTCTGCTTTTTTACTGTGACATGCAGGCAACAGAAAGCATGCGCATGTTGCACCAAGCCCCGCCTACTTTTGGCCTTGAGAATGGGTGGCTGCAAAAAAAGAGCCATATATCCAGTAGACAGGGTGCAGATCTGCATTTACTTAAAGCCCGTGAGCCAAGTTTCAACTACAACACAACAATTTAATGAAATAACTGTAGGAAACAGAAACATTTTCTACAGTAAAAGCTTTTAACAAAGTGGCACAAATTAAACAAGGCAATTCAAAATGTAAAAACTGTTGAAATAAACCAAAACATGATTTGAAACGTATGGATCCATGGATATTTGAAAGTAGGCGAGTCCACAGGGACTTCCTCGTCAGTTAGCGAGCAGCACGTTTAAGCCACAGTTAGACCCAACTTGTTTCCTTTGAGGTTTTGGAACTGCTGTTTCATTAGGCCTAAAGGTCTGCAAACTGCAATGACAGCATCCTCAGGAACAAAAAAGATGTGCATGAACGTATGGATGGATTCCGGAGAACTGAGCAGCATCAAGAATGACTGTCACTGAACATGTGTCATGTTTGTTTTTTAGACCTGCTTTAGCACATGATAGTTTATTCTGAAGCCCAATGGCTCATCTGTCTGTCATCTGCCTGTCAGGAGGTTGGACCGCATCCGCCGGGAGATGTCGTCAGACTCTGTTGAAGAGACTCCAGAGCCTGAGCCTCCACTACCATGCACCCCACCGCCCTGGACCATGGAGCCGCCTCCCTCCTACGACACGGTGATGAAGAGCCAGGAGCAACGGGAGCAGCTGTAGCCTCCAGTGGACAGCCTCACTCACATCAGTGCCTGTGATTTTCAGAGCCTTATGAACGCCGAGGTGGAATGACTCCACCGTGCTTTGCGTTTGATGAAGTAGGACCATAAAAAAAGACAGCAGAGCCTGAAATAACAAGGATTTGAGTTCAAAAACATGAGTAACAATCTTGTTGCTGTTTCTCTGTTAGCTGTTGTGCCTGGAATCTGTATCACATGATGCCTGTGGGCCTATCAGGGCTGTAAACCCTGGCCCACCCTACATTCCTAAAGAAAACTAGTTAAACAGTTATTATCATTGACCATATATAGAGAACTGGACTGAGTGACCCCTCCCCTCTGGTTTTCCAAACAGGAAGTACCTGCTGGCTCCAAGAAGCCAAAATCCCACAGACTTCTACAGAGAAATAGACAGCTGTCACTCCGTCATTCTATTGGTCAGATACTTTTTTAACATCCTCTTGATAATCCTCTTTTTTCATGGTAGTTTTTTCATTGGTTGAAATTATTCAAGTTATAAACTGACCAATCAGACTCCTCAGAAAAAGCATGTGGTTCCCGCTGGCCCCACCTCCAACGTTTGATGGACAGAGCCTGGGGGTTGGGGGGGCTTTGAACAAGCTCACTCACGATTGCTGACAGTAGTTGCCAAAAGAATCAGACCAACTGAGACCAATCTCTGCTTACTGATGTCGTCTGGGTCCAAATGGCGGCGTCTGTATGGCAGAAACATGAAAGAATTGGCTTGGTTGGGTTGGAGCTGTCACTCACTCGGTCCACTTCTCTGATACAGTCAATGGTTGTTATGGGAATGAAAGCAAAAACCAACACTTGTTAATACAAACTAAGAAACGAAAGATTTCTACAAGGCAACAATAACTTATTTTCATAAAGAACTTTTGAACAAAAAGGCAAGCATGTATCAAGAAAACAGGACCGACTTCTGTGTCTATTAAACAAAAGCTACAAACATATTGTTATTGCACAAGTGAAGAAATAAAAGATTCTCTTAAAAACGGACTGATGGTGTGAAAAGCTTTCTTTTATCAGATCAGCTTGGCTGGTAAGTCTGCGGATGCAAAAAGGTTAAATGCAGAAAATATGTCCAACTTCACCTATGAGTATCATTGAGTAGAACTCAAAGTCTTGAGAAGACTTTCCTTCAGCCTGATGAACAGAGAAGCTGCAGAGGTTTTCTGATGTGCAAACCTGGTAACCAAAGCCAATCTTTGGTGGCTCCAAACAGATCAGAGTTTCCTCAGCTTCTCCTGACCGTGATCCTTTCAGCATCACTTTAGCTTGTGGGACATGATTGTGGAAGGCTGAGAAGTCTGCCACCACGGCGTCAGACACCACGCTTTGCTTTTTTGGCACATCACAAACAGAGACTCTGCTTCAGAACAGACCAGTTACAAGTTGCAGCAATTGAGTGAAAAAGCTGCGAAACAAAGAGGGAAAAGGCTGTGGAGACATGTCTGCAGGATGACCGAGTCCTGATGAACAACTGCACAGCTAAGTTTGAGAAGGTTCTCTTCAGGACTGTTCTCTTTGCTCAAAGTAAGGTTCATGTCCACAAATCCTCTGCAGCTCTACCTGCATATGTGTGATATGTATAATCGCAGTGTTTTATGAGTCTGCTTCTGTTTGTGCATCTCGTACGTCTTCAAACGGTTTGTTCGTGGCCGTGGGGCTCCTCACTGTAGCTCATGTCACTACAAAGTGCTTCAGCCAGTGACAGCAGAATGCTAACAGGACAGTATTATTTACTGCTCAGCTTCCAGCATCAGCTCTGCCGGGTCAGCTCTGGAAACCGCCTCAGTGAACAGCTGTGACAGCAGAGCATTCCAGGAGATCCCAAAAGAGACAGGAAAGTGAGGAGCAAACGGCTGTGAACTCTCAGTTGCTCCAAAACGGAGATCTCAGCCTCCTTTTGGTCAGCAGCCTACATACAGGTGACCTGTCGCTTCTACCTGACCTGAAGGCTGTTAATAAGCAGCCGACTGAAACCGTCTTCACCTTGAAATACTCTGTGCCTTCACTCAAACACCAGGCCGAGGCGGCGGAGGGGAAGCCATACAGAGACCAGCTGGTGGCTGGTCTGTGTGTGGTGGCCGTGTGCCTCTTCATCATGATGAAGGAGCGGCCACACGTCTGTTACCGTGTGCGTTCTGGGCACCACCGGGGAGTGTGTCAGGATGGCGTAGAGCTTCTTCCAGTGCTATCCTCATGGAAATGGTTTGGAAGGACATTCAAAAGAGGGGGCATTTCCTCTGTAGATGTTTTCATCCTGAAGGAAGACTCAGCGGAGAGCGACTGAGAGGAAAAAAGAAAGATAACAACCCAAACGAAGAAAACTCCTCCAGTGTGAACTCTCTTGTGTGAGGAACACACTCCATCAATGCTGTTATAAAAACGTCTTCACCGTGTGCGTCAGCCTCTGGTGGAGCAGGCGGCTCCAGGGTTAAGACGAGCAGAAGCCGGATCAATGCAGCCGCTGCAGGTAAAGATGAACCCGCTCAGATCAAGGAGAACAAACGTAGGATGCAGGGATGCAATTTCCTTTTAGGGGCGCCGCGGTGCTGCCAGCTTTCTGTGGTCAGAACTGCGGTTGCAGCACTTTTCTCTCTGAGGTCACAGCTGTCCAACTCTGCAACTGCTCTGAAAGAGAGACACCTTTCCCACAGGTCACCGGACCTTGTCCTGCAGTCAGAGCCAGGAGTTCCCAGAATCTGAAGCTTTTATTGCTTTTGTTGGTGAGTTAGGATTTTTTTGTGGTGATCGGTGCTAAAATAGACCAGAACAATAAATGAACAAAACAAGAGGAAGATATTCAAACAACATAAATACAATAAATCAGATGGACTTGACTTCATTATTTTCATATGAAGTTCTGTCTGTCAGTGTGCTATGGTAGAGGAGAAAAAGTGGTTCTTATGGCTGGAGGTTCTGGTCTGGAGTCTCCTGCCTAAGGGGAGTGGGACAAACCGTTTGTGTCCAGGGGGAAAAGGGTTGGCTTTAATCGGAGCTGAACGGGTCCTGCAGCCAAACACCGTCTCCACAGAGCGCATGTCCTGGGCTGTGGCTCCAGCGTACCAGACGCTGAGGATGGTCTCAGTGATGGCCGTGTAGAACTACCGGTGAGCAGCTGCTGCACCAGGACTCTCATCACCGTCTCAGAGGCTGGTGTCTGCAAACTTGATAAGTTTGATGGTCACAGAATGCGTCTTTGCTGCTGCTTACTGGAGGGCAGAGTCCCTACAGTCACTGCAGGCTGACTGAACCTTTCTGGAAGAGAAAGATGGAGACGTGGAAGAGTGCTGCATCGCTCTGAGTGCTCATGAAATTGTGTTCACAAGGCCAACGATTTGAACGGCTTCACCAGAAGATGGCGCTGTTTGCTACAGTATCAGAAACGGTTTGCATGCATGTAACTAAACAGGAAGCCCTTCCATATTCAGCAACAACAGTCAATCCTGCACGCTTCACGTTTGCTCCTCAGGGATGACAAAATGTTTTGTTGACTTCGTTCTATGCTCTGGAACCCCATCCTTCCACAGAACATGCTCTCATTTGTTCTGGAGGGGAAATGGTTCCTCAGAAAACATGGACAGTTTGATGCTTTGAGTTCTCAGTGTGAGTTGTACTGCTGTGATACTGAGGAGTCATTCAGACTCTGTGGTGAAGACACTCGCTGCAGACTTCTGCCAGCTTAGGTCTTCTCATTGAAATCAGATCTGAATGAAAACAACCTTTAAATGATGTGACCTATGCTCCTGAAGAAATCTGCATGGAAGCGGGGCTACAATATCTTTGAATTTGTGTACATATATTTACATGATATCAAATCTAGTTTAGAACGTCTGCCATAAGAAATGTTGATGCTGCTCAGACCTCCTCTGAGTTTCAAACTGTGTAGCTTTAATGCAGAAAAAAAAGTTAATTTGTTTTCTTGTTTTTCATCCAAGCTGAATTTTCATTACAGTTTGCAAGACTTCATACCAGGAATATCTTAAGAACCTTTTAAATCCAAGACTTATTCTTAAAGTAATCCAAGTGAAAGGTGGAGTCCAAACATTGAGTTTGGAAAACTCTCAGATGGAACAGAAATCAAACTTTAGGACCTGAGCTCTCCTTTGATTTGCCGTTTTTGATTCTCCTTTTTGGGCTTCTTGAAAACTGTTTAGTGTAAAACCTAAGAATCATCTTCTGAAATTCTGTCCTTTTAGAGAAAACTGATGTATGTGCACATCGGGGGTGAATTTCAACAGAATAAAGTCCCCATTGCGTAGTAGTGTATTAAACAGTTTATTTCCAGACTGAGTCCAGCAGTTTTCTTTCCTGACTGCTTTCCTGGTTTCCTCCGTTTGAAGAATCTTGTGTTGCTTTGGACCAGCACGTCCTCGTTGTTGGTAATCAGAAACAGGATATCAAAACACAGGAACAAATCAAAAGGTAAACCGATGTGATGCGCTGCACTTTGACTCACCATTCCATCCACCACAGAGATGGTTCCGTCTCCTGCTGTGCTCAGGGGCTGTGGAACGGGGTCGTCCTCACTGCTGCGTTGCTCCTGTGGTGAGGGTTGATAATCATCTTTGTCAGACACGTTTTCCACATCTGACATCATGGAATAGGTCCAGTAACTCCAGTTCTCTTTGCAGGAAAGACGCTCTGGAAATAAAATTACAAATCCAATACAAATCCATGATGTGTGGATGTACTGAAGTCATTTCATAGAATAAAGTTTTTGTACACATGATGTATGTACACATCTGTTTAGCAGCTTACTACAGCTTTACATTTTGTCTTTTTAAATCAAATTCACAGCAAAGTTACAATGCTTTTATGCATTTCTAAACAGGAATAAGCTATGAAATGCTTTTGGACTTCTTTGGGTTTGGAGCAGCCAATCAAATGTTCTCTGCTGTTTTGAATTTGGCCTGAAGTGGGCTGTACTCTTCTGACACCACTAAATGGTTGTGCCTGTGTTCACACGTGGTCACACGTGGTCACACGTGGTCACAGCGGCCCAGTGAAGTAGAATTACCCACTGTGGTACTATAACACAAAAGGAGTTGTGCACATATGTGACGCTAGAGGGCCTGCAGTAGCTGGGATAGGCTCCAGCAACCCTATAACCCAAAAGCGTTAAGTGGCTTTAGAAAATGGATGCTATAATTAACCTTGCAATTAACTTTAAAGCCCAAAAAACGTGTTAGTTTTTGAATAATGTAAAACAAAAGTTCTATTTAGTTTGGGGTCAAAACTGAACATCCAAAAGGATTCAATTCAGTTCAATGTTATTTCTATAGCTCAATATCACAGCCATAGCATTGGACTGACATCAGTACATTGTAAGAAACAAAAAATCAAACATAAAAATGTAAACAATAGCTGGTTGGTAAACAGACTAAGCTGAACAAACATCTCCTTCTCTGTGAGGAAAAAACTCCTGTCTCTTTTTGGGGGGGAAAACACTAAGAAACCTCAGGGTTTCCCACATGAAGGAGAGATCCTCAACCCCAGACGGACAGGTGATGTACTAGAACTATTAAAGAAAAGTGAGCTTAATTCATTCTATAACTACACGGTTGAATAACAAGTATATGTCTAATAAACAAACACGTCTATATAAACAGCTACAAGTTAAGATAACAGCTAAGCATTAAATAAACAAAGACATGTTTGAATAGTGTAGCAGATGGACTTCATCCAGCTGGAGTTGTGGAAACTGCTAAAGACAGGAGCGGGAAGAGCTAAAGGCGAGGTCACACCTAAGGCAGGAGCACAGAGGATCCACCTGGAATCAGGAATCTCTCCCGCTGCCTCGTAGGGGAGTGGGAAAGGAGGACAACATGTGAATCGCACTGCACCAAAAAGAGGCATGATAAACAAAATAAAATAAAGCATTGGCAGATGACAAGTGATGTAATGAAGATTGCAGGTGGGGGGAGTGGTGGTGGGAGAAGGATACAGACGCTGGTTAGAGTAGGGGAGAGAGGAGTAGGAGCGAGTAGAGCCAGTGTGGTAAACTTCATTACAGCAGGTGAGGTAGAGGAGCAGTAAATTAAATAATCTCTGATTACTAGCTAGTCTGGCAATAATCCTGTCCAAAGAGGAATGTTTTAATCCTAACTTTGAATGTAGAAACTGTGTCAGTCTCTCTCACATGAGCTGGAAGTTTATTCCATAAAACAGGAGCTTGGTGGCTAAAGGCTCTACCTCCAACTGTGCTTTTAGAGATTCTAGGAACCACCAGCAGTCCTGCATTTAGTGAGTGAAGTGTTCTGTCTGGTTGGTAAGGCTCTATGAGATCTTTAATATAGGATGGGTTCATACCATTCAAGGCCTTATAGGTTAGCAGGAGGATTTTGAACTGGATTCTAGATTGAACTGGAATCTAGAATGGTGTGTGGAGGATGTTGCTGCCTAAAAGGAAGAGTAAACAAAGGGATTTTCTTTTTGTCTTTGAACAAGAGCACATTTCTGGATGAGGGGGTCACGTCTCTGTCCTCTGGCCGGACAGATCCTTGACCCGCCTCTGAAGGACTGGGTTCTGCAGAAATGTTCGGATCAATTAGTCAGAGTCCGTGCTGACTACAGACACCCGCGAACCACGCAAAGAGACACGCGGTTCTCACGCACGTCTCGGTTCCGCGTAAAGATGGTGAAGGAAAAGGCGAGAGCGCGCCTGCTGCGCGGGGCACCAACACGTCCACGCACAGCACATTCTTCCCGTTCAGACGGAGAGCCAATCACCAGCACGTCCACACATGTGATGAGCACAGAGTGAAACATGACTCCTCACAAAGAGGTGTTTTTAACCGACTGCAATCATTCGATACAGAAGCGGTGGCGTGAGCCGCGGAGACGTCACCAGTCCCCGCCTTCAATTAGAAGAATCAATTGTTCCTTTTTGATTTCTTGTTAAGTCGGAGCGCACGCGTGGAGGCAGCAGCGCGCGCGCGCGGCTGTTGACTAAATCCAAAACTTCAGGAGAAGTCGAGTGGAGCTGCAAAGAGAACAGAGATCCGCGGTTCGAATCCCACAGTCAGGCTTGCTTTTCTGCAGAAGAGTTGCGGTGGGGAGCGGGATGCGTCGCGCCCCCGCTTGGATTGGTTGGGCGCTGTGTCTGTGCGCATCTCTGTCCGTGAGCGCGCAGGACGACCCCGAGCTGATCCTGGACCCGCTGCCGGAGGACGGGACACAGCCGGACAGCGGAGCCGGGCCCGCAGAGCTCCTCACATGCAACAAGGTGAAGCCAGCACGAGCAAGTCAGATGATTCTGACTTCAGTGAGCTGCTGTGGAGCCGCGCATCATCCAGAAACGCGCACGTCATCTGTAGACTCGTGTGTTTCAGGCGGCATGGCGCATTCCTGGTCAGTACCTGGTCATTCTGCACCAGGAGACTCACGAGTCTCAGGTCCAGAGAACCATCAGGCGGCTGCAAGCCAGAGCGGGGCGAAGAGGGCGGCCAGTGGAGGTCCTGCAGACATACTCTGGAGCTCTGCGGGGCTTCCTGGTCAAAATGAGCCTGGAGCTGCTGCAGCTGGTGAGTTAGTGAAGGAAGTCAAGAGAACGGCCAGAGAAACAGCTTTGACCTCTGTGTGACCCGGGTTTGGCTTGGAGTGCATGTTTAATGTGTGGATGGTGATGAAGAGACTTGTCAAAGGTAGGAAGCATTTCTGTCAAACAAAATTCTCTGTAAAAGCGAAACCTCAAAGTGAGGCAGAAATGATGGTTTGAAGTTTGCTGTCTTTGTTCAGTGAAACACAACTCGTTGCTGCTACTGTGAGGAGGTTTGTTTGAAAAGGTATTTCCAATTACAGGAAGGCCTATTTACAGGCATTAGGAAGCTTTACGGAGAAAAACCCGTTAGGCTTTGTAACCAGGAGCCTTCTGAGGCAACGCCAGTGTGGCTGCAGTCCTGGCAGAATAAGAAGGTCCACAGAAAGAACAGCTTTGACCTCCATTATGGAACAGGTTCCATCTGGAGAACCACATGATTCCTAAAACCATCCGTTCTGTTGTGGTACAAACGTTCAGAAGCCTCTCAGTCTTCTACAGTCAGACTTCAGACACGTCTTCTGTAAATAATGTGATCATCTCCCCATCAGGCAGTGAAGCTCCCTCACGTCCACTACATCGAGGAGGATTCGTCCATCTTTGCTCAGAGCGCCCCTTGGAACTTGCAGAGGTTACTGCAGCCGTACGGTGGCATCCCCGAGAACGGAACATACAAACCTCCAAGTGAGCTTAAGCTGCAGCACTTCATGAAAGACTCCTCTCCAGAGAACATCACACACGTGCTCATGTGAGGGGTCAGGCAGAGCCCAGCGTGGCGAGGCCAAATCCAGTCCACAAACCTGGTTTTGTGATGGGTTTGTCACGTGTCGCCTCCTCCGTCCTTCTGTGAGATATGAAGACATCAGTGACAGTATGAAATCAGAGATTGAGTGGTTCCCCTCTGATAAACCTTACCAGATAACAAATCAGCCACTTGGCATTTATTATCACCATGGCAACCTTTAATTGCACACGGCCACATGCAGCTTTTTAGATGAGCTAACAAGTTGATCCCTGCTGCTCTGAAACAAACTGAAAGAAGCCTCTGCCTCTTCACAAACACTTTCCTCACCTTTGTGTTCCTACATCTGGCTCTGGAGGCCCTCCTTAGGTAAAAACCTTCAGTCTGTCCTCTGCAGATGATGGAGGACTGGCGGAGGTGTATCTGATGGACGGCAGCGTTCAGAGCTCTCACAGAGAGGTTGAAGGACGAGTGCTGATCACAGACTTCAACCATGTCCCTGAAGAGGACGGAGTCCGAGTGCACAGACAGGTTTGCTACTCGAGCTGCAGCTCCCAACCGTCATCTTACCTGCCCTCTGTGACCTTTGGTCCTCCGCCCTGCAGGCCAGCCAGTGCGACAGTCATGGCACACACCTGGCCGGTGTTGTGAGCGGATCAGATTCAGGCGTTGCTCGTGGCGCCGGTGTCAACCTGGTTCGAGTGCTCAACTGTCAGGGGAAAGGGACGGTGTCAGGAGCTCTGGCAGGTAAAGCAGAAGCTGTAGTCTCTGAAAGCGTAGGGAGCATCTCAACATTCAGTCAGTCATCAGACATGTCAGAAAGAGATCAGATCAAATAAACGAATTAAAAACCTGAAGATGTTACGATGTCAATGTCTGCAGGTAAACATGTTTTTAGCAGACTCTGCCTTCCTTCTGAAGTTCTGTTGGGATGCTGCGCTTCATCAAGTCCAAATTCAGTTTTTGGCCCAGAACATTTGACCCACTGGGAGCCTCAGTACGGTCCTCTGGTTCTGACCGCATTTGCGTCTGGTCAGACTGTGCTGGAGGTGTAGCAGTTGGTTTGCAGAGTTCACTCAGAGGGAGGCGTTTCAAGCTCTTTGCCTCTTTCAGGTATGGAGTTTATCCGAGTGACCCTGCAGGCGCGCCCAGTGGACGCGCTGGTGGTTTTGTTGCCTTTCGTTGGCGGCTTCAGCCGGTCATTAAACGCAGCATGCCGAGACCTGGTGTCCCATGGGGCCGTGGTCATCGCAGCAGCGGGGAACTACAGGGATGACGCCTGCCTCTACTCACCTGCTTCTGAGCCTGAGGTGACCCTCTAACTAGGGAGCCTCTTTGAGAGACCAGCTGGACGTGACCTTTAACCCCTCTCACAGGTGATAACAGTGGGGGCAGTGAACTCAGCAGACCAGCTCATGTCACAGGGTGCAGGCGGCAGCAACCACGGCCGCTGTGTGGATGTGTTTGCACCTGGAGATGACATCGTCAGCGCCAGCAGTGACTGCAGCACCTGTTTCACCTCCCGCAGCGGAACATCGCAGGCCGCTGCACACGTTGCAGGCATGTTCACGCACACACGCACGCAAACACACACACACCAAAAAATCTTGACACTTTGGTTTGTGTCCAGGGATAGCAGCCGTGATCCTGTCGTCCAATCAGAACGTGTCCCCGCTGCAGGTCCTGCAGATGATGCTGCATTCCTCCATCAGCAACACCATCGACCTCCTGGTTCTGCCTGAGACGCATCGCCTCACCACTCCAAACCTGGTGTCAGTCATGCCCTCCATCGGTGACCTCACAGCAGGTCAGTGCTTCACAGTCTAACCTGACCGGCCGCACAGAGCCGAGCTCACGCCGCCTTCTCATTCACCTGCAGACCGAGAGCTTTTGTGTCGCTCTGTCTGGTCAGAGAGGTCCGGACGAGGACGTGGTGACATGGCGGCGAGCCGCTGTCGTCAGGGGGAACAAATGATGAGCTGCAGCAGCGTGGCCCCTGATGGAGCCAGGGCGGGGGAAGCCATCTCTGTGAGTTCGGCGGCGTGCTCTGCCCCCATTGCGCTGACCGCTTAACCTTCTGTGTGTTTGCAGATGAGCGCTGGTTACATGGAGTGTGTCGCCCACAACGGTCCATCAGGGAATGGCGTGTATGCTGTGGCCCGCTGCTGTGTAACGGGGGGGCTGAGGTGTCAGCCCTACGGCGGTTCTGAAACCGAACGGGAGGTGCAGTGCACGGAACCTCAGCAGCACCTCAGTGGTGAGCCGCAAGAAGGGGTCAAAGTTCAAACACACTTGGGTCATGCAGGGGTCCGTCCATGATGACCGAGAAGCCGGGCTGTGGGAAGTAATGAGGTCTTACTGGGAGAACAGATCAACCCAAAGTCCTTATGATGCTGCGCCCTCAGCAGGATGCTTCTGCAACTCAAACCCCGTTATTGTAGAAAAGACGATGCTGTCGCCCTGCACCAGCAGCTGAAGTTCAACACCCCCTTCCTTTTTAGGATTTGAACCCTGACATGCAACTTACAAAGGTCTGCAAACCCTTTGATAGCTGTGTTTTAAACTCCCATGATGCAATGCAACAACAGCTGGATTGAAAGGTCAGAACTCATCTTTGTTCAACGTTCCTAACCCCTCATTCCTGACTCCAGAGCAGTGTAAGCTGTTTTGAATCTTCAAAGTCTGATGCTTTCTGGCTGAGATTTGGTGAAAACTGATGTTTTACTGCAGCTGCTCAGGCTCTGAAAAGGAAGGGATTACAGATGTAATGTCTGACAGGAAAAGCTGTGAGGTGATGAGTACAGGAAAATACCACCAGAATGAAACCGAAGAGGCTGCAGTGTTTAAAGCAGGAAGGCATCACCAGCAGTCAGGGTGCAAGCACAGTCAGAGAATGACGGCGAGCTGGGCCTTCTTGTGTTCTTGGACGAAGTATTTAAAGCCAATCTTCTTGTCTGAAGGCTTCAACAGGGGAAATGTGTTCATCAAGTAAACTTAGTCATTTACATCCACAGAGTTTCCTTTCATTTCTGGGGTTGCAAGTTTTAAGTTTAGATCCTGAGAAGCTGAAATGTATCTGATGCCGTTTCAAAAGAATGTACCTGCTCCTGCATTTGGAGCAGGTAGAGCCTTTCACCTGAGAGGTAATGCATGAATGCAAACTACACTGATGTGTGTCAGAACTGCTGACCAACAGGCTGCCGGTCACTTCAGCTGATGCAGGTCATTACTTTCCAGGTTGCACAAGTCACTCCACAGCTGAGCTCCTGACGGACTCACGGCCGCATCCCAAACATAAGAGGCGCTGCACGGCGAGGGTGGGTGTCACATCCCAGGCAGTCTGCTGCCACGCCCCGTCTCTGGAGTGCCACCTGTTGGAAAACATTTCTTTGGACACAGACCAGGTGTGTCCTGAACCTCTGCAGGTCTGCTGAGCATGTCCAGGATTCATTCCATACCTTCTGCTGAGTCTGGCATTTTCCTGCAGGTGGAGCTGTCCTGTCTCACTGGTTGGACTTTGACAGACTGTAAGGCCATTTCTGAAGGGTCGGCGGTTGTGAAGCCAGTCGTCACGGGCAACAGCTGCCTCATCCGTGGCGCAGTAGCAGAGAACAGGACAGCAGGCATATCTGTCTGCTGCAGAGTCACCCCACAGGGAGAGCCTGAAGCCAAAGCTAACTGACCCGATCTGCACCTTCAACAGTCCCAACACAACTCTGACCTTCTGTCAGGACAGGTTCGCCTGCTTTCTCTTTGCTTGACTGCAGAAACAAACATACCTTACATTTAAATGCAGCGGGAGACACGTGCTGCTTAAAAGTCTTTAGAAGTTTTGCTTTTGCTAAAATCCTTATAAACACAACAGTCAGAGATATCCTGAACATGTAAATACTTGTGTATTGTATGAATGCTGCTGTGCTGCATGATGGCAGCAGCAGCAGCAGCAGCAGCAGCAGCAGCAGCAGCAGCTTGATGATGGCTCAGTCAGGCTGCACAGTTATGGGTAAGCCGCTTGATTAGCAAGCCTGTTCCCGCCTCATCGGAGTCTTTTGGGGAACAGCAGGTTCTCTCTGGACTGAGTCTCAGCAGAGAACAAAGAACATGTTTGTGCTCTCACCAATCATCTGTACTGAACTGTGTAAAGGGAGCTTTAACAGCTGGAAATAAAATGTCAATGCAGTGAACTGCTTTGTCTACATGGGACTTGGTCTGGATGAACACGTGTACACGTCACACACACGCATACACACCAAGGCAAAAGATTTGTGGAGGGTTTGTGCATTCCAGTTTATTTTATATCAAATTTCCCCTTAATCAAACTCTGATGTACAAATTAAAACTGCGTGTTAACATGCATTACAGAATCCTGCCATGTTGGAGGTGAATTCTCAAAATCCAAGGACAGTAAAAACCCGTATATTCGCCATTCCCGCCCACTCGTCCCTCCCTGCATTCCAGAATTAAAACAAGATGGTTTTGAAGCTGCCCCTTAAGTCGCCGTGGTGATGTAGGACTGACGAGACTCTGGAGTGGATGCAACTGGTGTTGCCAAGTGCTGCTCAGCACAGACTGCATCCAGCACAAACGCAGCTGTGAGGAGGAGCATGTTTGTGACAGAAAATGCTAACGACAACAATGGGGGTTCTTTTTCCATCACATGAAAAACACTCAACTTTACCACCAGTTGCAAACGTGCTGGAGAGCACAATGCGACAGTCCCAGCGAATGCCACAGAGCTGGGGGTGAGTGAAGGAGATGAAGCGGTGGCGTTCCTGGGTGGAGAACAGAGGTTCAGTCTACACCACTGCTTCATAGTGTAGGTCCTCACGCTGTAAACATTGAGCCTGTTAAAGCTGAAAACAGATCTGCTGCTACCAGCTCTCGCCTTTGCAGTATGCGAGGGGGACTTCTTTAAGACTATCTAGACTAAATCAGCATCTACTAAGTTTAACCGCAGAGTGAACAGAAGCAGCATTTTCCCATCATCCCGTCCTGCCACGGAAACCTGTGCGACGGCCTCCTGCAGCCGCACAGGAGCGCTACCTTCCATGTCGGGGCCCTGTCGCATGGCGAGTGTGCGACTGCAGGACTCACTGGCTTGGTGTCATGGTTGAGGCACCTCACAGAGAGTCAGGAGAGGCGTGGAGATTGGGAGGTTAAGGCACTTTCAGACTCCCGATCACAGAGACGGGGATGACGGTAGCGCAGAAAAACAGAGCTGCATTTGGATGTAGCTCTGTGTTTATGTTCCAAAAGGCAAAGCAAAGAAAACCCTTTCAGTGGAAATGAGTCCAAAGAAGCAGAGGTAACCGTGACGCCAACAGCAACTGCATCTCGCAAGAATGAGTGAACGAGTGACGCACAACTTTTTCATAGTGTGTCGGTTTTTTTGTGCGTGTGTGAGACCTTGGCACCAAAAAAATAATATAGGCTCCTGCACTCCGCCCCCGGCGACACCGATGGCCCGTCACGACTGACCTTCCAGATCAGCTTTTTCTTGCATAAGGCTGAAGTTCCTAAAGATGCTCTCCAGCATCAAAGAAACGAAGGACTTGGATGAGGAGGATAAAAACCGGCACATGCGGCTGCCTGTCAGCAGAAGAGTGCTGAGCATGGCACTGCTGCCCTCAGATCTGCTGAGAGACGGAGATCTGCTCCAAGACGCATCCTGTCTTGTCCCCTTGGCAACATCACAGTCACCCCGGGTCAAAGGTTTAGTCCCAGAAAACAGTGGCTTGCTATCAGAGTCTGCATAAGTGGCACTGCAAAGGTGAAGAATTAAAAGCAAAAGAAGAAGAGGACTGGAGTTCTGGAGGAACTGACCCAGGCTGCTGTACTTCACAATAGCCTAAACTGGACTATAAAGTGCATACTTAACCCCACCTCTCTCTCAAGTGCTCGTGTGTGGAGGTGTTTCTGTACAGATGCTTTAGGTCAGTTCTTCCAGATCAGCTCAGGTTAACTCCTTCAGAACGCATGGCTGTGGAGAAGGGCACAACGGACTTAAAAGTCAGATTATGCCCTGGAAGGTTTACTACAATGGAACAGTGAAAATGTCTAAGCAAAAACATTGGCAAATATGAGCAGAAAATTGCTAAAACACAACCCAAACACATCTTCCTCCTCGCTGCCATTCCCAGTGAATGAATAATTAAAAGGATAAACTGAAGTCATCCGTGATTGTATGGAAGGATATTTGCACGTTTCACCTCAATCAACTCTGCTGCCCTCAACCACAACGCGCCTCCATCAGCACTGCCTGGCTGGTCTGTAAGGAAGTAGTTCATATTTATTCATAGCTCCTTCGTTGCCATGGCGACTGCGATTAAGAGTTCTGATTGGCTTGCTCATTGTCCTGTCCAATCAGAGGCAAAGTGCAGCCTCGTTCCACTGGCTGCCTGGACCTGTGCTGCCTCTCCTCTGGAGGGATCCTGCCAGTTAGGGGTCCACATCTTCAAGATCGCTCTTTGAATCGCCGAGCATCATGGGGGACTCTGACCCCTGCAGAGTAGAGGAGAATATCTTCAAATAAGATTTTGTAGCGTGTTCTTCTGCAAGGCAGTGCCAGCATTTCATTTCTGTATGACATTTCATTATCTGCAGCACTGGAGCCAGAAAAAGTCTGGCAGTCCTTCATTGTGCTGACGTGATGACAAGTACAGAACGAGTCTGAAGAAAGGCTGCTAATAACATCTGTGGGAGGCAGAGACTGGCTTCAAAGCTTCCACAGAAGCCAATGGGGTTACCCATTTTCTTCATTGTGCTCCTTCTGGCTGTGCGAGCTGCAGAAACGCCATGAGTCACCCACAAAGCCCTACTTTTAATTGGCAAGCCTGCTGATGAAGCCTACCTGTCGGAGGCTGCGGTCTGCATTCTCATTTGCTGGGCTGCCGTCGGAACCATTACTGCTGCCGGACTGCTCCTTCTCGTTCAGCAGGGCTGTGGCGTAGGCCAGCGTGTCCTGCAGATTTCAGTCCAGGGTGCAGCAGGTGATGGAAGCGAACAGAACGGCTGAGTGTGTGTTGTGCGGTGTGTTGGTACCTGTGCAGAGATGGTGCGCTGGAAGGTTTTGTTGGTGGATGTCTCATTGGAGACGTTGCTCTGAGGAGTCCAGTAATGTTCAGTCATCTGAAGGCAGAAGGATGCATTACAACCATTCTGGATCATCCCCAGCATTCAGAACTCTTTGTATTAAAGAGGGACCTCAAATGTAATGAAGCAAACAAATGTTTCTCAAGCAAATATTTAGATAAAAATCGACCAACTGTTTCCTTTAGAAACCTGTTATTTGTCTTTATTTACAGACATGAGTACGATTGTCAAGCTCCTCAAAAACAGTTGGAGTGAAGTGTTTTCTTAAAACAAAAGACTTCAGGGATGAGGGAAGTTGTGACCTCAGAGACAGTCCAGCTGTTCTAAAAAAACGTATGATTTTTTAAGGACATGAATAAAAAAGATCCCATGCTACAAACCGCAGACTTTCCGTCACAAGAATGCATCAGTTCAAAGACAGAAGAAATCGCTGTTTCTTCACTGTTCTCCGTCTGGCTGTAACCTTCAAAAGCTGCTGCACATTCTGAGCTCACCTTTTTCTGCAGCCACTGCACTGCCCAGCTCCAGTGACCAGACAAGTCCTTGAAATAATCCTTGGCCTGAGGACACCTGAGGGAAACCATGAAGCAAAAGCATGAAAGTGAGGCCTGTAGACGAACTCTAGACAGGAGGAGGAGAAAACACTCACTTCTGAGCTAATGTGACTAAAAACTTCACACACTGGTAGCAGCGTCGACTGTCCAAATTGTTGCTCTGGTGCATCAAAGCTGTGAGAAGAAGGCTCTGTTATGGCATTCCTCAGGAATAAAAGACAAAAGCTTTCTTGCACTCCTTCAGTCCACTGATGCAGCACATTATTATGAGGATGGACGTCACCACAAGCAGACGTGAAGACTTACCCAGCAGTCCTTTGTCCGACTCAAATGCATACTTGAGCCTCTGGGACTGCAGCAGGTCTTCCACCATCTGGAGATACAGCAGAGGTCAGACGCGTCACAGAGCTCCAACAGTTATGAAGTCGCACTGATGGACACACTTACAAGCAGCTCCTGCAGCATCTGGAACACGTTCTTGAGCTCATGAGGTGGAGCCGTCTCCAGCTGGGTCTGTGGGAGGATTCATGACCTTTTCATGCTTTTCATTTCTGCTGCACTGTGAGGCCAGCGTTGAAGCGGTCTTACCTTAAGTAACTGCAGCACCCCCAGGGAGAAGGGCTCGTTACAGAACGAGCTGTAGGTCACCATTTCTATCAGCAGAGTCAGAGGTCCCGACAGCTCCCGCATGGCGAACATTACCTGTAGACATCCCAAAACCAGGTGAGCACCGGTACTGAGCCAGTTTCAGTCACATGTGGACTCTGTGGAGGCATCTGTTACCTCCAGAAGGTAAGGCTGTCCTTCTGGAGTGAAAAGCGAAGCCAGAATGTCTGGGTGGAGAGGGAGCAGGGATGACGGAATGCTGCTCTGACGCAGCTTAAACCCCCCGGGGGCTACAGAGGACAAACCAAACCGAGTCAAGTCAAGACTGTAGTAGCTAAACGTGCCAGTGTGGACATGCCTCACCTTGCGTCCGCTGGGACGTGAGGTCAGAGTGTACCGTCATGAGGGCCAGGGTACTGTGGAGGTGAAGAAACTCCCGAGCCTGAGCTGGACTCCAGCGCCGGTTCTAAAGAACCCACAAAACCGCAGATATTTTGTCATTTCGAGACTTTCTCTGATTCTACTGTATATTTGAAGAAGGAATCAAACATTTGGGAGTGGAACTTGGTCCAAATGCTTCTACCTGGTTGTTCTGCCTGTTGGAGCCCAGCAGAAAGACGAGCATCCGGCGGTAAGCAGAGTGCTTCAGCAGCAGCTGACAGGGCCTTCCCCCCTGAGAGCACAGCAGCAGCATGAATGCACTCACACCCCTTTACCTTCCAAGAGCCTGTTGTCTGTCTGGAAGAGAACAATTACCCTCTGAGCGAAGTTACTGAAGAGGCTGAAGTACTGTGCGCAGTTCTTCACATTCTCAGGAACATCTTTGTCCAGTAAGGAGAGCAGAGCATCTGTCAGACTGTCCAGCCCGGGGTCATCAAAGTGAAGCGCGCTCTCCAGAGTTTTTTCAAGGATGGATGCCACCACAATCCTCACTTCTCGCACGCTGCACTCCAACAGACAGACCCTGCGGTGGACAGGAATTACAACCATCAGTGTATTTGTGATGCAGAACCAATCCAGGAGACGTGCGTGATTTCTGAAACTCTTCTTTTGTGCTCCATCTTTTTAAACTGGCAGTCTGGGTCTCAAGCCTCCACTTAGTTTGACATGTTCCTCTCCAGTGGGACAGAGTGTGTGTCATACTGTGGTGCTGGTGTATGAGGATCCCATCATTCCCCTCTACTAAACACAGGCTGGAGAATGCTACTATCCCACTATAGGTAACGGTCTGTCTCCATGTCTAGGTTCATGAGATCATTCCGAGATTCTCCCAGTACGGAGAGTTCACTCCTGCAGCAGGGGCTGCGTCTAAATGACGGAGCGTTCTGCAGCCTTTCCATCCTTCTGTGACGCAGCGTGAATACTTGCTGTGCCGCATTAGTACGAGAAGGGAAAAATATAAATACACATAAAACTCGGGGACTTTTTCTATTATTGTCTTGATGCAAATAAGAAAAACAGAAAGTTCATGGAGAGAATGATCAGATCGATCCTCCGTGTTGGTTTTGTATTCCACCTGCTGATCAAGTCGCTGAACACGCCACATGCCTAAAATGGAGTCCCTTTTTAAACTCTGGGCACGCTGCGACTCTTAAATCGTGCTGGTGCCGAAATGACATACCACGCCCAACGCTCAAACAGCGCCTTAGGACCGTTGATCGCGCCTGCAACATTGAAAGTGAGTGCCAGTGCTGTGTGAAAGGAGTTTGGTGTGAACACAGCTATCTAAAAAACAGAGAAAGACTTTTCTGGCAGAAATAAAAAAGCCTCAACATCAGGAGATTCCAACAACATGTGGTACCTAATGATTTCTCGTCCTTCTGGTCCAACCAAATACTGCACCATCCATTGGCACGCCTCGCTGCTCTTGGTCAGCAACACCTCCACGGTTGCCATCCACTCCTCTGTGTCCACCCTGCAGCAAAGACCAGACGAGTTCTTCTCAAGGACAACTGAGGAATTTCAGTGCACAGATGTGTGCATGTGTGCTTCTACCGGAGCTTCTTCTTGGTGTGCAGGTAGGTGTGGAAGAGAAAGTGAAGAGCCAGCTGGAGACTTTCTTTGGCCATGGGCTGGTAATCAGCGTGCTTTAATTTTGTCTGCAAAAAGGGGAGCAAGGATTTACTGATGTTCTGTTTCCATCAGTTCAATAACAGCCTGAAAGTAGTTAATCTGATCAGACTAGAAAGAACAGTAGAATCTGAATGTAACACAACAGGGATGTTATTCTCTTGAGGTCGTCTTATTCTTATTCAATAAATCACATCAAACAACAACACGTACTGCATTGACAGAGGCCAGTGAAAGCAGGAAGTTGAAGTAATCACTGTTGTAGATGTCTCTGTTCCTCATAAACTTTAGGTTCTCATCTCTCACAATCTGGAGAAGACTCAAAAAAAGCAGATTTACTGTCAATGATGATCAAACATTAAAGCAGATCTGAAAACAAACGTAACAACCCTTTACCTGGTAAATGCTGGCGGGCATCTTCTCAACAAACAGTCCCTTCTTCTCACCCTTGCGGACTAGACGGGTGAGGAGGGTCAGGCGGTCATTGTTGGCTCTTGGGGGGCGAGGAGAGGACTGAGGGGAGACATCAGGGGAGGATGGGGCAGACCTGGGAGGAAAAAGGAAAACACACGTGACAAATACAATTTTAACCAGCAAATCCTGGTCAGGTTTTCAGCCTGTAACTGATCAGCATGGAGTGCTGGACTCACAGCGTCAGATCTTCAGCCTCTTGCCTCATGATGCTCACTCTGCTCTTCTTGGGTAGAACAGGTGAGTTCTGATCGCTGATCTTCTGATAGAACAGCATGTATGCGTTCCAGTACCTCCTGCGCACATCGGGGTAGGGGTTTGCTGCACACAGCAGTACAAACACTGAGCTTACATTTCTTCAGTTGTACGTTGCACAAGACTTCCGCCGTCATTCTCTTACATTGGTCATAAACTTTGGGGCGGTACTCTCCCCCAAAGCACTCGTACTCCAGAGTTTCGTCATTCATGTCGAACTCCTCCACCACATTGTCGTTGAACTTGTACCAGCGTCCGCGGCAGCTCCCACTGCAAAACATGGAGAAAGAGCAAAAATGAGTCACAGCTCCTGAGCGGCAGGGAACTGAGGAAACTTTCATTCATGATTTCATCTCTTCTAGTGTTTAAAAAGATTCATGTGGCGGCAGAATTCTGCGAAGATCAGAAATGCGTCGAGGGAGATTTTCTATTGACACTGTTAGAAATTTTAAAAGAAACTGTAGGAATCTGTGCTAACAGGAGCAACTTTTCAGGAGTCATAAATGTGAGACAAAATGTTAATTATTCTATGGAATTTAATGTTTGCTAGATTCAATCCCCATAACCTGCTTTTTGGTTTATGCCAACAAAAAGCACAAGTTGTCAATAAAGCAAGTGACAACATCCCACATGTAGAGTAAACCCACCGTGTGGCCTAATAGGTCAGACTGAGTCATTCCACTGACATTAAGTGGAGTTGATTCTCAACGTGTCTGGGACGTTTTCTGAAAGCAGATCCCGGCGTAAATGATGCTGGTGTTTAGTGCATCTAAGAAAGCATAATTTCTGACTGTCGAGTGGGACAGGAGCAAGAGCAGGATGCTACGCCAGGGGTCTCATTTCATTCCACTACCCCATTAGCACTCCTGCCATCCAGACATGCTTACAGTGGAAAGCAGCCCACACGGTCTAACGCTGCATTCATGTGAAATTCTGTCTGCAGAACTGGAGCAGCATTCTTCAATCTGTTTTTCAAATGCTTTAGCAACGAGGGACAACAGATGAAAACTTTCTGGCTTGTAGCTGAAAAAACCCTTCAGAAAAACCATGCCTCTTACCGTCTGTCTTTAATGAAGGAGTAGTAGTGGCCAGCATGTGCCTGGCCACTGTGCACCACCACCCCCACTAGCTCATAGTTCTCTGAAATAGTAACTTTCTTCCTGGGCGAGCCTCCTGATGCCCCATCACCTCGCCCCTCGCCACCCTCTCCTCCACAGTCCTGACGGGCCATTCCAGAAACCGTGTAGGGCTCCATGTTTAACACCCAGGGGAACTGTTCACCAAAAAGAGAAAGAATTCACTCTAACAGGCAGGCCAGGTGGATGCATCTGAAGCACCTCATACCCTAATCTGCTCATCATATTTGATGGAGCGCCCGCTCTCCCAGTCAAAGCCGAAGCGCATGAGGTGAATACAGAGGACGCTGGGCAGCGATTTGATGCATGTCCGCTTCACTGTGGTCCTCTGTGCAAACAAACACACTTTCAATACACATGATGTTGGAGTAAGAGAAGACCGCAGGCAGCAGACAGACCTTCTCTTTGCACTTTTCACAGTAGTACGCATTGCTGCCCTCTAACACCTCTCCTCTAACAAACTGGTCCAGTGAGATCTCCAGACTCTGGCAAGAAGTCACTCCGAGGTTCAAAGCCATAAACGTTTCTTCTCGCTCGTATCTGTGAAGGAAAAGCTTACAGTCAAATGCCATTTTTCCTTACAAGTTCAATTTGGGAAAGAACTGTTGCTCACCGATGTGGACAATCTTTACAGATCTTCTGGTCAGAGAAGATTCCCTGAAACGTGTTCTTAAATATTTGTTCTCGGCCGATTTTCTACAGGTAAGAAGTTTGGGGGAAAAAGTTCTTCAGTAAACCTAAGCAGACATTAGTGCTTTGTTCGCACTCGTGTTTTAAGAGTGAATATGATACCTTGAGGTGTTCATCAAGCTGGTCCACCAGGCTGGTGAAAAACTCGTAAGCATCCTGCTGTTCTCTTACGTAGAGCTCCCTGTTCCACATTTTAAAGATCTGCAACAGATGAGGGATAGAGCATGCTCAGGAGGGGGTCGGCGGTGGCCCTTTCTTTACAGCTGGTGGTGTAAGGCAGGGGTCTCCGCCTCCCTGAACAATATCAGAGGCATGATTTTTTTCTTCAATCTGGGCACAGAACGTGTCTTTTTATTCCACCCTTCTGCAGTCTGTGCTCCAATCTGAACATCCTCAAATCCCTGTCAAACAGAACAGAATACAGCGCTCTCTTTCCTCACCACAGTTCACCTTTCCTGGTCTGAACGATGATGCTGCTGCTTTTCTTTTTTAAACAGCACCCTGTTCTGTGTTCTGATGGGCTGGAGACCTTATCAATCAATCTCCTCCTGCTGTGTCTCCTGTGCAGAAACGCGCAGCTCTCCAGATCTCCATAAATCTATGATCAGATCTTTGTCTTCATTCTATAATCCTGGCCTTATTCTTCTATAAAGGTTTGAACTTTGAGAGTTTAAACAAGAGAGAAAAGTGTGAAAATGTTCATGTCTCTTTGTGAAAAGTGTAAGTGTGTAGTGAGGAGTTAAACATCTGGAATCCTAATTCAGGATTTCACAAGTTATTTTTAAAACGTAACTCCCACAATAAACAAGGGGACGCTGCACTGGTTAAAAAGTAATAGATATACGTCCATCTGCAGCAGAAGAATAAAGAATTTAACTTTTTCTACGTTAGTTGAGGACACAGCACAGCTGATCATTTTTATTTAGTCTTCAAGCTGCACGTGACTGATCAATACGTGTCTGCGCAGATCCATCATGCAGTCAAAGCGCTGATGTCGCAGGCGGGGGGGCAAGCTTGTTACCGTCCCGCTCGCTCATGAAGGAGATGCACACGAGGGAAAGATAGAGGAACAACAACAACAAAAGACATCAACACAAACGTAAAGAAATGAGTGAGACTGGAAAAAGGAGAAAAATCTGAAACCTTTTCACTGTTCATGATAATATGAAGCAGAATTTAGAGTCTGGAAGGAAAGAGTTTCAAACAACAACCTGTCCAGAAACCTGAGAACAACCTTCTGCAGAACAGATCATTACTGACAGAAGAAACCAGATCAGATTCACAAAGATCAGACATTTGTTATTTCTAAACACCAACCTTTATCATCATTACAAACATTCTTATTTTTCTTTTTGTTTTGCACGTTTTAATCAGTATTTTGTGTTGTTTCATTTTAAAAGTTAATTAGTAAATCATTTATTTTAGTTTTCATCATTTATTTTGAACTTTTTATCTGAAAGGAAAAATAAAAGCATATATTTGTACAAAACATTTTTTTACATTATTTGTTTTGTGTACAAGTTTGAAAGAGCCAGAATTCCATCACTATTGTGAAGTTTATATAAACTGTTAAATGTGTGAGGAGCTGCAGCCTCCAAAGTCTCAAAGTGACGATGACGAGAGAGGACAGAATATTTATTGTTTAGTTTTTGAAATGTTTTATTTTATTTTTTCTGTAAAGTTTAAAGGAAGGGATTTTAAAATGTGGTTGTGTGTCTTTCTGGAAAAACATCAATGTTTACGTCTAAACACACCCTCTGATTGTTACTGTTTCTGTTAGCTGACAAACCGACCCTGGCCCCTCATCCCAGAAGAAAACAGTTATGTGGCCCCCACAAGAAGAAGTTTGGGGACTCCTGCTGTAAGGAAACAGGTTGTGTTTTGACTCTGGTTTCTCTGTGATACCTTCCAGAAGTTCTCTGGTACATAGTACTGCAGCTTGCTCTCCATCAGATGACCAAACAAAGACTGGACTTGGTAGAAAACACTTTCTTCAGGCTGGTCCGTGTCATCCTCGATGGATAAGACAGCCTTAAAAACAACCAAACAACTAATGCTGTAAATACAGACTGAAATAAAGAACTTCAAAACACAAGTCCTGACAGAAACCCAGAGTACCTCAGGCAAGCCAGGCTGCATGTAAAGCTGCTGGAACACGGCATTCATGTAACACGTGGCTCCTCCATTCTTCAGCCCAACAAAGCCAGAGACTGATCGGCTCTCCACCGGGGGCAGATACTAATGACAGTCATGCACACATTAGAATTCAAAATCACTGTGTAAAATCATGCATCCATGAGTGCAGTTGGTCGGACTGTGTCCTGCTGAGTTTGATGTGTCCTTACATCGAACTCCTTGCAGAGAGAAGGGTCAGACTGGTGGTGCATGGACAGCAGCTCCCGGGTGATGAGGCGCAGGTTGGACAGAGAGCTGTCTGCTAACATCACCAGCACCTCATAAGCTGCCAGTCTGCTGCTTGCTGTGCTGCACCTGTGCAGATGGACACACAAGTAAGCGCCAGTTTTCACAAAATCTACTGCATTTTCTCCTTCCAGCTTTTCACTTGAAAGAAAACAATTAACCTCGGACCTTTCAAAGCTTAAACAATCTCTTTAGGCTGTTAAGCCCTAGTGTGTAATGAAATTGGGGAGGCTGTAATCCTACACCAAACACAGTGGCAGACAGAGGGAGTGTTGACAAAAGGTTAAGAATCTTCTGGATATAAAGAGTATTCAGAGGAAAGCTGAGCGTACTTTGGGTGGAAGTCATAGTTGGGAGTGGGTGAAGGTGTTGGGTTGGAACTGTTGATGATGATCCGTGAGGCTCGAAACAGAAAGTCGTCTAACAACTGCTGGATCAGAGACGGGCCTGCGGAAAAAAAGATCCCATCCTCAGAGGTCTTACCAAAAGTGTTGGTGTCTGTGCACAAATGTGCACGTTCTCACCGAGATGCTCCTTCTCTTTGCCGCAGAGTGAGAGCAGCGTCTTGATGAGCCGGAGGTGTCCTGCCAGCAGGATGTTATCAGCCTCGCTGGTTTCCATCTCTGAGCTCCAGCTGGGCTCAAAATTGTCGAGCCAGGAAATTTCATCCTCCAGCATAGTGGCTGCGCTGACTTTTAACACTTCCATCTCTGAGGCTAGAAAGATTACCCATGGAAGCCGTGGATGTGGAAGACTTTGCTCTTTTCATATATGTATACATATTTTTTTTTTAACATTGAAATTGTTATAACTAGGAGCTTGAATAATGACTTACTTGTAAGGTCATCTAAGAGTTGGCATCTGAGGTCAAAGTACTCTGTGCACTGTGACAGCAACCTGGGAGAGAAGGAAACATCACTGAAAGGTCTGCAAATGATTTAGAGATGTTGTGGTTGGTTCAGACTGTTCCTGTACCTCTGGTTAACACCTCTCATGACAGATGTAGGACTCCATAAGGGAAGCTGAGCGGTGAGGACGACCGAAAGCAGGAACAAGTTAGGTTTCTGAACTTCATGAAAGGCTGAAGTGTCTGACTGGCTCAGGGTGTACAGCTGATCACAAGCAACACGGCGAATCTGTCAACGGAAGTGGAAAAGACCACTGAGCAATGGCAGAGAGACTCCATCTGTGCGCTCTGTTCAGCCTCCTTTACCTCTGCACTGGGGGATCCTAGCAGAATGTCAATAATAAAATCACTGACAGAAGGAAGGCTGTAGAAGGAAGCTGCGAAGACAAACCAAGCACAGGATTGAAGCTTCTGGATGTCAGTCAGCGTCTTTGTAACCAAAGTATTGCTTCATACACAGCTGCTGGGAGCGAAGCTGCAAACACGTAACCAGCAGCGACAGAGCTTCTCGAGCAATGATGGCATCCTTGGTGGAGACGCTCTGCTGTCTCACACATATCCCAGCATGCAGTGTTGTCGGGGTAGTTTCCCCTTCGCTGCTGGAGCTGCAGTTACTGCCTAGAAGAACAACATTTGTTGAGCTGAAATGACAAAACAACATGAAGAACAACAGTGTCTGAGGTTTTACCAGTGCTGCTGACTCTGGTACGGACTCCCTGTGGCAGAAGTGAGCTATGGGCCTCTCTAATTGGCTGTGGACTGCCAACCAGGTCCAATCGACCTGCTGCAGCTGCCCAGGTCAGGCGCATGAAACAGGCTACGGTGGAGGTGAAGTCACCCACTTCCATGGTCTAATTAAAACATCAAATGTCGTCTTAACTGAGCTTGTGGAACTAGATGAGAAAAGGATTGTTCTTGTACCTGAATTGCCACTCGAGCCGCAGGGATGATCTCCTCAACTCGTATGGATGAGCGCTCAGACAGAGACATCTGTCTGTATGAGGCCTTCTCTGGAGTTCCACACAGAGACAGCTGTCGCCCCGTCCGCCCTGCGTTACGGAATGGCCGAGAGGACAGCGCCTCGCCATCCCGAACAACATCATCATCCAGAGGTGTGGGCATGCTCTGACCAACCAATAAGAACCTGGGAATCACGGTAGAGGAGCTCAGAATGAACTGCCAAGTTCTGTAGTTTTCTGACATGATAATAATGAGAACAGAGATATGAAGTGACATTTGTGCCATACACGGAGAACAAAAGCCACAGTTTTGAGAAAAGTACCTAAACTGTAAACAAAATGTTCAGTTTCAAAAACAAAACATTCTAAGTAGCAAATGAAAATAGTAAATGTTTAGTGCAAACGTTTAGTATTTTTAGTATTAGTATTTGCTACTTAGAAAGTTTTGTTGCTAAAACTGAACATTTTGTTTGCAATTTAGGAAATTTTGATCTTAAAACTGTGACTTTTGTTCTGAATGTGGTGACACAAATATCACTTTCACATCTACATTCTTCTCACAAAGTAGATTCTGTTTAAAGGAGACATGAGACACGGAAATATCAGCAGGTATCTAGAAAATGATTAATGCCAGTTTCTGTACATGCATCAAAGCTTTGTTTCCTGTGTGCCCATAATATGAACGTGAGAGTGACAAGCAGCTCACTGCTCAGCAGGAAACCGAATGACAGGCGCTGCTGTCAGCATGTCTTCAACTCGACAGAGATCAGCCTGCTGTCTTCACTAAATGGTCTTAAATGTTTTTTTCAGAAATACAACCAGGAAGTTGATATCATGATCAACACAACCAGTTCAGAGCAAATGTGCCAGATGTTTGTGTCATAATATGTAGAAAGTCTAAAAATACCAAACTCAAACGAAGAAACGTCCAGCTCACATATCAAAACACTCAGGAAATGGTTTGGTTCACCTTGCTAGCTGAAGACATATGGAGTAGACCCCTTGTCTGGTCTCATAGTCCACTTCTGATGGGATGGAATCTCTTTGCATTACATTCACCACCAGACTGTAAAAAGCACAATTGTCAAGAAAAAAAGGAAAAATGCAGCAAGCTCTGAACAGCAATGCTTTTCTTCTTGTACCTGAGGCCTCCTGCTTTGAGGAAGTTATCACAGAAGGACTTGCTACTGGTTTTGGCCATCTCATCATCAGAAGTGGGCATGAGCTTTGAACTCAACACCTAACAGAGAAATGAACCAAGAAATAGATGAATGAAAAGACATAAAGCCAAAAATCTGCTTCAGAAGTCAAAACTGAGCTGGTTTAAAGGAATGAGGGCTCTTACCTCAAGGTTATACAGCACTCTGAAAGTAGACATGCCAGGAGCAGAAGATCTAAAAAGGGACTCCAGAATGGATGCAGCACTTGGTTGATGCTGCTGCTTGGAGGTCATAGATGGTGACCGAGAGCCTGATCCTTGGCCCAGAGTAAAGAGTGTCTTCTGCAAAAAAAAAAAAAAAAAAGTAGCAAGTGTCAAAATAGAAGAAGAAAACTGATTTTCCGTGACTAAAAAGTCCAAATACTAAACTTAGGCAAACTTCCACATAGCTTCTTCTAGAAAGGGCAGCATAACGGATGGTCTTAAAGTCTGATGAATCTTTCAGATACCTGGTGGCTCCAGACACTGGATTCCTTGGGAACAAAGTTATCAAGCGCATCTTGCACTTCAGGGTCAGTTGGAATTAGAAGCAACAACTTCCTCACCCGAAGAGTGATCCTGTTAAAAAAAAAAGCATGAATGAAGCAAAGAAAGCCCCAGACTGCTTTCACTGTCTCAGCATCTAAGATCAACTTTCTATTCAAGGTAAACGTGCACATTTATGAACAATGGATGGCAATTGCTGCTTTATATATAATGAACCACATTGGTAGTTCCATATTGTAAATCAAGCTATTTTCATCACTTACATAAAAGAGCTCACAGCACTAGCAAACAATACCAGCTAACAGCACAATCTCACCTTGGTTCATCCAGGTTGGCCAGTTGATAAAGCATTTCAAACACATTGCAAACCAGAGCCATCACCACCCCAGGCAGCGACTTCTCCTACAAAGAAAAACCAGGATGACACTGCAGAAGGTCGAGTGCTGACACTATTTCTGCAGCCACACAAGAGATTTCTATGACTGTCAGAGACAACACCTGCTCCAAGGCGTAGGCCGAGTTGAAGACAGCAGAGCTAGAACTGCTGGACGCAGAGGCCGAAGACTCTGAGCTCCCAGATGGAGTTCCAGTGCCTGAGCTCTTCACCGTCAGACTCTGCTCGTCACCAAAGCCCAGCTGGGACAGGAGCTTCTGGTCCCGATTCATGGTCAACTGACACACAGCAGAGAGGCAGTGAATGAACCACAGTGAGAGGAAGAACGTGAATTCATCAGCCAAAAACACAAGAACACACCCTGCCAGGAAAACCAAACCAGACAAAAAGATGAAACAAAGAACCAGCAGCTGGAACACAGCTTTTAAAACTCACCACACTATCATTGGCAAAGATCTGGACGTTGTCCACTGGACAACTCAAGTGCTCTGAGATCTTCCACCGGATATTTCCTACCGTCTCATTACTGTGGGTCTGCAAAACAGATGGTAAACAGTGAAGAGGGAGCCAACAACATATTTTTTAATACAAATCGTTAGACAGAATACCTCTAAGGTGAAGGTGTCTTTGGTTGACTCATAAGTGATGTGAAGAGAAACAGGGTGTCCATTAAAGGAGGCACCGTGAGGTAGAATAGTGCGAGGAACCGAGTACATATCCTGCAAAATAAAATGCGTCAACTTTCCTTTGTGGTGCAGAAAACAAAAGATATAATTTCCACAACGTTCTTTGAAATATTCACCCTACCTCTATAGTGATGACGTAGCGTTCAGCCAATAGCAGCAGTCTTTCTATTATCACCAGCTTTGTGGATCTACAGATCCAACAACAGAAGTGTCTCACCATCATTTGAAAAATGCATTTGGTTAAAACTGTCATTTGTTGTGTATTTTGTCACAGAGGTAAACATTTAAAACCAAGTTCTTACCCAAACCCCCCTCTGTACCTGGAAGGTGACTGTACAGATGTCGCCACAGTCGGCATGGCAGTGGCTGTCAGCATCTTGGTTGCCTTGGTAACAGCATGTGTTAAAGTAGGCCCACCTAGAGCCGAACTCGCAGCCTGAGACAAAGAAAAGAACCGTGAAGCAGGGTGCTGATTCTTGTTCAAAACGGTCATTGACACAGTGAGTTGCACAGATTACCTCTAGTCGCTTGTAACAATCAGCAATGAACTTCTTGTGCAAAGAGACAGAATCCTGCGAGACAGTAAAATTGTTTTTGAATCTCATTTTTTGCTCACAAAAATGAAAGGATAACAAAAACCCAACAACTTTAGTTCTAGTTGGTTTATTTCTCTTCACAATTGTGTTTGGCTGACTGATGACAGTCACAAAATCACATGACAGTAATGGGAACATGCAGACCTTTTTCATTTTAGGGTTGAGGTTGGTATAGCTGTATGTGATAATAAGTTGGATTGCTTCATTGGCTATCTCTTCATCAGGAGTTTCCATGGCAATGCGCCACAGAAAATCCATGCCTGCCAGGTCAAGGCGCTCCACACACTATAATCAGAGCATACAGCAAACACTCAGCTGTCATGTGACTCACATAAAGAGCAAAATGAGCAGGAATTAGAAGACTTACCAGCTGAGTTCCCTGACGTTTCAGACGATGGTCACACAGATTGACATTCTCAAAAAAAGTCTTGAACAGATTAAATCCTGTGAAACACAGAAAAGCATGTGACTTTAACCAGAAACAGAATCTACCATCTATGAAGCGCTTTGGCAAACATTACTCACCATTCATGGTGATCTCATAGGGTTCCAGTTTTAAGATCTTTTCCTTAAAGAGCTGTTGCTGTACATCACTCTCTAGATCATGTTGCCCTTTGGTAAACCACTCAAAACACATCTGCAAAACACACGTGCATGCTTTGGGTTTAAATCTGATCACTTTCTAAATCTAAGATCATTCAGAAAAGCTTGGATATGAGATGTTTTCATCAACAAAACTCAAAAAGTTCTCAAGATGACATTATACATACAGAATTCTATCAGCATTTAGCTTTTCCCTTGAGATTGAATTTCAGACACAATTTGCAGCACACCAACAACAATCCCATCATTTCCAACGAGAGACTGGGTCTGAAAATTCATCCGCTGATTTCTCCTGAAATCTGCAATCCTCTGTATCACTGTCCCTTACAGAAGGCGACTACCATCATCACGCTCACAAATGTGGCTCAAAGTCTTCACTTCACTTTGAGACTTACAGATAGATGCATTCTTAGTTTTCTGTTAACACACTGTAATATGGTCAGCAGCTTCGGTTTGACTTTGAAACTTAAGGAATCTTTAACACTTCCTCTGGACACAGTCAGACTCGAACATGATTCCAGTGTTGAACAGTTTCATTCACAAGAAATATTCTCATACCTCACGATCAAGTTCACAAACATCTGCCCCTGAAACCAGGCATTCCCACAGCTCTTTGGCTCGGTTCCAGACCAGATAAAGGCTGGCCTCTTGAAGGAAAAAAGCCAGGAAACGGAGGTGGCTATCCAGATACTGTACCAAAGTGAGAAAGAGAAGTCAATTGAAGCCCACTGATTCATAATGACCTTGAATGACAAAAACAGCATTCTAGATACAAAGACAAACCTCTTGATAGGTGTACCTCCCATCCACCAAAGTTGAGCTGGAGAGGCCATTATTACCAGAGGCAGTGACAGCGAGTCTATGGCAGCAGACGAGGGATCCTGTGATCAGCTTGACAATTTCAAAGTTCTTTTTCAAGTCCTGGATGATGCTCTGGGGGTGGGGGTAAGGAGTGTTGTTGGGCATGTAAGATTACCACAAAGAAAGCTTTTATGCAGCATAATATTCAGTCATGTACTGTGCTTGCGCTACCTTGTCTTGTTTTTGATAGGTCTGCTTGATAAAAGAACGGGTGATCTCATGCAGCTGTCGGAGAGCAGGAACAACCCAGACTGCCTGAGGACTGCTCTGCTGAGAAGCCTGTTCAATCACAAAGAAAACCCTTCACAAGTCACAAAGAGGAAAATACAAACCAACAGCAAAAAACTAGTTAGGAACTCAGACCCTTTTCACTTCATCAAACCACATTCTTCCCACACTCATCGTTTTGGGAAAAAAATCAAAATTAAAAAAAGACAATTAGTCATAGATATAAACCACTGACATTGAGTTTTAAATCTATTATTTTTTCATGCTCCTGATTACAAGAGTTTGTTCTCACATGTAAAAGCAAAGCAAATCCCTCGCATCCCAAGTATAGCTCAGACAGCTTTCACCCAAACCAACATCAACCCCACCATGTAATCATTAGTAAGAACCAAAGCCATCAAGGTGAATCAAGAGAAAGATAAGCAAGCACCTGGTTAAATCATTTTGTTTTGAAACTGTGTTACATGATCAACCCTTTACCAACAAAATGCCTTTGTGGTCAAACCCTCCTTCATGATTGAACATCAGTTGGGAAGCAGCCAGATTAAAGACAGTGGAAAACAAATTTGATGGGATTATTTTCTTACTTTAGCCAAAGAGTTAGATTTCTTCTTGCCCCAAGTGCCAATATGAAATGAGCTTTGAGTGTCGCTGCCTTTACTGTCCTCCTGAGTGTAATTCTAAAGACATACATTATATTTGAAGTGTGAAATTTGAACAGCACTGTGCACACACCCATCAACAAGAGAAATATGTAGAGGTTTGTCTGCACTGCTGAGTTTGTTCAGCAGATACAGTCACTCAGGTTCTCTTACTGTTATGTCAGAGCAGCAAAACACGTAAAGTCAGTCAAGCTGGGAGCACGAATGCACACAGGAAACACACAGGAAACACACAGGAAACACACAGGAAACAAGCAGGCACGAACACATTCAAATATAGTGACAATGACACATGTGTGACTGAATGACTGACATTCAAACATCAGGTCATGGTAAAGAATGATTTTTAAAAATGCTTCAACTTTAGAGACACTTCTATTATAAAGGATTAATTCTTGTTCTTAAAAACTGAGTCAACAATTTCCCATTTGAAGATGTATCATTCAAATGAACTGGAACTAATGCAGTTATTGATATGATGACTTTAAGGTTTATAACAGTAAAGCTAACATTGTTTAGTGCATTCATAAAAGGCTTTAAGAATTTAACATCCATATTAGGCCAACTCTAACACGGTGATACTCTGATGAGCTTCTCCTCTTGATTTTTGAAGCACAGAGTTGCATCTTAAAAAGATGAAACAAATGTATTGAAGGGAAAAAAAAGCATCCTAAAGCCACTGAATGCATTTGAGAACAGCATATCTCTTCTTTTCTCTGATTACTGATTCAGTGTTTGTCCTCATCACCACAGTCCACTACACTACACATTTTGCACCAAGTTTCTTCCAACTCGGGACATGTGCGAGTGTTGTGTAGCCACAGTCCAGTGTGAACACCGTATGCTGAACATGCTAAAAGCACATTAAAGAACCTGGGTCAAATGCCCGGTGTGAACATAGCATAACAGACAAATGATAGAACACAAAGCCTTGTGATGAAGAGCAAACAGCGTTGAAAACATGACATCAACACACTATACACATTTCTGATTTGTGTCAGTCTGAGGCTCCCAAAAATCTGCCACAACTCTGAAACAAAAATGTTTACAATGAATACAAGACTGTTAAAACATTTGGAGTTATGGCAGTAAAATGAAAGGCCTGGTATTAGAGATGACCCTAACAGGTTTTTTTGGGCCCGATCCGATTCAGAGTCTTTTAATTTTGTTTATTTGCCAATACCAAGTCCCGATCAGATACTTTAGTAACACATTTAGAAAATGGACAAATTTCATTAACAGATTCAGGATGTCCCACATTTTTATTTCACAAACATTTGTTTTTATCATTTAATCCTTCAACTGAACACTTCTGTGAAGTATCTTCAACAATCAAGTAATACAAATTTAAATAATAAAACTAGGAAAAAAACAAAAAACCATTATCTAGTAAATATAGATGATAATTAATCATGTGAAACCGTTTACTGATTTTAGCTTTAATATCTTCTAAAATACTGACCATTTTTAACCAAATGTGATTCATACCCATTTAAAATTCTTCACAAATAATGATAACTGTTGTAGCATGAATATGATGATGATGATGATGAGTATTCATGACTAGCTGACATCATTAGACCTATTTTGTATTTAGTTTTAATGGGATCCTTTTTTAAAGCTTTTAATACATTGACCTCTTAAGACATCACATTTTAAGTTTTATTACCACAGTAGTTCATTTTTTTAACTTCACGAATAGCTCATATCAATGTAACCATTGATTAGTTTTTGTTGTTTTTAAAAGATTCTGGATTTAGTATTTTTTTCCCCAGAGCCTGCCTCACTGCCGTCTGTCTCTTGGAAGCAGGAGAGCACCGTTCTCATTAAAAACAAACACGAACCCAACCTTTTTCTTTTTAAATGCCTTTGTAGGTCATAGTTTGCATTAAGACATAAAGCAAGAAACACTTGCAGTAAATTTAAAATGTTTATGAAAAGAGTTTTGGAGTCCCAAAGTCTGAAACTGAATATCTCACTAACCATACAGAACTGTTTTTGTGCGCCTCCTCCTTAAACTGCTGCACCTTACGGCAGTAACACGCCCTAATAAATTCATGATATACATGTATTTAATATAGCAAGTTTGAAATATAAAGCGCTGATCAAAATAATAAAAAGATAAGTATCCGATTTTGATTGGGAGACAACATCCGCTAACGATCGATTCAAAAACGACTTAATCTGGACCAAAATTCAATCATGTGATCAAATCAAGACATCGTCAGTAATAATGCCAGTTTATGTGTGAGAACATAGAAATGACAGTCAATCTACTCACTGCTGTTTTAAGTGTCTCACCTTCTTAATGTCCTCAATACATTTAATAATGTAACTGCGTTTCACGGTCTCTTTGACAGCATATGCGTCACTCAGGATTCCCAGGTGTTCCTCCAGAGCCTGCTGCACCAGGCTGGTGGGCAGAGTGGGGAGGTGTGCCAGCTCCCACAGCACCTCCAACACCTAATCCACACAAAATCACACATCTCAGCTGACTGACGACATGAAACATACCTAAATACAACTTCCTTTCCATGCATGTACATTAGTTAAGCCATAACCAGTCTGCAATAATGATTGTGATGAATACTTTGAGTACTTGTCAAAGCAATTTACACAAATATACCCAACATACCTTTCCAGTAGTGGCTTCAGAGCGAGCTTCCCGGCCTATTCTCCCGATCAGACTGAGCAGTTTTTGCCTGACGCGGTCACTCTCAACCTCCCAGCTCTAAACAACAACCACACATTAGACATGGCCTATGCACTCCACCTCGCTGGTTTGGAGGAGGAGTGTCTGCCCCAAGGCTGGACATAAGAGGCTCAAACCCACAGCTGGCTCATAGCAAAGATTCAGCAAAAAAAGCAAAAAATGGGATCCAGTAGCTCCTTGTATTATGGGTGGGGTGGGGTTTGGGGGGTTGTTTAAACCAGAGGTCCTTACCCTTTTTGACACTGAGGCCCAATTTTCCCAGCACAAAGTGATTCAAGGCCCATAAAATTGTGTGTGTGTGTGTGTGTGTGTGTGTGTGTGTGTGTGTGTGTGTGTGTGTGTGTGTGTGTGTGTGTGTGTATATGAAATGTAGACTTTATTTTCCGGTGTCAGACGTAACCCGCACAGATGATTGGCGGTCACTTACGTGTCCCGGAGCAGCGCAAAAACACCCAACCCGCAAAATGCAGGGTGTGGTTTAAGAGGTTAAAAAAAAAAAACCCTAAACATGAAATGAGGCAAAGAGCCTCTGTATAAAGAAAATATGATGAGAGGCCACATCTAGAGCGGCCCTATTGGCAAATGCCACAACACGTTACTGACGCCTCACTGCCACCAAGTGGTAGGATGCTGGATCCAGGTCCTGTGGCCCCTTTTTTCACGGCCCACTAGGGGGCACTCGCGGACCGAGATTTGGCCACTGCTCCATGGTTTAAACCAAAGCATCAAACCAAGCACCAATCCCTCAGGGGAGGGGGGTCAAACGCACAGTACAAAATGTGCACACCCAGGTGAAAACACTGCAGCTGATGAACTGCGGCTTCACAGGTGGTACCAACCTTCTGTATGAGGATGAATAGATGGGTGAGCTGATCAAAGCTGAATTTTGCAGCAGCCGCAGCAATTATTGTATGAATGTTCTCTATCACCGTAGATGACTGGCCTGCCTGAAAAACACCAAAAACATCATATATTTCTCTTGAGACATATCTTCTTTCATGCATTTCCAGATGTCAGTTCTGGACAAAACAACTTCAGAACACAATATGCATGTTTTGTTTCTAACCTGGATTTTCCAGATCTTGGAGAGCTCGTCCAGCGACAGTTTACTGCCCAGAAGCTCAATGATTCCCTTAATCCTCTCACAGTACTGAGCTTGATCAATATTACCTAGAACAGGAAGCATTTATGCAACACCTGCAGCCAAGGAAAGCTAAACACATGATCTTGGCATCTTTGACTCCTCTTACCTTCCAGTGCTATTGACAGGACTGAGTTCTCCACCAACCAGTCCAGCAGTTTGTCCGTGTCAATGGCGTTTTTCACACTTTTGGACACTGTGCTCTCCTCAATCAACTTGGTCACCTGCATCACGAAAACAGACATAAGTGAAATGATAAGGGACAAAATGCTGAATCTTTATATTTCAAAGAACTTCAGTTCGAAGAAATATTAATTAATTTTTTTTAAGTAAAAAAAACAATTTTGCTTGAAAATCTACTTCAGAAAAATACATTTAACATAGCCAGTCATTTCAACTGAATGAAGGTGGAAATGTTTTCTATAATTGTGAATACTTAACAATAATATGGAAGCTTTGGCTTCCTAAAAATTCCATTAAAGGTATAAAAAATTGTGGATTTTCATAGTGAAGATTATTGATTCAAATTTCAATGAAACTTTTCAAACCAGAACCTAGAAAAGATGATCCACACATTTCGGCAAACACTTTAGAACCCATAGTAACTGACCTCTTTAAGAGAGTTCATTTTAGTGGAGAAGTGGGGGGTTTTCAGCATTCGCAACAACGTGTCCAGTCGCAGGTCATCCACCACCGCCACCAGCTCCCTCTGGAACCTCATACACAGCAGCTTGATGGCGGACAGTAGCTCTGGGATGCTCACTAGACGCTAGGGTTAAAAAAACATTATCAACACTGAGAACTTCATTAAAGGAGTCCAAATTCTGCTCCTGCAATTTCATGCAGGAAAGCAATGAACAGGTCTAAACAACACCTTATCTTTGAGGTCCTTTTCCTCCAGGTTCTGCACATATGTGATCATCTTGTGAATGACTGGATCTAGCATGGGCTGGAGAAAGAAAAAAACAACATCAAATAAGTACAGAAGTGTAAATAAAACTGCTAAGGCAGCAAACACACAGACAAAATTCACCATTTTAACATGGGAACAAGTGTGAATGAGGACAGAATCGCCAGAAATCAGCAGCAGCAAATGATTTGATGAAAAGAGTGATGATGCGAAAATCAGGGGGAAGTCCATATTTGACAAGGTTTTTGTATAATTAATGCTTCAAATATGTCTAATAACAGCTTTGTTCCACATGTTCTAACCCACGCCAGCTTCTTCATCATCTTTTAATAAAAAGTGTAAAATCTTGGAGAAGACAAAATGCAGCTCATTTAAAAACTACAACGAAAAACCTCAACTCAGCTTTATATAGCACTTTCAAAAAGCAAAAGGCTAAAACAAAGGGCTGTACGGGAAAACAAATAAGATGATAACACCAAAACAAAGGATAAAAAAAGACAATAAAATCAAATAAAATAACAAACGCATTAAAATAACAACAAAACCGCAGGAGTCTCACGTTGCGTTTAAAGCCAGGGCATAAAAGTGAGTCTTTAAATGAGTTTTAAAAGTGAATAGAGCTGGTGCTTCTCTGATGTTCAAAGGCAAAGAATTCCAGAGCCTTGGACCAGCAATAGCAAAGGCTCTGTCCCCTCTGACCTTCCACATGAACTTCAATTTCAGTAGCTATCGTTTCATCACCCAATCCTACAGTAATCTGAAGAGATTTCCAACAGTCCATCAAAATTTGTAGTGAGATTTGTAGCTTATCCTTCTTCCACTGGCGTTCAGCTTTTCTGCAAGTTCTGCGAGCTTCCAGGGTTCTGTTGTTGAGCCAGGGCTCACGTTTAGATCTAGGCTTCACTGTCTTTACAGGAGCCACAGAGTCCAGGATGTTGGAACAGGTTCACACCAGGTACTAAGCTCTTCAATATCAGCAGTCAGTGTGGGGGTAATGAAGTGGTTAAATCCAAATGGGAACAGATTGGCAGAGGAAGGGTTAAAAATCCTGAATCTTCAAGGAGGTGGGCACGATTCAACTGCGGCACACTCTTTCAAACACTACAACAGAAAATCTTAAATATTTAGTTTGTTACTTGACGTTAGTTGTGTTATTGTTGTCAGGACTGATGTATAAGTGTCAGGCTAGCTCACCTGGACGAGGCTCGAGTTCAAGTATTCAGCACAAACTCCAAGAGGCTGGACCAGAGCAGACACGTACTGTGTGGAAAGCAGAATGAAAACAGGGTACAGCCTAAGTTAAATAGTTAAATACTGAACAACAGATCTAAAAACCAGGACATTTATGAAATCTACCAACATTGTCAAGCATCTTATATAATCTCTCATTAATTTTTGGCATGTTTTTCTGGTTAAAGGTGTTTAGGTGAATGTTTTTTTTATTTTTTTTTGTGTTCAAAGGGACATAAGCATTTGAAAATATTTTTTAAAACTCTTCTTAGCTGTCAGCAAAAACTTTTTTCAAGCTGATATCCATTCAGCAAGCTTCCTGCTCAGTGTAGACAAAAAGACCAAGAAGGCAGCCAGCTCTCCAGATTTCAGGCAGCTTTCCTCCTTTGACTTGGATTCTCTCAGATCTACTTGGACAGCGTGAAAAGCTCTCCAGCACGGGGATTTTTTGAGTTTTCGGGAGTCTTTGCCTTGCTAACATGCACATGATTTACAGGCATGTCAATGATCGTTGAACTTGCACTGCTGAGGTTTCTGGGCAGGTTTTCTGAAAGCAGCCTTAGTACAAACAGGATCCAAATACAGAACAACAAAGCATTTTGGAAATCATGCGTGTGGGGGGTGGGGGGTCACTTGCAAGTGAGCATTACAGAGAAGGAGGCAATAAGAGATACATCTGCCCCCAGCAGCTAAAAAAAAAAAAAACTGGCAGAAACAAATTGAGCTTGTTCTATCAGAGTCTGTCTTTGCTCACAGCAATCGTTCTGTACTACAGTCCTGTTGACCTCATTTGGATCTCAACACATCCCTTCAAAATACGACGAGAAAGGAGTCTACCTCACAGAAACATCTAGGAGCTGCCCAGCAACGTACCGCAAAGACAGTGGAGTTTTGATTACACTTTTTGAATCAAGGTGGATTTAATCTGGTGACCAAAACGTGTCACAACAAAATAAAAATAAAAACTGTCTTGGTGATGCAGACCAGCTGTGATCCTGTTGCAGACCTAAACATTGACACCACTGTACTGGTGTCCCTGTCGCATTGTCAGCCCTGAAAGTCCTTTTCCAATCTGGTAAAGCAGGACGAATGGCAGAAGTTCTTACAGCAATCTCCACCTCCTCTGAGTTGAGCTTAGTCTGGATGGCAGTGAATCCTCCTAATTCTCCAAACTTCACCAAAAAACAGGAAAAATAACACTTAGGATTTTAAATAAGACTTTGACACATGTGCAGAAAAAAGCAAACTAGAGATTACTCACTCTGTTAACCAGGTCAACCAACCAACCGTGAGGCTCCTGAAACAACAAATATATCATGCTTTGAGCTGATTTACTCATTAATGACACTACAACTGCAGGGACATACTGAGTTTTGACAGCTAACGTGTGTCAGTCATACAGAAAATAGCTATTTGTGCTGAAATTACCTTCTGATAGGTATTAGGAGAGACAGCAAACATGTTGGTTTCATCCCCAAAAACTTCCGCCCAGTTTCTCTGACACGCCTTCATGCGGTTCTTGAAATGGTATTCATTATCAGGGTTCAAGGCCTTTAAAACAATTCAAAGCAAGAAATTAGTTAATTCAGGGTTCTTACAAGTTTTTTTTCCAAGTTAAACGTAGGACTTTAAGACCTTTTTAAGATAATGCATTTCCACTATTAAGACCAAATTATCTGCCGATTTACCAGCCCTACTGACAAAGAAAAATGAAATCTTTGAATTTCAGATTAATTTCTGAAACGAAACCACAGTACTTGTGAAATAAAAGAAACAATGTAGTGAGGACATAGCACCATTTTACGGTTCTGATTCCAAAATTCAAGACTTTTTAAAGGCTTTTTCAGGTATCATCTCCAAATTCATAATTTTAATGCTTTTAAGACATTGAGTCCGCTGACTCCTGTAAACACATGCATGGTAAAGCTAACTTTGTCTTTAGATCAGCTTGTTCCAAATCAACATGTTCAAAATGCAGAGGATTTATTTTATTTTGGTTTGATAACAGGTCTTTTGACCACATTTGAAAGCTTTTGCAATTACTGAAAAAGAGTAAGAAAACCCACCATAGTCAGAACTCCCATCAAGTTTACAGGTATGGGGTCCTGCTTCACCCTCTCGGCTACCAACTCCACCAGCAACATGAGCATGTTGTAGATTCCCTCATGAATCTCTGTGCCCCATTTGTGCACAGCGCTGCTGGTCAGCAGCTGAAGTCGACCAAGCCGAAAGCAACAACAAAAAAGTGTCAAATAAAACACTCAAATGAATACAAATCCCATCCACTGCTTTGCCATAACTCACCTTTTTAAAGGCCTCGGGCATACACCGATCCATAAACCGCTTGCAGTTTTCATCGGCATCTGCTAGACCTGACAGAGAACGAGATGCAGAATCCACTTATTATAAACACAAACATTAAAAACCTGTGAAAAACACCACACTGCACATCCTGCCCCCACGGAAACACGGATAAAAAAACCAAAAACACTTTAAAGTTAGCCAACAAGCTGCAGCTTACCGTGTCGAGCGAGGCAGGTGGAGGCAATCAGACACTTGCCCAGGGACTCCTCTCTTTTGTAAGGTATAGACCAGTGGTCGGTGAAGACGCGACTCTCCAGCTCATACAGGTTGGTGGTGGGAAACTCCATACTGCCCCCTGAGCAGTTCCCATTCTCATCGTTACTTCTCTGTGAAACAGAAAAGACAAATGAACTCCCTGATGGAAACCAAAAAAGGTTTTGAATTTTCCAAAGTGATCTAAAAACAAAAGACCCCTGTAATGACAGAGTCAAACTTCCCTTTCTCTGGATCAAAGTGATCTCTTGGAACTCACTTCTAAAAGTGTGTTCCCTCTGTCATGTCTGCATCATTTCTATTCGTCTATTTCCTCCTCATTTTTAATAAAATGAAAGGTCAATAATAAATAATATATGGTGTTTACTTATATAGCGCTTTTCTACCTTCATTGAAGGCCCAAAGTGCTTTACAGTAACCGTCCCATTCACCCATTCACACACTGATGGTGGCTCCGCTGCCGAACACTGGAGCTCAACCTTCCATCAGAGGTAATGTGGGGTTCAGCGTCTTGCCCAAAGACACTTTGACACACGGGCGGGCAAGGCAGGAATCGAACCTGCGATCCTTCAGAGGCCGACACCCTTTCCACTGCACCACGCCCATATATTCAATAAATAATGAAGCTGACATGTCTTGTTTTTTCAGAAGCTTCCAAGTCTGAAATATTAGGGTGTGTAAAGCAGAGTCTGGGCATGGGGCGTTTGATGCTTTTCCTTCCACTACTGAGCAACAGTTTAATCTCACACTGGAATGTGGTGTTCTGCTGTATTCAGATGACCAAAGATCAAAGCTGTAAGACAGGCCTTTCTAGGATTGGCATATTTCCAATGAAGCTACGAAAGCTCTCATTACAACTGACTGACAAGAGCAGATGAGCGTGGCAATGATAAACCCTGGAGAGACCAAAACCATCAACTTAAGCCATGCTGGTTTTCACAGAGCACGCGGGAATCTTCCACCAAACAAAAGATTACAAACATTGAATGAAGCGACAGTATGATTTTGCATTTGAACATGTTCCAGGCTATGCCACAAAAACAGTCTTTTGTCCCACATTGAAGTCATGGAGCTTGCAGTTCATACTACTGTCTTAATAGCTGATGGATTTTCTTTAATCATAACTGAGCAGACAACGAAAGGACAACCATGTGACCTTTACATCTATATTTATATTTGAAAAAGTCAAGAACAAAGCTGGTGTGAAGTTCAGGAGCAGCAAATGTAACAACACACAAATTCTAAAATATTAGAATTTGAATTTCTAAATTAATTGCACAATGAAGTTGCTTATATCTATATGAAATGCTATGTTACAGGAAACAGGTCAACAGCAACCAAGCAGCAAAGAAATGATGTTTCATCCATCTGATCCTGAGGAAAATGAACAGTCAGACTGGAGCTCAGGAAGCTTGATCTCATTCTCTCTGTTAAAGTCTTTTGGACCTAATATTTCTCAAACATTGCTTGATTGTGGAGATTCCCAGGCTGTTGGGACTTCAAGGTCACAATACAAATACAACTGAAAAATGAAAAGTGCTTTAGGAAAGTCCTGTCATCAACTGAATGCATACTCTTATGATGCATGTTTAGCTGAACATGCATCAAAAACTGCAAGCTTTTAGTATCTCAAGACATCAAAGCGTTGGAGGGGTTAAGAGATATTTCAAAGGACTGCAGGACTGGGTGGGTAACTCAGCACCTCACTGTTACTGTGCACTCACATCCCTCTTGGGAAGAAGCCATGCAATAACAGCACCGTGTCTGTGTGTCAGGCAGACGACAAGCTATATTTAGGAGCACAACACCAGTCCAAAGACTGGCAACAAGCTATGAACATCGTAAACACTGTCATCAATGAGAAAACCAAATGCAGTTTTGACTCATTCGTTCTGGAGAATGCCAACTGTTTTACAATTTAGAAAGCCTCGTGTTCTTCATGGTTTAATGGCAAACAACTGGTTTCAGTCCTTTTGGGAAGTTGTTTCCTGCAAATATTCAACATCCAAGGAAACCATTTTTAGGGAATGGTGGGCTTTGGGGACCTGTGACCCCAACAGTTTCATTTCAAGGTAATTGTGAAGACATGTTGTCCTGGTAACAGGAAATACTGTGTTGTTCTTCACTGGGAAAACGACTGCAGTTTTGGAATTCGAACTGATATCAACGTAAAGAAGACAGAGAACCACGTTTCCTTCCTAACACGGTTCCTTCAACAAAGTGATGGAAGACAGCCTCAGTGCGTTTACATGTGAACCTCAACTAAACAGTAACAAGTGTTTAAGATCAGAATTATGTTCAGAATAATAAGGCAGAGTAGCTGAAAAGGCACTGAAACCGGCTGGTGGTATTTTTCTCTCCCTCTGGCATTTCTACAGAGGATGGCTAAAATGTGACAACTTGCAAATCAACATATTGCAGATGAATGTCAAAGACCCAGTTGGCTTTTGTCAATTCTGATCGATAAATCTGATAAGCGGGGCGTGATTGATTACCCAGAGAAACCCACCCGGGACAGCTCCGTGCTGCAGCTGAACTGGCGCGGTTAAACTCCACTAACGTCGCTAGCAAGCTTCAAGCTAGCTCCGTTAGCTTTTAAGTTCAAGACGAGCTTTAGGTTTGGAAATGTACGCATTTGTTTACATGTCATTTCATTGTCTCCTTAAACAACCAAATGCCATGTGTGGTGGGACTGGGAAGACGTCCTGCTGTGACAGCTTCGAGCAGGTAGCACTGGAGGCGCTAAGTTTGCTACAGAAATGGGCGAGCCCAATCTGTTGCAGTTAGCCTCGTCCTTCTCCTCTGCTCCTTCCACCGACTTTTGTTGAAAATCCGATGTTCCTACCTCGCCTTCCACAACATCATGGTACGCTGGAGGGGGGTCAAACCCACCCGTTCCAGTCCGCCCGCCGTTTTCCCCCTCGCCGCTGGAGCCCAAGCCGGGGGAAGGCCCGCTCTCCATGGGCTCATATCCATACCCGAGTCCGGGGCTTTCATTCGTTAGTAGCGCCACTGCCTCGTTGATGTCATTCTTGGCCAGCCGGAGCGCTTTCCTGATCACGTCGGGATCTGGGAAACCCATACAGAGGAGCGTCGTTATGTGCTGCTCCTCTTCGGTCTCCATTTTTCAGGTGTCTCGGGCTCTTGGTTAGTAGTAACAGGGTGTTAGGCACGGCTCTGTGGCACTGCACGCCGCCATGTTTACAGTCCGCCGCTGCAACTAGACTGTCACGATCCGCTTCCCGAGAACAGCGCCGACACAGGTGTTAAGACGAAATCTGCTGCCAGGAAGCGGACGGCCCGAATGCCACCGTGCGGCGCGCGCACGGCGCCAACGACTCGGGCAGAGCTATAGGTTCTCCTCTGGCAGATCAAATTAACAAGAAGAAGGAGAAAAACACTGACACATGCTTTCATTGATTGATTATCGCTGCGTTATTTAATTTAATTTAATAAAGGTCTCTTAAGCCAAGGCAGTTGACAATCTTGCTAAATGTAGGTATTTCATGAAGATTATAAACAATTACTTCTTTTCCCAGAAGGAAGGGACTTTTCAAGAGGTGGGACCAAGTCATAGTTTTTCAAGTCACAAGTCAATCTCAAGTCTTTGTCCTCAAGCCAGAGGCAAGTCCCAAGTCGACTCACAGGTCCTGCTATTGAGGTTTCAAGTCATTTAAATAAAAATAGAAACTGTATTTATTCATCAGCACTTTACAAGCACATTGGGAAAGTGTCCTCTGCATCCCTTCTTCAAAAATTCAAAATAATTTCTCTATAACAGAAACCCGCTTCACCGTGTTTGTGATTATTGTACCTGAAGATGGAAGAGGATTAAGGGAAAGTCTGGACATTAAATCATCCCACCACAGACCAGTTTGTAGCTGATGAGGCTTTCAGTGCCACATTTACCAAAAATGAACCAAAATATATTTACAAACTACTTACTGTCTCATATCTCACATCAACATCTTTTTTTTATAAACATAGCAGTTAGATATTGGACAGAGGAAGAATGTTAAATGCATAGCAATTCACCATGACTCCAAAAAACAGACATATATATATATATACATACAGTGGGTACAGAAAGTATTCAAACCCCCTTCAATTTTTCACTCTTTGTTATATTGCAACCATTTGCTAAAATCATTGAAGCTCATTTTTTTCCTCATTAATGTACAACAGTATCCCATCATGACAAAAAACACATATTTTTTCAGATGTATTAATAGAGAAAAACTGAAACATAACATGGTCTTAAGTATTCAGACCATTTGCTCAGTATTTAGTAGCAGCCCCTTTTGATCTAATACAGTCATGAGTCTTTTTGGGAAAGATGCAACAAGTTTTTCACTCCTGGATTTGGGATCCTCTGTCATTCCTCCTTCAGATCCTCTCCAGTTCTGCCAGATTGGATGGTAAACGTTGGTGAACGTCCATGTTCAGGTCTCTCCAGAGATGCTCCATTGGGTTTAAGTCAGGGCTCTGGCTGGAACATTCAAGAACAGTCACAGAGTTGTTGTGAAGTCACTCCTTGGTTATTTTAGCTGTGTGTTTAGGGTCATTGTCTTGCTGGAAGGTGAACCTTCAGCCCAGTCTGAGGTCCTGAACGCTCTGGAGAAGGTTTTGGTCCAGGATATCCCTCCACTTGGCCGCATTTATCTTTCCCTCCATTGCAACCAGTCGTCCTGTCCCTGCAGCTGAAAAACACCCCCACAGCATGATGCTGCCACCACCAGATCACCACATTACAAACAAACAGAGACAGAGAGACTGCGGCGCAGGCTTTGTCAACATGCTTTTTAATCTTTGGATTTTGGGGGAAATAGTAAGTCTTTCCGAGTCAGAGGGCCAAAGTCTGAGTCAAGTCACGAGTCAGGGCTGTGAAAGTCCAAGTCGAGTCTAAATTCATCAAATTTGAGACTCAAGTCTGACTAGAGTCCAAGTCATGTGACTCGAGTCCCCACCTCTGCAATTCACATGTAATTTTCTATGAACGTGCACCAGTGATGAACTTTTTTCTGCACTTACCCAGAGAAAGGGTTAAGTTTAGGATTGGGGTTAAATGGTTCCCGAGTGCGGTGTGTCTACAGCTCACCGGTCCCCCAGGGGATGGATCAAAAGCAGAGAACACATTTCATTCGTTCATGTGTGACAGATGAAAAGGACTTTAAGTTAAACTCAAACTGTAAACATGGATGACCAACAACATTTAGACTTGGACGCACTACACTATGTGAGTCAATGCAGCAACATGCATCTTGGCCGTCTTAGGTCTTAGGCCAATGTGAGTTTCCATCCGTTTTTGTGCTGGTTGCACATGTGTGTGTCTAACATCAGCCTTTTTAGAAATATAAACATTTCAACAAACCTCCCTGTTCCCACGATAACTTAATTGCTATCAAACACAATGCGGCCTATTAAGTTGATCTAAAATTATAATAAAACAACTAGATTAAAAAAAAACTAACGTAACCCCCCCAACCGTATAGTTGATGGTATTTCCCTTTTGCGCGCGCTCTTTACAGGAAACACGCGCGGCTGTGAGCGTCAGCAGGGCGGCGGTCACGTGAAAACACCTGTCACGTGACATGAGCGTCCGCAGCAGAACTAAAATGGCTGCGACCGGGGACGAAGCTGCAGCGATGGACAGCATCTCCAGGGAGCCAGCGAGCCTCTCTGCGACACTGGACGCCGCCGGCAGCTGCAGCTGCAGCGGGGCGCCGGCGGAACGCCCAGAGGTGGAAGCGGAAAACTCGGTGATCGCTCCGAAGAAAAGCGGCCTCAACAGTACGTGATGCTGACGTCTTTCTCCAGCTTCTTTGTGCTGCTTCCACGCTGTTGTTCTTTGACTTGAGTTATCGACAAAAGCAGCAGGAGAGTGTAATGAATGGCGCTCACTTCAGGTGATGGTGGCGTGGAAACTGCAGAGGAGGCTGTGGAGCCCGCAGAGCCAGATATCAACGAGTTATGCTCCGATATGTTTGAGAAGATGGCCATCTTCCTTCAAGGAGAGCTGACAGGTATCTTCATCAACATTTATACCATTTCTTCTGACATATTGAATTCAGATAAATAGTTATTGTAATTTTAAATATTGTATTGTCGTTAAAGCAACTGTTAGCCTTTACTTTGTCACCACAATAACTTGGGCTGCTTATCAATGGATTCAAAAGCAGCTTAAGTTTTGACTTAAAAACATTTAAAAACTTCCCTTCTGTGCATCAGCATTTTGTTTTAGCTTTTAACCTTTTGGCCGTTTGTTTTATAGAATAAAAGTTTGTTTGTGTTGTCGGTAAGAATCCTTTAAACAGAAAACCAGGGCCTTGATGCAGTGATGGGCCTCTTCCAGGTCAACATGTCTCCAAAGTCTGAAGCTTTAGTGTGAAGTTCTTTGTCAAACTGAAGTTTAGGTCAAACTTTTACTGAAAGTGATCCGATCTGGAGGAAGGAGTTTGTTTTTCAGACTTTTATACTTACAAGCTAAAAGTTTTACAGGACCCGCACGGATGAAGACTCTTCTCATCTGACTGTACTTGTCTTTCCAGCCACCTGTGAAGACTACAGTTTGTTGGAGAATATGAACAAGCTTACAAGTCTGAAGTACATGGAAATGAAGGACATTAGTATCAACATTAGCCGCAATCTGCAAGATCTCAACAACAAGTGTAAGTAGAAAGGGGAATAAGGAAAGCCCAAAGCTGTCGTGTTATTCATGAAACGTTTCATGACATTGACTGCTCTGTGGGTTCCACAACCCCCCCAACAGATTTACATCTGTAGTCAGTATAACCAGATTTCTATCTTGCTTGAAGGCCCAAAGTGCTCAAGAATCACAGTCTCATTCACTCACACATTCAGATGCTGATGACTCTGCTGCAGAGCACTGGTGCCGACCTATAACCACCAGGACCAATGTGAGCTTCAATGCCTTGCCCAAAGACACTTTCCTCATGTATTATTCATGATAAATTGGGGACATTGGGGAAAAACTCACGATATACACAGTGTTTTTTTGACTAAACAGATTTTGGGACAGGGGGATAAACACACCTCATGTTGTGTTTTTCACACAATGCTCTCTCTAGTGCACGGGTATCAAACTCACTTTGGTTCAGGGGCCACATTCAACCTAGAGTGGGCCGGACCACCGATTTGATAGCAAAATAATCTATGGTCAACCTGTTACCTGTAGATTTGTTTTGTTTTTTTCTCAGTTGGAAAAAATACCTCAACAACAGAGGAACAAAATCACTTTTTATTACACATTCACTCACAGAGGCCGACGGATTCCAAATAAAATGCATTTCACTTAAAAAGATGGCTTATTCAAGTTCCCGAAAGTCAACTCAAGAGGCGACTACAGAAAAAAATTAAACATCCAGCCTAAATACAAATGTGCAAATCAATGAAAAATTAAAATAAATCAATGAAACTTGCAAACATTTGTGAACATACCAAGAATTTGGAGTTAACCTCCCTGTTTCTCCTGAAACTCGGCATGGTTTGGCCTTCACCAGGCCATCTATCTTTATCAGGATTCAAATCCTGTGTAGCAACACATTCCATGTCATTCAAGTGTGCAAAATACAGTGAAACACCTGCCCTCTTCCTGACCGTTGAGGCACCATCAGTGGCCAGACTGACATCACGTGACCAGTTCAATGTCCAGCGCAGTAAGGAGCGCGCTGACATCAGCTGTTGTCATGTGTCCATCACATGAACCAACTCAAGTAACTCTTCAGAGTGACAGTCAAAGTCTTATCAACTCTTCTAATAAATATGTACAGTTGTGTAATATCTGTGATGTCGGTGCTTTCATCAAAAAATATCTGGATTCTGTCCTTCATTTGGCTTCCCAAGTCTCCTGTCAGATCTTGGATCTGCAATCGGGATCCTTGACACACTCAGTGGTTTGCAAACGTACTCAACCCCCCTTGAACTTCTCCACATTTTCTCACATTATGACCACAAACATAAATATATTTTATTGGCATTTTATGTGAAAAACCACACAATTGTGAAGTGAAAAGAAAATTATACAAGTTATAAAAAACTGAAAAGTGCAGTGTGCAAAAGTATTTAGCCCCCTGTTCTCTGAGAGCATCCAATTACCATCAGAAGTTGCTTGATGGTTGGTGACTGATCAAATGTTGACTTCATGACTTCCTAGAGTCCACATGTGTGTCATTTCATCTCAGTCTCCAAATCCAGCTGTTTAGTGACAGTTTCTGTGGTTTGTCAAGAGAATATTGGGGAGAAAACAGCATCATGAAGTGTAAAGAACACATCAGACAGGTCAGGGATTTTTAAAGCAGGGTTAGGCTAGGAAAAGATTTCCCAAACTTTGAACATCCATGAACCACTGTTCAGTCCATCATCCACAAATGGAAAGAGTTTGAAACAACTGCAAACCTACCTAGACATGGTCGACCATCTAAACTAACAGACTGAACAAGGAGACACTGATCAGAGATGCAGCCAGGAGTCCATGATGACTCTGGATGAACTGCAGAGATCTACAGCTCAGGTGGAGGAATCTGTCCATAGAACAACCATCAGTCGTGCACTGAACACATCTGGACTTTATGGAAGAGTAGCAAGAAGAAAACCATTGTTAAAAGAAAACCACAAGAAGTCCTGTTTGCAGTTTGACATAAACCATGAGAATGACCCAGCAAACATGTGGAAGAAGGAGCTCTGGTCACAAGAGACCAAAATGGAACTTTTTCATCACTTTGAACACACCATTCCAACTGTCAAACATGGTGGTGGCAGCATCATGCTCTGGGGCTGCTTCTCTTCAGCAGGAACAGGGAATCTGGTTAGAGTTGATGGGAATATGGATGGAGCCAAATCCAGAGCAATATTGGAGGAAAACTTGTTGAAGACTGAGGCGGAGATTCACCTTCCAACAGGACAACCACCCTAAACATAAAGCCAAAGCTACAATGAAATGATAAAAATGAAACGGATTCATGTGTTGGAATGATCCAGTCAAAGTCCAGACCTAAATCCAATCCAGAATCTGTGGAGAGATCTGAAAACTGCTGTTCACAAACGCTCTCCATCTAATCTGACTCAGCTTGAAGGGTTTTATTAGGAAGAATGAACAAAGATTTCAGTCTGTAGATGTTTAAAGCTGGTAGAGACACAAACCCCAAAAGACTTGCAGCTGGAATTACAGCAAAAGGAGGTTCTAGAAAGTTTTGACTCAGGGGGCTGAATACTTTTGCACACTGAACTTTTTAGTTTTTTATTTGTAAAAAAGTTGAACTCTTGTATCATTTTCTTTCCACTTCACAATTGTGTGACTGTTTTTTTAGGACCAATAAACAGCAAACTTGAACAAGAACCCCAACTTAATAATAAACAGTTCTGATAATGGGTTTGATCATCATTTCACTCAGTCATCTGACATGTGTATTTTGGAGGACTGATAAAAACATAAACATACAAACAAAAACCATAAACATACTTAGGGTCTCCTAATTTAGTGTGGTGTCAGGAGGGGTTAAAAACAAGTTCATTAACTATTACAAGATCATCTCATATTAAAAAAAAACAAACAACTTAAATACAGTAATAACATGTAACCAACAAATCCATTATTTATACTCACTAAGAAACTAATCAGATTACAGATTTGCACAGCTCCGACCCTTCTACCCCGCTCGCTGCAGCACAGCTCCTGTTTTTTTCATGGAGGTTCCTGCATGAATTGGACGTTCACAACTTTTGTAAAATGTGCATCTGAATGGATGAACTTGTTTGAGCTTTTATGTGAACGTTTTTGTATGTGAAAGTCACATCTCTGTGCAGAAAGGTGCAGTGTGTGGGAATCACCTGTCGTAATAAATCCATGTTTTAATTAGAACTTCTAGTAGCCTAATGTGTTTTTGTTTTGTCTTGAAGTTGTATCTGTTTTTCTGTCTGTTCCTGCATTGATCCCGTTTGCAAAGGAAGGTTCCACATACAAGTGTTCTTGTGTTTCACGCCCCCGGACTGCTTTTAGGTTCAAGTGACTGAAATGTTATCGAGAGAATCTGGTCGATTTTCAAAATCAAAAGATTTTTCAGAGTAAAAAATCGTAAAGATTTTGCTCTCCTGATCAAACTTTACAGCTCAAGTGATCGCAAGTATAGCTGAGAGAATCCGGTTATTATTCACAACAAAAGATTTTCGGGATTCAAAACAAAATGATTTATTATTTCTTCCACAACCCAGTTTTTTTCATACAAACGTCAAAATTATTTTCCCAAATAGAGTTCAGAAACAATCGTTTTTCTGTTTTTTTCTTTTTATTTTGTGCTTTCCTTGTTGTTAAAAGGGACATTGAAGTTGAGTGAGAGGGTTGGTAATTTTGTCAACAAGAAAAGCACAAAAAAAACACTTCATCTTTCTAATTCATTTATGCCTACAAATAATTGACAATTTGGTTATTAAACAACAGAAAGACTTGGACAAACACAAAGTTAGCATGTCCCATCATTAGCATATACTGAGTAAAATAATAAACAGTCTGTCTTGATCGGAGGAAGAGAGCGCGGAGGTCCAGGCTGGTTAGACGTGTATGGAGTCCAGGAGGGACGAGGTCAAAACAGGATTCAGGTTGGAGCGACTAAAGAACAGACACAGGAATGATCTAGTTAGAACTAGTGTTACAGGCCAGGGAAGCAGACTGAGATGTGGGCTCAAAACCACTTGAGGTAAGCGGACGAGCTGGCAGGGAAAAGCTGGAGGAACCGGCCTTAAATTCTGCGGTGCCAGGATGCCCTTCCTCATTCTGGACACCTGTGGAGGGGAATCAAAAAGGGAAAAACTACAAAACAGAAACAGGAGAGGGCAGCGAAGGGGCAGGAAACTCTCAAGGCCTGACACAATCAACCCACTTTACATGGGATCTGCTGCCAGGCTGCACCAGCTGCTGCATCACCTCACAGCCTGTGTTGTAGCTGAACAAGAAATACGCAAAATATAGAGATTTTGATTATAGAAATGATTACAATGGTTAGAATCATACATATAAATTGCATTTAAGCACAGATTTGCTGGACACATAATTTTATTATTACTTGTTCATGATGACGAGGACACTGCCTAACCTGCCTCTCCCGACTGCACGTTCTCGGTTGAAACGTATTTCAATAAGGAGCTAAAAGCCGCCAAATCAACACCAAATCCGCCCAGATGGTGTCCCTCCCCTTAAAATTTTTCCCCTTAAAGTCGGAATCAAAACCGTCTGCCAGGGAGGAAAAGCCCAATCTGGAAATGTAGATAAACCGCTTTACGTCTGCACCACGGCCATATTCACACTGTGTATTTTGTCTCATACTTGAAAATATTGTAAAGAACTTCTGGTTGTTTATATTGTAGATGCAAGCCTGCAACCTTACTTGGACCAAATAAATAAGATTGAAGAGCAAGTTTCCTCACTTGAACAAGCTGCTTACAAACTGGATGCATACTCCAAGAAACTGGGTAGGTAGATGAAGTCAGGTTTAAAACAAAACCCTTCTTTTTGCGTCAGGGTTCTTGCACTCTGACTTCTGCTTGTTTTTGAAATGACTTTTCCCTCAGTGACTGAGAGGATGGTTTGCACATTTCCAGAGTGGTGTATGTTCCTGTCTGATTTGACTGATTAGTGTTAGCTTGTGCAGCTCTTCCACTTGCAGTAGATGGAACTGTGACCCCACCAATAACCATTAGCTCAAATGCTTTTCTATTGACCTGTACAGATTTAGGGCTGCTGGTGTTTCTTGAAAGACCCACTCCAATGAAAATGGTGTTTTTAACATGTTCTTTCAGCATTTTTCTCTTAATGGAGAACATCTATAGCAGAATTTAAGATTTAAACTGCATTTCTGATTATATCTTTATTCAAATCGTGATAAATCTGGATCAGATGAAAACCCGCGATTCTAAAATGCTCAGGTTTTTGATGTAGTAGCTGACACGGGCGGGCCAAAGTCTCCCTGCTCCGCTCCATTCTGATGCATCCACTTGCAGACAAATGGATCCATGGATGTCTTTGCTCCTCGTTGGAGCTGGAATCTGGAATCAAAACTGTAGCTCTGATGTTGCTCCCTTTTTTTTTACGTTAATGTTAGCTTGGGGATGTAAGCTAGCGAGAGAGAGTGTAAACAAAGAAATGTCGGGATAAAAATGTAGGGTTACTTCCGTTCCAACGGTCCCACCACAACCCAGAGACAAATTTCTGTTAAACTCTTTTGCTCTGCAGAAAAAATTGTCTTACAAATGACACTGGCGTTTTGATTTGGGCTAAAAATGGCATAATCATAATTAGAAGACAGATGGGAAATATTTACAATATTTACAAGTCATTCTTATGGTTGATTTTATGTGTTTTGGATGTTTGTTGTTAGTAAACCTACAACTTGCCCAGGGACTGGAGTTGAAAATATGCTTTGCAGCTAACACTGGCACATTTACAAACATATTTATGACTGTGCGTTGTCCCTGTTCAAAAAATATAAAATTAATAAATAGATCAAATTTGTGCTGTCAATTGAGTAAAACAATGAGATTAATCACACTTTTGTGTTGAGATTAATTACAATTAATTACAATTTTTTACAAGGTACATTTTATACAATATAATATATACATATTTGTACAAAAAAGGCCAGAGCGAACATTTTCCTTTTATTGTCTGAAATGTTTAGATTTATAAAGTGTTAACTCAGATATCCTACATGTGTCATTTGTGAGCACAAAACACATCAACAGTAAGATAAGCAGAACTGTAAATACTTGTCTTCAGTTTTACTCTAAGAAAACAAAGATGCTGATACACATCAGCTGGGAAACTAACATTGTGTTTCTGCACTATAAATGATCTGGGTGAATACTCGATTCTCATTGGCTCCGGGGTTTGGATGCACACCTAAAAGAGAAGTTCTGGTCACAAAGCCAACAGTTCTATATCACTGTGCAGGCAAACCTTTTCTCCATCCTTTGGACAAAAACTAGCGGTAAGAGGTGAACTACCAGAATGTACATGAATCTAAACAGCAATCTAAACCAAAAAATATAGCAGATTTTAGAACTTAACACACTGTGGGAGAATGAATTGTCCAACTCAAAGCGGAAAATGGTTTTTCACAAAGTGTAATTAATTAACATTAATATACATGAATGCGTTTATTTTTTATAATTAATCGCATGCGTTAAAGCATTATCATTGACAGTCCTAATAAAAACATAGTTGGAGTGGAACTAAATCTAAAGAAAACCTGCTAAATTATTGTTGTGTTTTCTCCTTCTTTCAGAGGCCAGATTCAAAAAGCTGGAGAAGCGATGAGGAGGCAGACTGATGCTGAAGTGTTTTTGAGCCTTCTTTTCCCTCGCCTTCCGCTGCTCACATGGTCTGTGGAGCCAGGAGCTGTAGGGAAGAACTAAGATGGAAATAACAGTCAAAGCAACTGTACCTTCACACCGAGTAGTGGCCTTGAAGGGAACTGCTCAATGCTCACAGCTACCACAGTGTTGGGCCTTCATTTGTATCCAGTATTAATTATTTGGTCATATAATGAGACGAGTCTATAACCCTTTGCAGGCATATTTATTGCATAATTCTTGCGCTGAGCGATGGAGTCAAGGTGTGAAGACTAAATTACATTTTCAATTTGATCAAAGTGTGAAACAGCTTTCAGGTATGGTTTAGTAACCAAAGAAAGAATACTGGTCGGAGCCCTCGTCCCTTAAAACTTTTAGGCTTTGACTTGGCTGGACACAGCTTGAAACTGTTGTTGCTGCATTTTGTTCAGTTATGCCAGGTATAAAACACTGTACAGAGAGACCAGGTTTTTTACATCAATACGTATCATGTCTGGATATGGAACACTGAAAAGTTAAGAAATAAAAGCATAAAACATGAATCTAACTGAGATTTTTCACTTCAACCTGCATCTGACAGCAGAGGGCAACCTTCCTCCAGGAAAGGCTCCTGGAGTGTTGCAGTACAGTTACTGGATTCACAAAAATACAGCATGACCCAGTTTAAGCTCATAAATGAAGACAAATGGAAACATCAGAGTAGATAAGGAGGCAATATTTAAATGAAAAACTTGACCAGAGGGTTGTGTGTTATTATCCATAACCTTATTTTCCTCTTCTTCACAAGAGCAGATCATAATTCTGACAAGAATTTATACTTTTAAAAACTCCTTGGATCTGCAGCTTTCTGTAAGTGATGCTCCATTCAGACCTTAACTGAATGACCTAATCTAAAACAGGTGCCTTTCAATAGTACAAATAAAGCTCGGCCCAGAGAAAGCTCATTATTCATACTCCAACATTATTTACAGTTGTCCCCCCGCTCAGTATGTTCTGAGCCCTCTGATAAAACTCAAAATGTTCTGTAGAGTAACTGAGAGGCTTCTGCCAGGGATTAGATGGAAAGGTAGGATAATGACCACACATCTTTTGTTATGCACTCTGAGACCAACTTCAAACGTCACCTTGTAGTGGGGGTGTGATGTATTATCCACAAAATATTTCAACACTAAACAGACAGAATATAAAGGTATTTGTATAGGTTCTGATTTACAGTGAACCTCATGGAGTTCTAGTCAACGTTCACATCACTGCTTGTCAAGCAGATTATTTAAACATCTTCCAAACCAAATAGGCCTCTATGAATAAATCAGTGCTGTCTCTCAATTTAAAAAAAAGAATCAGATTAATCACAGTTTTGGATTGTGATTAATGACGATGTTTTTTTGAGTTAGGTTTTATATAACGGTATACAGCTTTTGAACAAAAACAGGCCAGAGAGAATGCTGGGTCTTCAGAGTTTTCTTATCAGCCGCTTTAAACTTAGATTGTGAATAATATCTGGTGAAACTTGAGGTTTTCCCTCTTTCCTAAACAGGTATGCCCGATTATTAATACAAAAAAGTCTTGCCAATGATGCAGAGGGATTCCTGCAGCATACTCCATCAATACTACCATCAATACTACATCCAGGGTTGTACGGCGCTCATCAGTGACCAGACTGTTTAAAAAAAAGAGTCTTCTTGAATGTCTGTAGCCACTGCAGCCGTTTCTGCTTGTGAGTGTTGTTTTTTTTTGGGGGGGGGGACAGAAACCTTCCTCATTCTGCCTTTATCTGCATGAACAGCCACACATCTCTTCATAGTTCCATGATCACATTTTTAATGACATATCCAAGGTTTTCAGCAGCAGAGATCCTTTTTCTTTCTCAGATTTCTTGAAAACTTTGGTCTGCCGAACAATGTGGAACGTCCTTCTTTTAGTTTTTCCTTTGAGCTCACCTGGTAAACTAATGACCACAGGTGTCTGAGATGGATGTCAGTGATTCCAAGAGCCCAGAGACGCTATATCATCCATGAGTTTCATTGATGGACAAAGACTTTGGTCTTTTTGACACTTAAATACAATGACTTGAATAACTTTTACTACAGAAAAAAATATGAAAAAATTAGTTTTAGCATGAACAAAGAAGTCTGCTGGATTTTGGCTTCTTGGAGCCAGTGGGTCCTTCTTGTTTAGAATGCGAGGGGAAGGGATTACTCAGTCCAGCTCTCACATACAGTCAGTGTTCCAAACCTATTGCTCTGAAGAGAAGTTTCAGAAACTCAGACTCAGAGATTTACAATCAAATAACAGGAAAAGGGAGCTGTAGAAATACATGTGAATTTTAAGTAAGATAAGGAAATAGAATTTGTATTGAAAAAAGCCAAACATGTGACAAGCGACTAAAGAGCAGAGCCTGTAGCCTGATGCGGCTGAGCATATCTTTGAGAACTGGGCCATCAGCAGATAAATCAAACAAGCTGCTTTCCCCATAATCCTCAAGCAGAGAATGGGCCACTTAACAATAACAGGGCAAGTTGCCACACCACAGAATTGCATAAATAACAAGCAAGCATGAAATGTGGGAACTCTTTTTCGTCCTCTTATGAATGTGAGAGATCAAGGACCCTCCAAAATCAGCCCACATTTGGTTTTTGTTGTTCTGCCTGACTCAAACTTAGCATGCTATTTAACTTGCCAATGTCAACAGGTTTAGCAGTGTTGTGAAACCGCTCTTTGGTCTTCTGTCTCTACACTCAAACACAGTCAAAAGCGAAAAGAAACTGCTTTCAGGCCAAGAAATGTAAATACCTCTCAGTGTTGGTTAGAGATAGCCAGCAAATGTGTTCGGGCTTACAATCATTCAGTGACCGACAGGTCTGAGCGCATTTACTGCAAACACAAGCCACATGTGAGATCTGAGTCAAACGTCAGGCACCTTAAGTGAGTGGGGCCTGAATACCCACATGAGGTCAACTTTTGGCATCGCAGCCATTCCTCCTCCCTCTGCTGCTCACACCATCACTGTTCGCCTACACGAGGAAAAAAGAGCACGTACAAAAAATGCCCCAGTCCTGTTGCAAGGAAACCTAAATGCCTGTGTATGCCTGGTTGGTGTTCTTTGAATATCCTGATCAAAGCCGGATGAATTTAATCTATTCTGAGGAAGGAAAAACGTCCAAAAGATCACTATTTTTGCAAAACCTAAACCAAGACCAGATGGGAAGGTGGGATGTGATTGTAGATGCAGCACAGTTTGGAATTTCACACAGAGGGCAGCTGCACATAAGAAGCAGAACACTGCAGTGTCAGACCCGGAGAAACCTCTGCTCCAGAGGATGATATGAGAGCTAAAGGTCATTCTCTGCTGGAAGTTAGACCAGTAACATTGTTGGCAGTGATCCTGGTTTAAACGTGATGTCAGGTCCATCCTGGGGAGTTGCTCTTTTTAGACTCCAGCTCTGTGGCTTCAGAACATCAATCTTTACTTCTTTCTGGAAGTGTTTGCTGTGCATAAAGTGACACTAACTTAACATGAGAAAACAATTTACTTTCAAACCTCTGAAGAGGCTGAGGATCTGCTGCAAAACCTATCAGTTATTAAAACAGAATTACAACGATGAATTGGGGAAACCTGCAGCCTGAAGACAGGGTTGGATTTTTTTTTATGTCTAAAAAAATTCACTCATATTTTTGTACTTGACTTATTTATTTATTTTGTTCTATTTCTCTGTTTTCTAAATATGTTTAAATCATTTTTGTTATAATTTATATTTTTTAATACTACCATTTTATAATGCAAGATACTTTTGAGTTGCACATGTAATTATGTAATGTGTAATAATAATCAAAATATTGATTGAATAAAAGAAACATTGAATAAAACTATTTGTTGCACAGAACATCACAGTTCTTTAGTTGTCATTTTTACTCTGCTGTGTTACTGACTTTAAACAGGCGTTCACATTCTGACATAGAAATTCAGGGAAGAATCACCTGATACATTGATGGTGAGGATGATTTGTCAAAGCCTAAGATGTTTTGTCAGGTCAGGGTGCCTCCATTGGCTCATCCAGTGTTAAACAGGGTTGGAAGACCAGAGCACTTTATTGATCCACCTTTCACAGCATATGCTTAAAGTCATTATTTTGTTTGTTTTTAGTGCTGTCGATCGATAAAAAAATCTGATTAATCAAAATTTTGGATTGTTTTTAATCACTATTAATCACAATGTTTTACTAGGTCAGTTTTATACAACAATATGCAGCTTTTAAACCAAAGAAAAAGCCATGTTTCCTTCGCTTTTATTGTCTGAAATGTTTTAATTCATAAAGTGTTACTAATATCCCAGAAATGTCATTTATGAGCACAAAATACATCAACTGTGCGATAAGCAGAACTGTAAAGTGTGGGGTTATGGACCTGTTTTTTTTTTATTAGATTTGTTTTTTGGGTTCCACTTCCTGTTTTATTTTGTTGTTGGTTGTACTTCCTGTGTTTTCCTCCTAGTGTGTGTTCTCTCCCTCCTTTATTGGCACACCTGTTTCCACTTACCTCATCCCCTCCTTCTAGTTATAAGTCTTCGTCTCCCCTGCACTAGTTGTCGGGTGGTTCTTGTTGCTTATAGATCTTGTGCTCTATATTTCGAGTATTGTTTTCAATTAAATAAGAGACTTTGCATTTTGAGAGTTCTGTCTGCTTTTGTGTCCGCGCGTCAAACCCTGACAGTAAAGACTTTAATGTCTGCAGTTTGACTCCAAGAAAACAAAGATGCTGATATCCAGCCATAAGAAACAAACATTGTGTTTCTGCACTTTAAATGGTCCGGGTGAATATTCTTTTCTGATTGGCTGCTGGGTGTTGACACACATCTAAAAAAAGAAGTTCCGGTTACATTGCCCAAATGTTCTACGTATATATTACTGTGCAGGCTTCTTTAAAACAAACTTTTTGCTTCATCTTCTGGTCAACAACAAGTGGTAAGAGGTGAACTTTCTGAACTGAAACTTTATTGAACCTATCGTGACGATAAATTGCTTTGCCACTACAGTTGCATTGTCGTGTTACCATGAAATGGGCTGCACCACCAATCAAGTAGTGCACCTGTGAGAAAGCGGTCTAAACCAAAAAAAAAAAAACACAAAAGTACTAGAAATCGATTGAATATTTATTTTTTTGGAGGTGACCATGTTACAAGCAGGATAGTGCACAATGAAGTGTGTATTTTCAGAAACAATGCACACTGTGGAAGCCTGAACCGCATGACGCAAAGCAGAAGATGGTTGCTTCTGAGGTGTGATTAATTTGCGTTAAAGAATATTAACACGTTAATTTTGTAAAGGAAGTGGAAAGAAAATTATACAAGAGTTCAACTTTTTTTAACAAATAAAAAACTGAAAAGTTCTGTGTATAAACGTATTCAACCCCCTGAGTCAATACTTTCTAGAACCTCCTTTTGCTGCAGTTCCAGCTGCAAGTCTTTTGGGGTTTGTGTCTCTACCAGCTTTGAACATCTACAGACTGAAATCTTTGTTCATTCTTCCTAATAAAACCCTTCAAGCTGAGTCAGATTAGATGGAGAGCGTTTGTGAACAGCAGTTTCCAGATCTCTCCACAGATTCTGGATTGGATTTAGGTCTGGACTTTGACTGGATCATTCCAACACATGAATACGTTTCATTTTTATCATTCCATTGTAGCTTTGGCTTTATGTTTAGGGTGGTTGTTCTGTTGGAAGGTGAATCTCTGCTCCAGTCTCAAGTGTTGTTCAGACTTCAACAGGTTTTCCTCCACTATTGCTCTGGATTTGGCTCCATCATTTTCCCATCAACTCTAACCAGATTCCCTGTTCCTGCTGAAGAGAAGCAGCCCCAGAGCATGATGCTGCCACCACCATGTTTGACAGTTGTATGGTGTGTTCAGAGTGATGTGATGTGTTAGATTTCCTCCACACATTGCGCTTTGCATTTAGACCAAAAAGTTCAATTTTTGTCTCATCTGACCAGAGCAGCTTCTTCAGATTTGGTGACTGTGGAGGTCATTAGAGTCCAGTGAACTCATTGTCATGTTCAAGAAACCAGTCTTAGATTATTCCAGCTTGAAGACACGGCAACTTATTCTGCTTGAAGTATTCGTCAGAAGATGGTACACTGTGGTCATGAAGGGATGGACATGGTCAACAACAATGCTCAGGTAGGTTGGAGTGTTTAACTTTGCTCAGTTGGTACTAAGGGGCCCAAAGTGTGCCAATAAAATATCCCCCACACCTTGACACCACCACCACCTCCAGCCTAAACCACTGATACAAGAAAGGATGGATCCATGCTTTCATGTTGTTGGTGCCAAATTCTGATCCTACCATGCAAATGTTGCTGTAGAAATGGAGACTCATCAGACCAGACAATGCTTTTTCAATCTGCAAAGCAGACTGCTTTCCCATCCAGCAGCGGGCCTCTGTCTGGCCGTGAACTCCTCTCACAGGACCCGGCATAGTGAGTGTGTCCACTATAGCTCCATAGGTCCTGACAGACTCTCTAGAGTGAACCCGGCTTCACCCAACAGTAACCGGGACGGGATCTGGAAACCCCGCTGCCCAGAAAGGGATCCAGCGGGTTAAGAATGAATGGAAGTTCAGGAGAACTATGGATCGATCCACCATATTGGATGTTTTCTCCCCGCGGTCACTGAAAACGTTACGTGCCTGAAGTTGAGTCCCTGATTGGTTGAGGAGATGCAGCCACCTCCACAGAGTTCAGATGTTTTTTTTTAAACTCTGGCCAGCCGTGGCGGCTGCTCAATTCACGTTGCAGAACCTCAATCTATGTCTAAATCATTGACTTTACATTGAAACTGGCCACCTCTGTCGCGTGAATCACGTTTGGTGTGAGTGCACCTTAACAGTAGACATGTACCTAAGATAAAATCTCAGATCCCTTCATGATTTCTAAGTGGGAGAACTTGCAAAATCACTGGGTGTTCTAATACTGATTTGCTTGACTCTATATTTCAACATATTTTTGTTACTTAAGTGGATTTTGAACTTAAAGGTGCTAATTATAGGAGTAGAAACAAAATTGTACAGTAAATTATTTTAGAAAGTTTTTGGCAACAGGATCAGATTTCCAGTAATGAGGTACATGGTTTTTGAGAGACCACCTTTAGGTTCTCCATTGGAATCTGTTTATGTGTATGACTAAACTGTTCCTGGAGGGCGTTGTTGTACCACAATGGGACACAAATCCCTGTCAAAAAACGTACCCACTAAAATGACCTCATTTTATCTGTTCTCACTGATAAAACTTAAACAAGTTTACCTGAAGTGAAACACAATATGCTCACCAGCAAAGAGGAACACATTAAAAAAACACAAGCACATAAAATGTTCTGTTCTGGGTCAAGCCTATCTGCATGCGAGCAGTGTGACGGGTTCAGCACAAAACTCAATTATACTTTATCTGCCTGCTTGTGGTCAATAGGACAAAAGACCAAATGGACCAAATGGACACATTTTCACACAGAAGAGAGCCTGCACACCTAAAAAACTACACTTTTAATAAGAATTTCAAAATGAGAAGAAGTTTGTGCATGGCCTGCAGTGAGCCAAGTGTGGGCCAAAGCTGAGCACAGCAGAAGCAAACACATGAAGCTGGAATAATATTTGCCATGATTTCACAGAGAAAATAAACACTAGTGCACCTGGCTCGTCTCACCTCCTCCTCGGATCCAATGTGTGTGTCCAGGTCATGACCAGGCCGATATTATTAGCCAGTGTACTTGTTTCTTTGTTTTGTTTTTTCAATCATTTCTCTCTTGTATCCAGAGTTCAAACATGACCCACATTCTGGTTAATGGTTTTCTGGCTATTCTTGATATTTCAAAGCTAACTTATTGGAAAGTAGAATTGGGAAAATTATTGATCATCATATGTCAGGAAGGAAGTTCCGTTGTTTTGTTATTGTTTTTTTTTTTATTAGTATTTTGTCCTTTGCATTAGAAGGAAAGTGTCCATATTTGTGAAGTTGAAATTGCCTTAAGATGGATTTTTGGATAAATCTAGCCCTTGACATTCCCTTGGTGAGTTGAAATGTGGTGACTTGATGTTTTCTTTAGGGATGGGCAGATATCATTTTTTCCGATCGATAGCGATGACCAATATTTTCCCTGTAGCTGTGACTGATAGCCGATACCAGTATTTTAGTGTCTAGCATAACACAAAAGTTATAGATTTCCTTTTTTTTTTTCGTTATATGAAATAACTTCACATTAGCAAGAACAGTACAAACATACATCCCAAATAGAAATGATCGAAATATAATTATAAACTTAGCGCCAATATTCATTTACTGTTATTCGCAAACACAAGCAATAGGCCTTCAAGATCACTTGAAAATAACAGGATTTAAAGAAAGTGCTTTGAAATTAAGTGTTTTTAAATAACAAAAAATAAGTAGAAACTGCTTAGGGTAAACAACATATTTTAAACTGTAAACATAAAACTTGCATAAAAATGTTTCCATTAGTTTGTTTGTAACTGGTTTAAATGTAGACTTCGGGATGAAGATTTTTCCTTTAACGTTAAAGGGGATGCTAACAACCGGATGCTAACGTCAGCCACGTCTTACTTTTGAGATGTGATGAATAAAGCAAAGCAAAGTTACATCATAAAACTGGTATTTTCTAATAAACGTGAATCCATCGTGTCTGTAGTTTTATTATTATGAGCGTAGATGAAACATTCGAAAGTCAGTCGCTGCATTTTAGACAGAGCAGCTTCGTATGTGGAAACAATTGTCTCCATTAATCCATACGTCGAGAAAGACTCCTGGTTTTGTCTGTAAACTGCAGCTTAATGTTTCTCTGAAGTCAAAGGCTCTTCTTCGGGTCCCTCACTGGCTCTTTTCTCCCGAAAAACATTTTCCAAATACGTTTTCTTGTTTGGCTTTAATTGGCTCTTAAGTTAGCTAGTGGTCCAAGCGAGCAGCTGTTTTACGTCATGTGACACAGCAACATAGGTGGATGTTCCTATGATTCCTTCAGAATCAACGAATAAAAACTGGAAAGAATCAAAGTAAGCGTATGCATTTTATCCTGTCTGCAACCCTGTACCAAGTGGGCCTTGGACCGGTTCGTGGCCTGGGGGGTTGGGGAACCCTGATTTAACAGGAACAGGAAGCACGTCAAGAAACGATGAGTTAATGTTACTCCAAACGTCACAAAGTTAAGTGGAGGGGCCCGAAGCATACATCCATATATGACGAGTTGGGAGCGAGACTCTGTTACCTGAACAGCCAAAGCGTGCTCAGACCCCTCCCTCGTGTACGCCAGACTCACATGAGAGTGGGAGGGGGAGCACGCCTGTGCTAAACAGAGTGCTCCTCCTGCCATAACCACCAGTCAAAGTAAAAAAAGAAATAGTGGTGGCATAAATCTGTGAATTTTTTATATCAGATCGACATAATTCATTTTCTATACCCATTTTGTCCCTTTCGGGGTTACTGGGCTGCCGGAGCCTAACCCGGCCACTCATGGGCAAAGGCAGGGGACACCCCTGGACAGGTCATCAGTCTGTTGTTGGGGGGACCAATATCAGTAATCTCAAATGATGCAAGTATCGGCCATACTGGGACCAATATATCGCCCATCCCTAGTTTTCTTATTTTCAATTTTACTCTGTTTAACATTAAGAAGTCAGCAGTAACAACTCCAAAGTGTTGGCTTCTTCGTCAAAATGGTCCTCCACTTCTTTTATTTTGCTTTTGGGGAACCAAACTTTCATTTATTTCTTTATTGTGGTGTACTCTTGCAGATTTTCTGATTCTTTGCTTAAACATGAACAACTTTTGGTTCAATTTCCTGATTATATTTTGGTGAGTTATTTTTTTGTAAGCTTCGCTAATTTCTTTCTCAGTACTCTGTGACGCATGATCACTTCTGGTGTGGTGGGGTTTTTGGTTTCTCCTTTTGGGTTCTTCTGTTTATTACATTTTATGCTTCCTTTCCCTCAACAATCATTATCCTACTTTGGTCTACAATTACATTGGAAGTGTCCACATATTGAATTATGCAGAGTATAGTCTTACAAATGGATCAATTACGAAAGAACAATGGCTCTGGATGAGCCAGTCATGGCACATGCATTGATATTTCCTTCTTCAAATGTGATGTTCTAATGTTTGTATATTAAGCCTCACACTTGAGTTTAGGCCTCAGTCACAGTTGCCCTCAGGTGGATATGGGCTGTCTGCGGGTGAAAAATGGGCAAACCTGAGTATGGTAGTTTCCTGGTTTTCATTAGTGCAAAGTCTATTATGTTAAGTCTGAGGACATTGTCTCTCAAGTGTCTCCTGCTTTGATGAATCCACTTTGATCAAGTTGAATTATGTGAGGAGTGACTTTTTCTCTTCTCTGTGTCAGTGCTTTGCAAGTAATTTTAAGGTCTGCGTTAATTACAGAAATGGGGTGATAGGAATTGTGGGATCTTTCTCTGGTTTTAGAAGGAGGATTATGTTAATTTTGTGAATTTAGAACAGGAGCTTTATGTTTTCAAATGGAAGAAAATATGTACTTGAGTGTACAGAGTGATTCTGTGTGGTCATACTTCAATCTTACTACTTGTGTGCTGTTACAAAAATAGGTAGGAGTGTTCATCTATTTATAGACCAGCTATGGTCAGATCACAGGGGGTTAATGGAACAGTCGGCTAGCGCTTATACATACAATTTTGACTATGTTGGTAAATGACTCAGCTAAGAACGATGGTTCTACTGACAATCTGATAGTATAATTAACATTTTTACACCATCATAGAGAATAAAACCATTCAACACTAACCATTCACTTGTGTTGGCTGGAGTTAGCACTATGCTAGCTCCACTGTGCTAAAACTAAATACCTTTGATGTTCACATAAGGTTGAGCGCATAATGACTTAAATAAACAGATTTTCAATACACTATGTAGGTAAAACTGAATTTATTCCTAGAAAAAGGAAGGGTAGTGTCAAAATGATAACCCAGCTTTGTGCACCATCACTGAGAAGGAAACAGTGTCTTGATCCTCTGATTGGCTGATTTCGGAGTGCAACCTGCCCCCGCCCCACTCCAACCCACACTGACATAAGTTATTTTTGGCACAAAGATGTTGCAGGGAGTGTGCCAAAAGTCAGAATGACGCTGAGTCTCCCAAAGTGTTTGTGTAAAACTCTTCTACAGAAAAGAAACGGAGCATACAAGTAAAGATTTTCTCAACACAGTCTTACCAGTTGTTTTTTTTCTCCCAAACTTCAAATTAAACCTTGTGTGAGTGTGTGTGCGTCTGTGTGCATGCGTCATATTTCTTGATATTAGCACATTTTTACACAGCAAGTAAGATTTGCATTAGCTACACGGAGCTAGTAGCTAATGTTTTTAGCCTGTTAGCTACACGGAGCGATCTCTGTGTTTATCTCATTTACTATGGACAAAAGACTGTCCAGAGATCAGGTTGATTTATTTTTGAAAAGCTCTACAAAAACATCAGTGAGCTAGCCTCAATGTTTGGGGTCATGAAAACATTTCAAATCTCCTACAAGCTACAGAGAGCTTCTCTCCACTGTGTCTGAACGGCTGCTTCCCGGTGTTCCTCTCTTTCTTACGGAGTTTGACGGCTTTCTGTCCCACATTAACCCAAAGAATAAAATGAGGGTACCTTTTTTGAGAAGTGGATGAAACTAAAGTTCAGGAGGCCCGAATAGGCTGCTTTCCCATCCCGCGCTGGCTCTCTGTCTCGCTGCCAGGCGGCATAGCAAGCTCCAGCTCTAAAGTGTATCGCCTTTGTCCAACAGCAGACTGGACGGTTCCAGGAATCTTGCTGCCCGGAAAGGGATCGAGTGAGGTAAGAGAATGAATGAAGTTCAGGAGAATCCAGGGATTGATCCACTATAAACACCAGGAAATGGGTTTGCTCCTTTTCTTTTCTGCAGCCGTCTTTGCTTCCCTGGGATATGTTTACATGAAAAAGAAGGTAGGGTACTATGCTGTCTTGTAAATACAAAAGGCTGATATTTTAAGCAAAGAATCTTGCAGTATTACATGTGAAAAAAAAAAATTGTGTCAAAAATAGGAAATGGCTATATTTAGAGCAGCAGTGAAGACCTTGACTGTGTGTAAAGTGAGATTGTTTATGAGTGAGACAGTTCCACAGGCGTGTCCATAATGCCACTGCTGACCCTCAGATTCTCTTGTGTGTGACGTCATGTCACTTCCCACCTTTGTTCCATCACTCAAGAGGATTTTACTAAAAATATCTTTTTGTTTTGCTTGTTTTGTGTTGCTTTGCTTAGCAATTCTGTGTGTTTGTGCATTCACGTCGCCCTATATGTTGGCCTCAAAAACAGGAACTTGGGTTTTAAATTGTCTTGTCATTTTAAACTTGATCACCAGATCAGATCAGTGGTGAAGCTGAGCTTCTCTAATCTTTTGCAACTTTCCAAGGTGAAACCATTTTAATCACCTGCACATTTTCAGACAGTAATCCACGCCTTCATAACATCTCGGCTGGATTACTGCAACTCTCTGTATCTTGGACTTAGACACACGCATCTTTCACGTTTCCAAAGGGTTCAAAATGCAGCTGCCCGGTGCAGCTGGTTGGAGGACATAAGCGAGACCACATTACACCGATTTTAGGATCGCTCCACTGGCTGCCTGTGCATTTAAGCTAAGCAATTTTAAGTCTTTTTATGTTCTTGCCACACTGTACCTCTCTAAACTGCTTTCTCCTTATTCGTCGGCCCGGTGCCTCAGATCAGCTGATCAGCTCCTTCTAGAGACACGAGGTCCAGGCGGAGGTTCAGGGCGGACAGAGCCTTTGCCATTGCTGGTCCAAGGCTCTTGAACTCTTTGCCTTTGAATATCGTCACTGTCCACTTTTAAAACTCGTCTTAAGACTCACTTTTATGCCCTTGATTTAACACAACATAAGACTCCTGCTGTTTTTACTGATATTATATTGCTCATATTATTTTATTTGTTTTTATTGTCTTTTCATCTTGTGTGTGTACAGACCTTTGTTTTAGCTTCCTGCTGTTTGAAAGTGCTATATAAATAAATTTGAGTTCAATAGGCTACAGGCCGGTACCCAACTGGAGCAGCGTCATGCGGTCGTAGTGGACTGAGAACAGAGCAGTTGTACAGTTGTTGATGTACTTTTTCCCAATTCTGCCTCAAGTTGTTTCATTTTTATATGAAATCCTAACAAAACAGCCTAAAAACCTTTTCCTCTAGCTTCTAGTGTCATGGACAGTACAGATGCAACACTCTCAGGGGGGTGGGGGTGTTTCAGCTCAACACCAGCTCTGTAATGTTAGATACTGTAAATTTCATTCAAAGTAGATTCATGTCTGTTACCGTTTATCTTCCAGTAGAAGCCGGCGCGTTTATTTAATAAAATTGTCGGCAACCCGGCATTTATGAGAGACCATCATTTATTCCATCACAGATAGAATGGTGATGGTTGATGGGTTGATTTTGCGTAAAATTTGATCACAAAATGCAGAAAATAACAGATAAACATTTCAGGATTTATTGAAATGATGAGAACATTTTATTCTGTTCTGATTAGCACTGGCTGTGGTCGTCAATCTCCGTATCAAAAATCAGTTTCGCTTTCATGCTGATCATTTTCCTGGAGACACGAGCATCTTTTCCTTTGCTCAGTAATCCATGTTCAAACCAGTTCTTATAATATGTTACTACTTTCTCTGCACAGGAAACCAGGTTGCTCCCTTTCTTTCTTTCTGCAATTCAGGATTCACCCCAGAATTGATTCGTGGAGCTATCAGCTAATGTTTTTAGCCTGTTAGCTACATGGAGCTAGCAGCTAATGTTTTTAGCCTGTTAGCTACATGGAGCTAGCAGCTAATGTTTTTAGCCTGTTAGCTACATGGAGCTAGCAGCTAATGTTTTTAGCCTGTTAGCTACATGGAGCTAGCAGCTAATGTTTTTAGCCTGTTAGCTACATGGAGCTAGCAGCTAATGTTTTTAGCCTGTTAGCTACATGGAGCTAGCAGCTAATGTTTTTAGCCTGTTAGCTACATGGAGCTAGCAGCTAATGCTTTAAGCCGTTAGCTACATGGAACGATGGCTGTGTTTATCTCATTTACTTTGCACGAAAGACATGAATGGTGTTAAGAGATCAGGTTGATTTTTTTAAAAATCTCTACATCAGTGATCAAGCCTTAATGTTTGGGTTCATGAAAACATTTAGAATCTCCCACAAGCTACCGAGAGCTTCTCTTCAGTGTGTCTGAAGGGCTGCTTTCCGGTGTTTCAGTCGCTCTCTTAAGGAGTTTGATGGCTTTCTGTCCCACATTAACCCGAATAGGAAAAAATAAAAACAGTAAAATGAGGGTACCCTTTTTGAGGCGTCAAAGAAAATAAAGTTCAGGAGGCAGCAGACGGCTTTCCCATCCCGCAGCGGCTCTTTGTCTGGATGCCAGCTCCTCCCCGGTAGCCACATAGTAGGTGTGTCAAGTCCAGCTCAATACTCAAAATGTTGTGATCCATGCTACACTGGCTGAATGCCACAGACACCCAGCCACCACCCTCTGCCTGAGTGAGAACGCCGCACGCAGGGTGTTGGGTCTCAAAGGAGCCCTACCAGTATTAGAGACTGGCGTCTAATACAACTAACACTGGTTAGACCCGGCTTTTATTGGAGACCAGCGTCTGTTAGAGACCGGCTATTATTGGAAGATATACGGTAAAAGCATTTACCCACAAAATGGTGCAGTAGTGTCAAACACAGTCAGTTATTAAACATACTAAAAAATGTGGGGTTACTCATTTTCTGGGAAAGTTTCTTCACTGAAATTAACAAAAAGCCATAAAGATCTTGAAATTATTTGAAAAACATTATGTAAATAATTGGTACAATAAAATTTAGGGTTTATGTGTTTTTTTTAAATATAAATGTATCTGTTAAATTATTTGTATATTTAATTCACAAAATTTCAGTTCAGCGACATAAAATTTGTAGATAATGATAAACACACATTTATGAATTACTTATTTTACTCTTTAATGTACATGCTGTTTATCATTCTCAAAAATGTTGTTATTGTAATTATTATTACACTGGACTTTACTATCCATTTTCTGTTGGACAATAAAGTGTTTTAGGTCTTTGCCCTATTATGTAATTAGAATGGGAATTTGCAAATATGTTGTGTAAATCAGAAGGAAATTAAAAATTAAAAGTTGAGAATTTCACACAATGAAAACTGACTAATTTTTTAGTTAAGCTAAGCTAATGCTAACACAGACTTGTGAAACATTCAGACAGAACTTAGCAGAATAAAAAAAACCTAGTAATTCATTAGGCTATCTAGTCCTTTAAATTGCTATCTTTATAGAATGTATCAACAAAAAATTAACTACTGTTATATAGAGAATTATAAATACACTCTTTGATCTACATTCGTTCCCTCTTTCAGGTTCCTTCTGATGAGGTTGCTTGTCTTTCGTGAAACAAAATACACACGAAGAATCATTTCCGCTTTGAACAAAACCAACTTACTCTTTCAGATTAAGTAGGCCTTCATACATCATTTTCTCTGTCGCCAGGTGCTTGTTTATAAATGCATAAACGTTTTTTGGAGGATTTTCCCTATGGGTTTTGCATAAAATTAGGAAAACACGAAATAGTTTTTGAAGAAATCTCAGGTGATATGTGATTGAGTTTTGAAAGTTTAATCAATAGGCTACTTAAAAAATAGATTCACAAAACAGGTTTTAAAAATCCAACCACTCTTTGATATGTTTCACAATGACATTTGCTTATATTTTACTTTATAATCACAAAAGTAAAAATGCAGGAAAATGTCCACTTTCGATCATTAAAAAATGTCTCAAAGTTGGACTAAGGATTAAAATAGGTGGGGACATGGGTCTCTAAAGGCAGTAATATAAAATGGTCAAAAGCACCGCGGCAGAGGTAGACGGTCATTGTCCAATTTGATCAAAACTACTCCCAATCTTGCACAATTTGCTGTACCACAAATGACTAATGTCAGATTAGCATTTCAGCTCTTCATAACCCCACCACCAGAGAAGATCATATATTAAATTACCAACTTGGAGGTTATATCTGTATTTCAGAAGAAATGGTAGTCATTGGATAAGACTGACTTGGCTAGAATGTACAGGTCAAAGGGAGAAGCAGCTGCAAGTCCGTGAGATGAAGAGTTTGAAAGGCAAACTTTTTGAAAACCAGTGCCTCTAGAAACTTTTCACGATGTCCCGTTTGATTCAATTTAACATCCTGGAAACTAAAGATGGTCGACATGGAGGAGAGAAACAAACAGCTTTTAAAGTATGTGTTCAAAATAAATATAATAATTATTATTGTCATCATCCCTGTGACAATCTGTTGTCAAAAAACCCAGCAGAATTCTCGTATGTGCATTCTGGGTCAGTTCTGAACTCTGTACAGTGATGTGAGGTCAAAAAAACACTGAGGGTGAAACTTCTGACTGCAACTGCGCTGTCAAATATTTCCATGAAATGACTGATGAGTTAAATTAGTTTCCCATTTGAAAGACAATGTGTGTTTTCTTCAAGAATTGACTAGAAATAAAAAAAAAAAAACTAAAGGTAATGTCTCTTACAGATGCTAAAGCTACACTAATTGTATGAGTATAAACTGTCTGAAGCTTTTTTAGTTTGACAGAACTTTTGTGCCACCATTTTTAAATTAGTTTGGTTAAGCTTCAGGACTCTGAAGTTTCTAGAACTTTTTTTTGTTTGCAACTGTGGCAAATAAAAGAAAGCAAATATACATTATGAACTTCTTTTCAAAGTCCTGTAAAAGTCTTTTGTCTCCTTGGATCTGTTTTGACACTTACTTTCTTTATCAGCTCACTTCCACACCCCAACAGAGTTTTGGATCTTGTCCTGAAACTTTATCCTCACCAAGTGGTTTCGTTCTCAGCTTTTAAAGGGCATCACAATCCATAGCTCTATTTACAGAACTGTTGGTGGGTTTTCCATTATCACAGCTCCAAAATAGCGCTGCAGCCAGGGAGGTACCTGATTCTCAGAGCGGATATCCAACCCCGCACAGAATGAAGGCTCTGCAACTGTCTCACAGAATTCGGAATGAAATTATCATGTGTATATGAATGAGGAAGCAGGTTTACAGTAGGAGAGGAAGAGAAGATGGAAAATGACAATAGAATCTCCTTTGAAGAAATTCCACTGGGGCTTGTGGGCAGACATGAATAGATAGGATGAAAAGGAATGGAAACAGCTCTGTTTATTTAGTCTTTTTTCCTAGATTCTTCAGGATCTAAAAATTTTACACACCAGTGAGTCTGTGCAGCCTGTGCACAGACCGTGGTTTCACTGTCTGAGATCCATAGGAGAGTTCAAGTTCTCACACTGAACCCAGATCTCCTAGGACCCTCAATTGGTCTTCACTGGCTTTACGCAAGTGCTTCTTTCTCAGTTGATTTCTTCTTTACACCTCCATCCTCCATCCAAGCTTGAACAAGTTACACCCCCCTCTCTGAAATTTTTGACAGATAAATCAAGAGATGAACTTAAGATATCTGGTTGGGTGTGTTCCAGATGTGAGGTGAAGTAAGCAGTTCTCTTGGGACATTTCTGTCTGACAAAACATTTAACATTAAAAACTACACGCGAGTAATCACAGTGGGCATCAGGCCACGAGTGATAAGAAGATCCAGAGTGTGACCCCTGTTTTAGGCGGGAACATTGAAATCCATCCTAAAATGTTTAAAAACCCTCGGACATGCAGGTCTGATGTATCGTCCACATGTAGGTTAAATATAAACTGAAAGCAGCTCTGCAATGTCTGAATTAAAAGATGGGTTCCGCTTTGGAGGTCTTAATGCTTTTAACACAACCCAGTGGAGCTATAAAAAAAACAATGACCTAGTTTTCAAAAGATGTGTATTTATTAAAGAATTTGTCTTTACAACCAATAAAATCAGACAGAATTGCAACAGTTACCCCAACCCTTCCTTGTTTTCTGTTTGTAAAGAAATAAAGGGGTGATGTAGCTTCAGACAATGAACCAGTTGAACCACAATTCCAAGCTTCCGTTAAAAACAGACCATTTAGGTCATGAAATAACATCTAATCATGGATAAGAAATGGGTTTGATAGTGAGCGCAAATTTAAAAGCGCCAAATTTAGTTGAGAGAGCGTACTGTTGTTTTCAGGTTCTGAATCTTCACTTTTTTAGGTTTTTGTAATGCTTCTTAACAGTTCTTTAACAGTTCTTAAATGTCTTGGTGGCTGATGACATGATGAGGACCAGGTGTGGAGATGACTGCAGTCAGTATTCAGGTGATGGCTCTCGCTGATGACCAGAAGGGGAGACAGAGCGTTGCCTCCTGACAATTATCAAGCAGACTGGAATGTAGTCCATTCTGTCTGTAGAAAGAGGGGCGATTCCTGTTCCTGAAGCGGTTAAAATTGTCAATAAACCAAACTTGTGCATGCAGGAGGTGGTCAGCAGCCAGTTGTGGAGGGAGAGGATCTTGCTAAAATGTGTAAATTCTCGAGTAAGTGCAGGAAGGACAAACTGTGACGTCATTTCCGGGTGAGCATAACCAGTGTTTGGTCTTTGTCTTTACTGCTCCTGTCATTGAGCGCCTGTTTTGTTAATATCTAACTTAGTGTTATTTTGTTTGGTATTCAAACATTATAAGTATCTTCTTTAGCAATCTAGTGAGTAACTACTGTGTTAACCACTGCATCATATTGCATCATAACCAACATCATATTGTCTATAAATCACTCAAACAGGAAAACTCCAAAATCTGTTTCATTCATAATTATTTATCGTCCTCCTGGCCCGTACTCTGAATTTATAACTGAGTTTGCAGACTTTCTATCAACTATTGTTTAAGATTCTGATAAAATAATAATAGTAGGGGATTTTAATATTCATGCTGATGACCGTAGTGACTGTCTAGGAAACGCTTTCTCAGCTTTATTAGATAATGTTGGTTTCACATAAAATGTAAATGAACCCACTCACTGTCACAAGCACACCCTGGACCTTGTTTTAACTCATTTATAGAGATCAGCTGAGTGTGCTCCCTCATAACCCCACACTCTCAGATCACTTTCTAATCACCTTTCAGTTTGTTCTAGAGAATTCCACCGCTCCAATAAATAAAGAACAGCTCAGAAGAACATTGACTGACCGTTCTGTATCTGAATTTAAACTTACAGTCCAACCAATATTTAGTAACATGCTGAGCAAACACTCTGAGAGCAGCTCCCACTGATTCAGTCCCAGAAAAAATGATCAGTTTGTTGATGACTCCATGGAGGCCCTCAGGAGAACACTTGATGTTGTTGCTCCTTTGAAACCAAAACTCTTTAGACAAAACCGAGTATCACCGTGGTTTAACACTGAAACATGTTCCCTTAAACAAGTAACCCGTAAGTTTGAAAGAGAATGGCCCCGATCCGGCTCAGAGCAGTCCCTGAATAACTGGAAATAAAGCCTTTTAAATTATAAAAAATCTCTGCGTAAAGCCAGAACCCAATACTATTCAGCTTTAATATCACAGAATGGAAGTAATCCGAGATTTATTTTTAGTACCATAGCCAGACTGACCAGCAGTCACAGCTCAGTGGAACCACATATTCCTGCTACTCTCAGCTCTGAGGAATTTCTTTCATTCTTTGATTGTAAAATCCTAAATATTAGACAAAAGCTGAACAAAGTTATCCCTACTATCAGCCCAGATCAGACTAAAACGGTAGAAAGAAAGGCATCTATAGAAACCTCTGTAATATTAAACTGCTTCACTGCTGTAGATCTAGCAGAATTAACATCACTTATTACATCCTCCAAAAGCTCAACTTGTCTTTTAGACCCAATCCCCACTGAGCTTTTTATTCACTCTTCGTCCACCCACCTCCTCTCTCCACTACCCTAACCAGGGTCTGCTTTATTTTATTTTGTTCATCATACCTCTGTTTGGTGCAGTGCGATTTACATGTTGTCCCTCTTTCCCACTACCCTACAGGGGAGCGGGAGAGATTTCTGATTCCAGGTGGATCGTTTGTGTTTCTGTCTTTGGCTGTGACCTCGCCTCTGGCTCTTCCTGCAACCCCTGCTGTTCCATAGCTCCACCTGGATGGAGCCCATCTGCTACACTAGTCTAACAATTCACTGTTTATTTAAACAGTTAGCTTTTATTTTAACTTGCAGCAGTTTATCTAGATATATACTTGTCATTCACTCATGTAGCTGTAGAATTAATTAAGCTCATTCTTCTTTAAAAGTTCTAGCACATCACCTGTCCATCCAGGGTTGAGGATCCCTCCTTCACGTGGGGAACCCTAAGTTTCTTCTTTTTTCCCCCAAAATAGGGTTTATTTAGGAGCTTTCTCTTTCTGGCTTCCTGCAAACACAGTCTCCAGGGTAACTTCCTGGTTCTTCTCTCGCTTTCCCTTGCAGCCACTCCCAGAAGTCCCTCAGGTGCTTCTCATCACCACTCACCCTCAACAGTATTTAGTCTGAGCACCAAGCCAAGCTCTGTGTGAAATATACAAGACAAAGTAAGAAAAAGGTCTGAATCTTAGATTACACTCCTGAATTCAGATGGAAATATCACAATTGAGTATGGGACACACGGCTTTTAATAGCATTCTACATTTGCTGGGGGAGCATCCTACTGGCAAGTGTGATTTGCAGAGAAGAGGAGGAAACACATTTTGTGTCACTGTGAAGTGTATAGGGATGAAAGACAGCAGCTGGAGGATGAAGTATGGTTCCCTGAGGGAGAGCGGTGGAGTTTTAGGAGACTTTTGAGAGGGGAGCAGAATTTCAATGGAGTTGTTATTGTTTTTTTTTTTTTAAAGAGAATTGGACTGTTGAGGAGAACATAGGTTTTTTTTTTTTTACTAGTAAGGCAGTCCTCTGACTCGCACTCCTACACAGTAGATGGCAGTAATGCACCTTGACGTTGGTGCCACCCACCATTAAAATACACGAAGAAGAAGATGCTCTGTGCAAGGTAATGGATTGGCTTCTTAAATCAATTATCCAACTTGTCAGTGGGCATGTCATCTTGTGTGGCGATTTTAATGCTCATAGCATGTTATGGGGAGGGAAGGTGACAGATGCTAAAGGTGATGTAGAGGAGAACTTGATGGATGACTTACACTGTCTCAAGAATGGGAGAGGAACGACCATTTATGTTAGAACAGGAAGCATGTCTGCACTAGATTTCACTATTGTTTCAATTGTCTTGGCAGGGTGTTGTGAGTGGAATGTACATTACAGTACAATGGGGAGCAATCATTATCCTGTTTTCTCTAGGGTTTGGGGGAATAGAGAACCAACAATTAATGTAAGGGAAGGCAGGTGGATTCTTTGTAAAGCGAATTGGGATGGATGTAGTCATTTATGTGAGAACACAAGTTTGAGGAAGTTGAAAGAAAAATTAGGCAAGTGATAATTGCAGCACTGGAACAGACAATTCCAAAAAGTAAGGTAACTATGCGGATGAGAACTGTCCATTGGCGGTCTGATGACGGCAGGATGGGTGTTAAAAATAGAAATAAGGGTTTAAAACTCTTAAGACAGACTCATGCCTTTGTGAACCTCTTATCAGTTATCAAGAAAGAGAAAAGAGAGAACTACAGGGGTTTTTGTGAGATAATTGGTCGAGCTACACCGGTTAGTGCAGTTTGGGGAATGATCAGAAAAAGGAAGGACATAAGTAGGGAGTTAAAAAACCAAGTGTTAAAGATGGGTAATGACTTGGCAATAACTGATGGGGATAAAGCTGAAATATTGGCTAAAACCTTTGTGAGAATTAATGAGAATTTGTCTGGATATAGAAGAGAGATGAAATCATGGAACAGCACTATACTGAGATTGATGGTGACACTTTGACGACTATGGATGCTCTGTTCATGTTCTCTGAACTGGATCAAGCACTGAATAACTCTAGCATTACTGCTCCAGGTAGGAATGGTGTAAGTTATGTTATGCTGAAGCATTTGGGTAGGCGAATAAAGTTGAGGTTGCTTGATATGTATAACACGGTCTGGATAGAAGGTAAATTACAGAGTAACAGGAAAGAGGCAGTGGTTATTCCTTTAAACCTGGAAAAGATCCGAGCAGTCCAGAAAGTTATAAACCAATAAAACTCACATCGCATGTCGGCAAAATAATGGAGAAAATTGTAACAGAGATTGACTTGCTACCTGGATGGTTTTAGGAAAGGTAGAGGAACAATGCACCCTGTAACATGCCTTGAAGCGGACATATTTGGTTGCAATTTTCTTTTTACATTGGAAAGGCCTAAGACATGGTTTGGAAGGAGGGTTTATGGATGAAACTTAGTACGTTAGGTCTTACTGGACGGATATATAATTGGATAAAAGAGCTTTTATTTGATAGATATGTGCAAGTCAGAAAAGGAATGTCTGTTTCTAATAGATATCTAGTGGACAATGGAACCCCACAAGGAAGTGTGATTAGCTCTGTGCTGCTTTCAATTATGATTAATGATGTCCATATTACCCTTGGGCATGACTTTGGGAAGGCATTATTTGCAGATGAAGGAGCTTTGTGGAAAAGAGGTCTAAAATTCATTGTTGTTCAGAGATTGTTCAGATTACTATTTTTGAGGAAAGAGTGCATTTTATTGTGAGAAAGCAGATGTCATGGTACGATGAACATTATGGTGGATATCACTTGGAGAAAACTGTTTCCACAGCTCTTGTTGAACAACAAAGTCGTCCATGCAATGATGCGTGTCCTCTGCCAGCCTTTGTTGTTGCAGGAAAACACATGGTGACATTGAAGCATTATATTTTCTTCAAGTGTTGAAAGACTTATATTGAAGTCTTGTGTCTCTGAAGACATGGAACAACTTGTGAGATTCAGAATACTTGTTGATCATGAGACAAGAAAAGTGACACTCTCCAGTGCCATACCATCAATTGATTGCAGCTATTAAGGAACAACTTTCCATTACCACAGCCATAACTCTTCACTTCACAGATAAAGAGTTTGACGACTTTTTTAGTCTTACATCTACTGAGGAAGACATGCTAAAAGTTGTGTATGAGCCTGTGAATGTGAAACTTTCAGGAAAACACTCCTGATACATTTGATGTGATGAGTTCATGTGAGCATGAAAGCCACTCTAGTCCACCCCCTCCTGAAAGGCCATGGCCAGCTGTGTTTCTCATATCCATTTTCTCACATAACACAGAACTCGCTTTAAGACGAGGCAATGAGATTTACTTAAAAGAAGGTTCCCCACTGAAATCCCCAAGTGTCAGATCTGACATGTTGGACCACCTAGCTGAGATTAGATAAACTGAGTTTGCTTACACAACATATCCCAATGATGCACATAGATGTGCAGTTGCACTAGAAAAAGTTGACAAGCATCCATGTTGGTTTTCCTAATCAGCTCCAGCAAGAGAAAGGACAACGTGAAGACCAAAACTGATATGATGGCACGGACAGAAAGCTTGAAAAGACGAGAAATGGTTTCCCAATCCCCATTGGTGGTGGAGTTGAAAGAATGTTGGCCAGCTCTCTTTGAACCATTCCAAGTCAATACTTTACCTTGCCAAATACAGTGTTCTGTTTTATTTGTTTCATGCAATTGTTGCTAAAGTTGAGTCAACACATTTTGCCTTGAGCTACTTTGTTTTTTAGAACATGTTCTGAAACCGTTCTTTTCCTATAGAAGTCCAGAAGGTTTGATATCTGATATCATCACATTGCCATGTTTATCTTTCAAACTAACACAGAAATAATTTAAAGTCTTCTTGATAAATTAAGAATTTTGTAGATGTACTGCAGTTCTGCTGGAACCAAAGTTTATGTTCAAGTTGGATCGACACAGCCCAAAGCTTATTGTTGGGGAGGTTGGGGAGTAAATGCTAGTTTGTTTAGGTTATGCAGACAACAAGATGCTGTGCTGGTCAGAAGAAGAAGGGTGACGTGTTGTTCAGATGGCCTCAACAGTCGTGAAGCTTTTGGAACAGGATGTCCTCTTTGTCTCAATGGGTTGACATCACTTATACCTACAGGCAGAACCCCTTCGAGTTCAGGCCATGGTGGACGATCAGGCCAATCCTCCTCCTCTTCTTCCTTTGACTGCATTGAAATATGATGAGGTTGGGAAACTGCAGCACTACCGTCGAAGGTTCTGTGTTTGCTCTGACTTGTTGGTGAGCTACTGTACAGCTCTATATCCTCTCTCAATGAGCAAGATGCTCAGATTAGCTCTTTCATCTAATTTCAAGCTTCATGTCGCTCTTTTGGAGTGGACTAGAAGGTTTCTTGAGATTGCAACAGTTTCGTGTTCTCTTCTTGGATTGCCCTTATATCTGGAAAATAGGCAGGAACTCCATTGGTAGAGGGTAGGAGCTCTAGGTGCAACATCAGCAGCTAGGGTACTCTGAGGGCGCTCTAGGGCTGGCTGAGGGGTCTCAGATTGTGCAGCATTCCCAAAACGGCCACTAAAGTGAGGTTGAGCTACATTGCTGTGAGCTGAACTCTTAAAGTCTTAAAAAAAGGGACAAAAAGATGCTGTACTAGTCAGATCACAGGAAGAAGAAGGGTAATGTGTTTTTCAGCCGGCCTCAACAGCTGTGAAGCTTTATTAGGTACTCAGGGTTGTGACAATTCTGAAATAGTAGTCAACAATATAATTTAACATAATAAGTTAAATAAATCACATGAAAAGGATACATAAATGGAAATTTACAGCAGTAAAGGCATGTAAACAACTAATCTCTATTTAGGAATACACTGAATATATGATCTACTCACATCCTCTTCTGGTTGAACTGGAATCCTTACAATCACTCAATTGACACGCAGCTCTGCTCTTCCCCTCTAACCTCCCCCACTAACCAATTAACCATTAGGTTCTCTCCCACCAGTTAACTGCACCCACAACCAACTCAGAACTTATAATTATTCATAATAAAACACAGAACGAATACTGTAAGTGTGTGAGTAAATAAACTCAAGTACCAGCGTGAAGGAGGTGTAAAACCATAACATAAAAGAAACTACTCACTTCGTCGTTTACTGGACTCTTGAAGTTCCCATCAAGCTTCATCAGAGAATAAACAACGTAAAGTTGAAAAGACAGAGTCTGCTTTCTCTGTGGTGCGGGTTTAACTGATTCCACCTCATGGAGTGATCATGCCCCTAACTCAGGGCAAAGAAAAAAGTGTCTATCAACACCTTCAAAATAAGAGCCTCTTCAAACTAAGAGCCTTTTCTGTACTTCTGCAGATATTCAGTGACAAAGGGGGAGCAGTTAGCCAGTGCATCAAAAACTTGATGGTGGAACTCATTCAAGTAAGATAAGTTGGCTCAGATAAATATTGCTTAAAACATTGTTATGCTTCTCTGTGTCCAAAATCCAAAATGTATTTTGTAAATAATCACTGAATTATTAATTGATTTTTGATTCTTTAATTTAAACTTTGACAATTTGAAGTGGACATGAGACCTGTACATTAGCATGTCCTTCACAGTTTGATGATTAACAGTAGAGGTGGATGATATATAATTTTATATATCATGATATTGTATTTCATATCAGTAATATTTATCACAGTCTAAGCCAAATAACTATATTTGTCAAATTAGAACGCTCTGTGGTTCATTAGAGACACGTGTAACCATCAGCAGTTTGTTTAGATTTACATTTTTGGGGAGTAAACGTCTTCAATAAACTCCTGGGAAGATGCCACGGAGGCATAGAGCAGCTGCACTATTATTGTAAAAACAATTCCTGCTCATGCTCCTGAAAACCCCCCACAGAGGGATTACTTGGAGGACATCAAGAAGTTGCTTGATTTCCTGCTGGAAGAAATAAGATCCATGAAGATCCAGCACGAGCAGATCCTGAACGCACTGGAGGAGGGGAGACAGCTCCGAGCTCAGCATGAACAGACTGTCAACCTAATGGATAACATGGAAAAACCAATGGATGACCAGGAGCAGAATTCCAGGGTTAATGATGGGATAATCACATATGCTGGGATCGTGATGGGATAAGTCAAATGTGCACGCAGTTACCGCAGGGAACGGTGAGGACTCCGACCAGGAGACCCGCTCAATGGAGAAACAGGTGGAAGATTTCCTAAAGTCTAAAGGAATTTCTCTGGACACAAACAACATGGAGGTCTGCTGCCCGCTTCCCAGTAGAAGAGAGTCTGACAGAGCTGCCATCCTCGTAAGGTTTGTTGATCAGAAACACAAAACATCATACACTATATGATTTCAACGTGACAACAAAGAAACTAATAAAAGAAGCAGTTTACAAAAGGTTAAGAAATGAAAAAACAATGACCTCCTTTAATAATGACTTATCCAGACAGAACTGGAACTCTGTGTACAGAGAGAAAGATGTGAACGCCGCTTATGAATGTTTTTTAGAAATATTTAGCTCACTCTATAACAACAACTGTCCAATTCATCAATTCAGGAACAAATTTACAAAAATGTTCTTGGTTAACAACTGGTCTACAAAATGCTGGTAAAAAGAAAAATAACCTTTATGAAAAATTCTTAAAACAAAGGTCAAGAGAAAGCGAGCAGAGATACAAGTCTTACAAAAATAAACTAACTGAAATACCACGGCACAGTAAAAAAGTTTACTACAATAATCTACTGAATGAAAATAAAAACAACGTGAAGCGAGTTTGGGAAATATTAAACAGCATCATTATAAAAAGACAAAAAAGCGAATATATCCAGATGACTTTATAGATGAGAAGGGTCAAAGCTACACTATTAATGAAGCAGCAAACAGTTTTAACAACTATTTTGTAAATGTGGGTCCAAAGTTGTCAGCAGGATTTCCAAAGTGCAAAACCAGCAAAGTAAATATTCCACCATCACTAGGATCCCAAACTCAATCTTTCTCTCTGAAGTGAACGAAAATGATCTGATATCGATTGTTAATTCAAGAGTAAAAACTCAGCAGATTGTAATGATATTGAAATGACAGTAGAAAGAAGGTCATTAACAATATCTCTAAGCCTCTAACATACATATGTAACTTATCACTACAAACCGGGAAATTCACAAACAAAATGAAAAATGTAAAAGTGATTCCTGTTTATGAGAGCGGAGACAAACACCTTTTTACAAACCGTAGACCCGTTTCTGTCCTTCAACAATTCTTAATACATTTAGAAAGATATTTAATGATAAATTAGCTACATTTATAGATAAACTCAACATTATAAATGAAAACCAATATGGTTTTAGAGAAAACAGATCAACCTCAATGGCTAGCATTGATGCTGTGGAGGAAATCACAAATGTTCTGGACAAAAAGAAATCTGCAGCTGGAAGTTTCATTGATGTAAAAAAAGCGTTTGACTCTCAATCATGACATCCCATTGATAAACTGGAAGGGTGTGGGGTAAGAGGACTAGCGCTAAGTTGGGCCAAAAGCTATTTAACGGGAAGAAAACTTTGTCCAGATAAATGAATTTACATCAGAAACCAAGGAGATAAGTTATGGTGTCCCACAAGGATCAATTCTAGGCCCTCTGCTATTCAATATTTACATCAATGATATAATCAATGTTTCAAAACGTTTAAAACGTTTATTTGCTCACAACACAAATATATTCTAATCTGCAGACAATCAAAGGGAACTTATCCATGTGGTAAACACAGAGTTAAACAAAATCAAATCATAGATGGATTACAATAAACTCTCTTTGAACCTTGAAAAAAATCAAAGTGATGTTTTTTGGTAATTACAAGGCCAACACAGAGCTCTCAATTAAAATGAATAATGTCTTAATTGAAAGTGTCACAAATATCTAATTCTTAGGGATTGTAATCGATGACAAGTTAAGTTGGCAGCTACACATCAGACACAAACAAACTAAAGTTCCAAAAAGTATTTCAATCATAAATAAATCTAAATATATGTTACAATTCAACTGTAGATAATTATTATTCTGCTCCTTAATGTTACCATATCTCACCTATTGTAGAAAAATCTGAAGTAATAATTTGAAAAGTTCACTACATTTTCTCTTTTTACTTCAAAAATTAGCCATCAGACTCAATCATACAGACTATTATTTTATAAATCCAGACTTTTAAAACTGTACGACTTTGTTGATTTTTGAACCGCCCAAATTCTACACAGAGCAAGTCTGAAAACTTTACCATTGAATGTCCAAAAACAGTTCTGAGAAAATGAAGGAGGTACAAACAGAATGTAGGAACTTCAAGATCAACTTGCTAAGTGTGTGGATCTAAACTTTAGAACGGGTTAAGTATTGAGCTCAAACAATGTTCACACATCCATAAATTCAAGAACATGTATAAAGAAACTCTAATCTCACAATATGAAGATAAGAAGAGTTAAAGATCAACTGGTGTTTGAATCATTTCAAATATGTAGATGTGTGAACTTCAAAGCGCTGAAATATCAAAACTCTTTTAATTACAATGAGAATTGAATTGTGTAATGTGTAGTAATGTCTACTGACATGTTTTAATTACAATCTACTGATTAACTATTGCTTTCTTTACTTGATCTGAAATATGTACCAATGATGTAATCACGTGTTCTAATGATAATCAATGATTATTACATATTAGTTACCTAAAGTGTGATCAATAATGTTTACAGTACACAAGCTCTACTAGACTTCAGTTATAATCACTATACTTAACAAATGTTACAAATGTGACTTAGGAACTAAAAGCAAATTCTCTGAATTTCTTCTGGTAGTTTAAACTTTTGCTGCTTTGCACGTTTTTCCTTTGTTGCCTTTGCTGGAGAATTGTAGTTTATTTCAGTCTGAGATTGAGTGTGCTTGGTGACACTTGGAAAATGAATGAATGGTGGCACTGCTTTATGTGATAAAAAAGGTTGGTGGTATATCCAGCTTTTGAATTTGCGGAGCACATTACTCTGTTTTTTGGTCAGATTTTAAATAACTGAAATGTCTCCACACAGGGGCCAAAATTTCATTTTTGAGTCACCAGCCAAGTTGGCTAGTAGATAAAAAAAAACATCTACTGGCCAAATTATAACTTTGTTCCAAATTTTTGTTTGAAAATGAAATCACTTTAAAGTAATTTATAAATGGCATTAACGCATCTTCACTGTCATCCAACGGCAAAGTCAAATTCAAACATGCTGAGAAAACAAGGCCAAATTTAATGGAGATTTTTATTTCTGCTTCCAGGTGATCACATTTATAGGAAATCATAACAAAAAAAACCCAGCCTGAAAACAGTAAAATGTTTTGGGTTATTGTTAAATTATGTTGGGTTATATCATTGACATCAAAGCTGCAGCGCTCTCATAAGGGAAGGGGGCATGGAGATTCAGCACATCGGATGGGTCGCACCGGCTCTGTAATGCTACAAAGATGCTGCTCATACACTCAATTCTATTATTTAGCGAATCTTTTTTAATGAATGTTCTAGGATTTATTTTTTTTGTATTTATCATTCATGTCCTAAAGTCTGGTTAGTGAAAATACTGTCTGACTTTAAATCGATCTATGATTATATGAGGGTGATACACAGCACACGTTGTTAGCATAGCATCATAGCATTGTGGCATCATGCAATGCAACAGCGCTGTACTCCAAATCAACACTTTTTATGATATGTTTTGTTGCTGCTGTTGCCATGTGTTCTGCTGCTTCTTTATCCAAAACTAAACGCTAAACTAAGGTGAAGTAACCGTGGGGTGGGGGTGTCTCGTGGGCACTTGTTTACCTCGCGTGCAGACAGTAGAGGAGGAGGCTTAAACAGCTTGTGGACAGCTAGCACCCTTCATTAAAATAAGACAAGAAAAAAAAACAACCTGCAGGTGCATAGATGCTCAGCTGAACTTCTCTTTTTTATGTATTTATTCAAAATGCATGTTTTACTTTAAATCAAAAACACCTACTTTAAGTATTAGTTTTTTTTTATTGTTATAAATGTTTTTTAGAGGTTAAATCCAACTACATGTCATACCTTGGTAATGCCACAAAAAAGAACATACAATCTTGAAAATGCATTGAACATTTTAACAACTTTAAATGAGTCACTTTACAATTTTATGTCATAAAATCAAGGATTTCTAACCAGCTTTTACTTAAATTAGATAGTAAAAATGTTGAAAAGTTTGCTTTATTTAATATTCATTTTGTTGTTGATTTTTTTTCTATTTAGGACCCAAGTGTTTCTCCTTCAAAGAAGAGATCTTACACTAATATGCCTCATAGAGTTCATGGGAGAAAGTATAATCTGATTTGATTATTGATTTTCATGTACGTTTTTTAAATTGTTACTTATTACATAAATCATTAAAGTTCTATGAATATCCCACTAAATTTATATTTCTTTGCCTTTTATTACCCTGAGTTTATTTGAAGATCCACTCCAATAAAAATTGTGTTTTTGGTGTTTTTAACATGTTCCTGCAGCCTTTTTCTGATCAGGGAGGACATATGTAACGACAATTAATATTAAAACTATATTTCTGAACATTCCTGTATTGTAAACAGACAAAATAATACCATTTGAAAAAGCTTAGTTATCAGGCAGTTATGTAAAATCTATAGTCAGTGGGTAGCAAGCTCCCTGCCATTCTGATGCATCCTCTCACAGACAAATAAAACAGATCCATATGCGTCCCCATTTGCCTCATCCGAGCTGGAATCTGGATCAAAACTGTAGGGCTGAGTAGCTCCAATATTTTTGCACTGGTAATGTTAGATTGGACCCGTGCCATTATTGGCTACCTGTTTCAATTTTTGGAAGTAAATTGTTAACTGTAGTTTGCAAAAAATGCACCACTGAATGCAGCTGTGTTGTTTGTTTTGTAACAAATTGTGGATCTGAAAAAAAAAAGGCTTGTTCTGTCAGAATTCTGTCACTGTTTTGCATTTTATGTTAAAAATTTGACAATTATGTTAAGAGAATAAGTTGTTTTTTTAATATTATTTTTACTTAAGCTTGTCATTTCCAGTGGGCTGAGCAGTTAGAGCTATGAGTTGTTTAAGTCAAGACTGTCAACTACATTTAAAATATAAGTTTGGTATTTTTTATTGTCAGCCCAAACAAAAAAGATTACTTTATCAAAACTTATTTTTTCTGACCTAACTAAAATGAATGCATTTGAGCATACAAAATACTTTAAATTTGCTACATACAACCAATTTAATAAAACTAAAACAGACCTTTTTAAATCCTACCAGCTTGTATTTAATAAAAAATGGATTTCACTTAATTTCTTAATGTTAACTCAACTTGAAATAGACAAAATGCAATATTATTCAGTTTTACCAACTCAAAATACCACTTTGTTCACTGAACTACAAGAAAAATTGCTTAAAAAATGTTGCCTTATTTTTTCTAAGCATTAAAATAGAAAACTTTTTACAGTGACATTATGTTTGCAGATGCTGTTGTGATTTGTAGCGAAAGCAGGGAACAGGTGACGGAGAAGCTAGAGGAGGTAGAGGTTTGCCCTGGAAAGTAGAGGAATGGAGGTTTACCAGTGTGAACACTGTGAGTGTTAAATGCCTGGTGTGTATTATCTTAACACTTGAAGCTTCTCAGAACAACCAATGAGCCACCTGTGATCACTGATGAGCTCCATTGGAGCAACTAAAAGCAATGACAATGCTCAACCGTGGTAGACACCATGCCAAACACTGGGCATCTGCCCCAACCAGTATTTCTGATCCCAAGACCTCCAGCAGCTTTTCTTCCAGCTGGAGGCCCATGTCATTAACTCCTGAGCTACTGCTACCCACAAATGTCTACATTTATTGTTGCTGGTCATTTTAAATAATACATTGAAACTGTGATATGAAATTGGACATTTGACATAAGATAGATTATCTTATGAAAAAAAGTCCTTGGTGTGAGGATCTGAAAATGAAAATAAAGAAATAAAAGAAACAAAAAAAAAGAAAAAAGATCCCACTTTTAAATTTTTTTTAAATATTTGATCAGCTTCAGAAATACAAAAGAAAAGATCCTAAAAACCACACCACTTGCAGGAAAAATTTGCTGCAAGAGTCCTTGTCTACCTAAAGTTTGGTGTTTGAAGAAAAGTGAAGCTGATTTCTGTTGTTTGTGCCACACAGTGGGAGGCAGAGAGGTCAGAAGACGCTGACCTGCCTTTCCAGAGTTTCTATACTTCCTGGGACATATCTACATTTGTAAAACAACTGGAAGCTTTCCTCCTTCTTGCCAACAAAATCCTAAGCCAAAGTCCAGGATGTCTCTGAGTCCATTTGCAGAACAGCTTTTTGTTGAATCTTGCTACTGATAAATGTATGTTTTAGTTAGTGATATTTGATTGAGCTAGAAACAGCTCATAAATCACTTTATTCTGAGTGGAAAGTAAAAAAGAGACAACACAAGTGTTGTGCTTCCTGAAGCCATCTGAGCTTGTATTTCAGCAGGAAACCAGCCAGAAGTAGGAGAGAGTTTGTTGCAAAGAAAAATGCAATCAGCAGTTAGTGGTCAGCGTCAGTGGAGACTATTCCTTTTAGCTCAGTAAATGTAAGATAAATGTCTCAAATCTGCACATGACCAAAGCCAAATGATTTTTAATCTAATGTCAATGTCTCAATCAAAGACGCACACTAAATTAAACTTTTATTGACATTTAAAGTGTTAGTCATTTAGAAAAATAAAAATAAATCTGTAATGAAGAATACAACAAAAAAAGAATTTTTGCAAACGCTTTTACAAATTAACGTCAGATTAAAAAAGATGTATTTTTCCCAATTTTTGAGTCAAATTGTGCAAAAAAGGGCTATTTGTTGGGTTAAAACACAGACATTCTTTTCATAAACAACTTGCTGTGTTTGCATAATAAGCCCCTTTCATAGGCAGGCCTCAGTGTGTTCCATGTATACTGAGGTTGTGCTTCCCAGCCAAAAGGCACTGCTGCAGGATGTTTACAGGGTTTTGACAGGGAAAATGCTCACAGTTAGGTCAAGAGAGGCTTTTCACAACTTCTCTGTCTTTTGGTACAGTGGATGTGTTGTCAGAGAAAAACAATATACTGACTGCTGCACTGTTATGACTTCAGAAGATAAAGTTCACCTGAGCGTCGAAACAATCAAAACAACTACAAAAAAACCATAGCTTCAACAAGGACTCATAAGGGGTCATAATTACTCCTATCTACTATTTTACAAAAAACGTTTGGGAATCTTCACTCAAACTTGCTGCTGCATGCAAATTCACTCGGTTGGCCTGAAAACATTTACTCACATCAGCACACCAACAGCCTTTGAGGGAGCAGGATATGGCCTCTTCAAGTCCAAAGCCATGGTTTGTTTTACTTGGCACTAAGGGAAGCAAAGCCTGCTGGGAGAAAAGCAGCAGCTCGTTGTGTATGATACAGACTTCTCGTTTTTGGAATATGTACAGTGTATGAAATGAAGATTTGTAAGTATTCTCCAATACTTCATTACAGTAAGTGAGGTAGGGGAGCACTAAGGGGCAGTATAAAGTTGTATGTGGGGTTATGGCCCCAGGACTATGGTTGTTTTTTTGTTTGTACGTTTCCTGTTTTATTTTGTTGTTTGTGTTCACTTCCTGTGTTTCACATGTCTTTCAGGTCTCTTGACTCTCCCCTCCTATTGTGTTCTCTCCCTCCCTAATGTGGCACACCTGTTGCCACTTGTCCCTTCATCTCCTTCTGGTTATAAGTCCTCGTCTTCCTTGCACTAGTTGTTGGGTGGTTTTGGTAGCTCATGAGTTCATGTTCAGCTTTTCATACTCTGACTTGATTCAAGCTGAGACTTCTTTTCATTCACGAGTACCATCTTCATTTGTGTCCTCACGACAACCCTGACAGCGTAGTGAATTGTAGTCCAGGAAGTGATTAACTTTATTATTTAAAGCTGTTTGGAGATTTTCTTTTGTATGTCGGATGTGTGTTTTCCATGATAGTTTGTCAATTATTAACCCTAAAACCTGTTCTCTTGTACAGTTTCTTTAGGGGAAACCATTTATGTTTTTTGTTCCAAATTTTCCTTGTGGTTACCAAATATCTGTCAAACGGGCAGACAGCTGAATCCAAGTGCAGCAGATTTTATTGTCACAGACAGGAGAACAGGATAGGATGGAAGCATAGCTAAAACTCCACAAAGCTTAATCAAGATCTCGCAAGGAAGAGGCCAAACACAGACATTAGGAGAACAAAGGTCAATAAGAGTGGTCAGAATCCAGATAAGGGTTGAGGCATGCGGCAAGGTGAACAGAACATTTGATCAGGATAAGAACGCTCAGCGATGCTGGCAGAGTGGCACAAACAAGACTTCGCACTGAGGAGGACTCAGTGCTCTGACTATTTACTGCTGGGAGTGATGGCTGATGGGAAGAGTAATGTAGAGGCCCATGAAGTGTCAGCACTCAGGGGGATCCCACTGAAGGCCAGAGAGGGAGAGAGGGGACCGATTAATAACAGTATCACAGTTTTAGTTTTAAAAAAATGCAGTCATAATTATTTTGCAATCCAGCCATTAAAAAAATAAAAACTGAGAGCGTTATTTATGTTTTTTAGTGAGATTAGAATAATTGTCATCACTACAAAAATATTTGTTTAATCTCCAAACAAAACAATTTGTAATAATTTAGTTATATTTAACATGTCATAAATGTAGATAAATAAGTTTGGTTTTAACCCTGAGGCAAACCCAGTAATGTGCAGTCTGGGGAGGCAGGGGATCAGTCTCACCTGCAAAATATAGTTTAAAAAACTTAAATTAAAAAGGATGAATGCACTTTTAAGTATGAAAAAATTTACCCCGTATATCTGTATCTAGTAGTAGCCGGGGCGTTTATTTAATAAAAATTTTGGCCAATCCATATGGCGTCACATCTCTGTAATACATGAATTACGCCATAGATCCGGCTTTTATTAGAAACCAGAATCTATTAGAGACCAGCGTTTATTCTATCACAGACAGAATGGTGATGGTTAATGTGTTCATTTTATGGTACAATTTGATCACAAAATGCAGAAAATAACAGATGAACATTTCAGGATTTATAGAAATGATGAGAACATTTAATTCTGTTTTGATTCACACTGGCTGTGAAAGTCAATCGCCGTATTAAAAATCAGTTACGTTTTAATGTCTAGCATTTTCGCACGCACCTTTTCCTTTGCTCCGTAATCCGTGTTCAAACCAGTTATTTTAATTTGTTGCTGCTTTCTCTGACCAGGAAACCAGGCTTGCTCCTTTTCTTTCTTTCTGCAGCCTCTCTGCTGTTTAGGATTCACCCCAGAATTGATACATGGAGCTAGCAGCTAATGTTTTTAACCATTAGCTACATGGAGCTAGCAGCTAATGTTTTTATCCTGTTAGCTACATGGAAAAAGCAGCTAATGTTTGTAGCCGTTAGTTACATGGAGCTAGCAGCTAATGTTTTTATCCTGTTAGCTACATGGAAAAAGCAGCTAATGTTTGTAGCCGTTAGTTACATGGAGCTAGCAGCAAATGTTTTTAGCCTGTTAGCTACGTGGAGCTAGCAGCTAATGTTTTTAGACTGTTAGCTACATGGAGCTAGCAGCTATTGTTTTTAGCCGTTAGCTACATGGAGTGACGTCTGTTTATCTCATTTACTATGCACGAAAGACATGGATGATGTTAAAAGATCAGGTTGATTTATTTTGAAAAGCTCTACAAAAACATCAGTGATCATGCTTTAATGTTTGTGTGCATGAAAACATTTAGAATCTCCTACAAGCTACCGATCGCTTCTCTCCACTGTGTCTGAACGGCTGCTTCCTGGTGTTTCCTCTCTCTCTTACGGAGTTTGACGGCTTTCTGTCCCACATTAACCCAAGAGGGCAAAAATAAAACAAGAATAAATGAGGGTACGTTTTTTTGAGGCATCAATAAAAATGAAGTTCAGGAGTGCATGAACCCATGCACCTGGGATCCACGCAGCTCACACCAGGTGAACCTGTGCCACTATTGTGACCAGCTGGGACACCTGAGAGCCACATGTCCCATCCGTGCTGCCTCAACGAGTGGGTACACGAACCGCCTATGACTTTCAAAGTTCCAGAGACTATGACATTGCACGACAACCTAGTACGCACTCAATTCATTTAGGAGTGGCAGGCAGTTTCAAAGACTTGACCTTTGCCCATAAACACAGTCTACCTCTAGTGTGTAACACACACGTAGCTGTTTCAGTCCTTGATGGTCAACCATTGGGCTCAGGACATATCCAGCACATAACACAAGACATCTGAAGTGTGTTCAGGGAAGCAAACAGTGTTTGTTGTTTGCCTAATCATAAACAGACCTAATCATGAGGGGGACAAACTGTTCTATCATCTGGATAAAATGTAAAACACTGGTGACAGTGTTGAGAAGAGGACAGAGGCATCTACATATCCAAGTAACTAAAAGTTGTTTGATTGTGAGACATTAATCTTAGTGAAACATAGCAATCAGCTCTAAATATGAGCAGACCCATAATAACGACTAGTAAACAACATAAATTAACTTTATTACAGGCTATCTTCGAACATACTGGAAATTCTGGTCTTGGTAGTCCAAGATATTATATTAGATTGTATGTGACTGTTTTTCCTTTGCACAGAAATGGTGTGTAGAATTGAAGCACAGAACTTTGAAGGAGATGGAGAAAAACAAAATCCCCAAACACTTGAATGAGAATTTTTCAGTACTGCTACTTCATGACTAGGGATGAGAGTGCTGAAACACACACCAGTAAGGAACTCTTTTCGTAGAGCGCCTTCATCTATTCCATGTTCACCAATAAAGGAAACACGAAGAAGATTCTTTGGCGAGGCTTTTTTCTGTCTAATCCACTGCTTTGAAACAGGTCTTCCCTGGTTACTGAGATGTTAAATGTCATGGAAGCATCCACCCACTCCTGAATTGCGAGGAGGATGTCTGATACACTTAAACAGCCAAACAGAACCATTATTTATAATATGGGTCCAATTCAATGTCACAGATGGAGATGTGCATCATTTTTTATTCAAGTAACATAGTTCATTCCACTGAATACCTTCTGTAGTGTCCATGCTCGTCCTCGCAAACTTCAGCTTCTTTGGGAATGTTACTGCAAGAAAAACAGACAAAAGAAAAGGGTCACAACATGTTTCATTTTGTTTTAAAAATTAAAATCAATAACCCATTTGCCCCCATCTAATAAGGAAAAATGGCTACTGTTACCTCTCCCCACAAACACTTGCATGTGCACAGATATCATCCTTGGTAAAAAGTTAACCACACAGTGGACAAGCAACCAATGAACATAAGGAGTCTAAGTTATAGTCACTTGGTACTTAATTGTCACACTTGTAGGCTGTCAAATAAACATAATATTGGTACTTTATAATATGTACTGTGGTGTGCTCACCTCACTCTCCAAAACTTATGTCGGCATTTCTAATGGGATCTGTAACGGTTGTTTTATAACACATAATTCAAGAATACTAATCAAACTTCCTTGTAATTCAGCTTGTACCATACACATTTTTGTTATGGACAAAGTTAACTTTTTTTGGTGTCTATTTTATCTATCTGGTAGAGAAAACCAAGGAGTGGGAGACAAGAATATAATTAATTAATTTTAATAATTTAGAGAGAGGATTTGTAATATCAACTGCAACAGAAATTTTGCTATAATAAAAACAAATTAACATTTCTAGACTTCACATAATTAATTAACAATTATAATTATATTTAATATGATAAAAATAATAACTCACCACATCATCATCCACATCAATATATTTGTCTTCTGTTGGTACAGTCTGTACAAATTAACATAAGATAGTAGAATAAGACAAAGAAAATTGGACAGTAGCTTAACTTGAATCTACACATAACTGCAGTGGAGATATTTGCACACCTTATCATCCTAGATGATGTATTGAACAAGGTTATGCCAAAGCAGCCTGGATTGAATGCAATTCAAAAGTAAAAAATATATGGTTTTATATGAAGGGGGATGCCTCCCTTATTGAATTTATGGTCACTGGGCCTCATCTCAAGGGTAAGGTATTTTGGCCAGGTCCAACAAGAGCAGTCAGGGGCTATTGGCTGACCCACTACAGAGAATATATCTATTAGCTGGTCCGAAAACATTTTGGTGTTGCACAGAAGGAACCAGAGGAGCATATGTGGAAAAAGACACATGAAAATCTCTACAGAGAATGGTGCTTCATTGAGTTGAAGTGGGTCACTCACTAGAACATAAGACGTATTCGCAGTGATAGAAACAGAAAAGAAATCACCAAACGGTGGGTTAGATTGTATATTTTACTCTGACAGACATACCTCAGTATTGCTGTTGATGTTACATTCACATGAGAGACAGCATGCTCTCGGCATGGCCTGGAATTCTGGAGCAGACATGGGCAGAGGAGTGGTATCAAGTGTGTGCTGGATAGGCATAATATACAGCCAAGACTTTCCTGTATTAATAATGCTGGTCTCAGTGTATCCATTGTCGTCAGGTGGTAAAAGGATGAGTTTTCGTTGGCCTAATCCCCCTGTTTACATCAAAGTTAAAATTCTTCAGGTCTTTCTTCAGAGAAAAATCCTCAAACATAAGATACATTTGAAAAGAGACAAAGTTTTACCCATGGATTTGTAAAGCATCCATGCGCCTTCCAGTTGACTCATTTTGGGGTACACCTCACACAGAATGTCTGTGACCTGTGGGGGCCAGTAGTAAAAATTTTAAACAAAGATTTTTTTCCCCACCTGCACCTAAAACCACTTTTAGTAGTTTGATGTGAGGTAACATACTTGTTTAAGGCCAGCATCCTCAGGAATATTGACAGTTCTTTTTCCCAACCCAGCCTGTAAAAGCAAGAGATTTTTCCACAGCAGAGGCAGAACTGGACAGATCCAGTTTTGCTGCAGAGCCTTTTATTGGTCATACGTAAATGGGGTTTTGCATTGGTCCTTTGTTTGAATAATCCGGGGAAACTTCTAAAAGAATTTTGGGGAAAAAATCATCTGTACAATTTAAACGTATCACTTTCTTACCACTTATCTCTCTAACAATAATATAGTAATAATAATAACAACAATAATAATAATAGTAATGTGGCAATGTAATTTGTGGCACATGCCTGATTTACCTTCAGTTACAACATTTACTCAATTGTATCGTCATTATTTTATTTCAAGTTTATTTATACAGCACTAATAACAGTTGACCAGAGACAGCATAAAAACAAAAGTAAATCTTTAAAACACAAGCAGATCTATCTTAATAAGAATCCTATAGACATATCTTTTGACTAACAGCATCCAAACCTGACCATGCTTTGCTGCACAGTGCTGCCTGATGGCCCCTGCACAGGTACTGTCAAAAACATCTGTTGTGATGGTCTTGCAGATGTCTCAGGCCTGGACTCCCTAGCTGCCTGTGCAGACTGCCCCTCAACTTTATGAATAATACATTGAGCATTAACTTTATCAACTCAGTAAAACAAAAGTCTTGCTGTTAAGTTAATCAGTGATGTTCCTCATCAACAGCTCACCTACAGTCATATTATATATTGGTAATCATTGGTAAAAAACTGTCAATTGCTTTTGATACATACTTGTTGGTGGATTAGTTAAGGTTCTTCTGAGCATACAGTATCTAGTAAACTGATTGCTGCGATGTGCAAGTCGTCCTAAAGGAATGCAGTGAAATGAATAAATGCACTTGCAGACAACAGTGACTGAAATGTTCATCTATTTTCCTTCATTACATAAGCTTTGCCTCTTTTGGGTCTGTCATTTCGAGACCTGGAAAGATGATCTGGGGAAACAGAAAGGAAAAGTTCAGTAAGACAACTATGTTACTAACAAACAGATATAACTGTATGTATGAACATATAAAAAATAGTAAAACATTTAAATTTAAATAGAACTTTGTTTTACTTCATCCCTCCTGATCGCCAGAGGTGGTGCTTCAAGCATTGAATGTTCCTGCTTGCGCTTGCGTAGTTCAAGTATGTAATGACGACAGTCGCCTGTGACCTCCTGGTGACCCTGCGTGGGGCTATAAAGTCACGTGGCACCATGAGCACGGTCTTCTCGCTTCTTAACTTCTTAACTTCTCGCGAAAATGCAAGGAACCCCAGGGTACCAGGAACTCTGGCAGTCATCCAATTCATAGAACTGTAGTTACATACGTAACTTTCGATTTCATTCACGGTTTACTTTTCGCGCCCCGTCCATTAGCGGTTGGCTACAGATGACGTTACGTCATAGGTTCAAGACGCTAATAAACATTATTATGTTAAAAATGTAAATGTTTGTAGTTTGTCATTACTATACATTACAATATTCTTACTGTATTAACAAGTAAGGCTGACTTTAAAATGTGTTTGGGAAGCATATTTTAGCATATGTAATAATGTACATGGGGGGTGTGTGTGTGTGTGTGTGTGTGTGTTACTGTATACTACATGCGGGTGAGACGCTGCTTCACTGTTATTAGTTGTTAACCACATGCTAATACACGCTTCCTGTTCTTTAAGTTGCATAGTAACTCTGTCTCGGGGTAATTATAAATTGCCCGGCAACTAAAGTTTACATGTATATTTACGTAATAAATGATTTACAAGAGTTAAACTTACAGCACAAAAAACCCACTGCACTTTCTTAACTTGTTCTTGGCCATCCATGTTTCATCCGCCGTATTTTTCTTCTATTAAAGCAGATTTAAAAAAGGGTTAGTAGTCCCTCACCGCTGCCTCGCCGGATTTGACCTGAAATTTCGGTCAATCAGATCAACCAGAAAGGTTACTGCCCCCTGAGTGACAAAGCCCCCCCCCGGAAAGTGAACGAGCAAAAAAAAAAACTGAATGAGTGAAAAAAAAACTGAATGAGTGGGAAAAAAAAAACTGAACCGGCGAAAAAACAGAACGAGCGAAAAAACAACTGAACAAGCAAAAAAAAAAAAAAACGTAACGAGCGAAAAAAAGCGAATGAGCAAAAAACGGAACGAGAGTGCAGTCAGAGCTCTGTGCGCGCTCAGTTAGGACTGCGCGGTGCAGTTGTACGATATGCTCACTCAGTTATCAAATACGTGCCGTTCAATTAATGGCAGAGATGTGACGCCATACAATTGCACCAATGACTTGTTCTTTGTGTAAAATGCAAACTTAGATCAATCCTACATTCATGTTGTGTTTGAATGATTGGAAAAATGAAAAACAACGAATCCTCCAACACCACATGGAAATGGAATAACTTTCTGCACCTAAACAATGGTCAATTTAATTGTAGTGCAAATGAGGAGACTTAAGAATTACAGAGAAAAAATAAATGAATAAGGATTAACAATCTAATGAATTTTAGTTTAACGTGCCAGATTAAGTAATTGAACACATGAGTGTTTAGCATGTGGCCCCCAAGGCCGTAGTTTGGCCACCTCTGTTTCTGTTTCAGCTCCCAAACTCTGGAATGCTTTCCCCTTTTCTGTGAGGTGTGCCAGAGCCCTCAGTGATTTTTAGTCATTTTTAAAAACTCTTCTTTTTATTCAGGCTTCAAACTGCAGTCAGCAGATTTAGTGGGTCAACATGCTGACTTTTATTTTTTGTTGGAATTGTTTCTTTTGTTGTTTAGTGATTTTCTTTAGATTTGACTTTATGTTCAGCACTTTGGTTGTTTCTGCTAATTGGGGTGCTATACAAATTAATTGATTGACATCTCCTGACTCAGGGTTTAGATTTAGGATGCCTAAGATTGTTTTTTAAAACAATTTTCACAAAAAATAAGATCAAATCAGCAGAATAATCAGAAACTAGATCATTGTTGGTGAGCCAGAACGTGTTTTGTCTTTGTTTCTATCTTCCAAAGCCGTACTGAAGCACAAGAGAAGCAGACTGAAGCACTGTTCTATCACTGCGCTTTTGAAAAAGAGCAGGTAGAATACCAGTGTGACAGGCACCAAAAACACATGTAGAAGAGACCCAGCTGTGTTCAGTCAGAGGAAGCTTTTAAAGTGCTAATGCACCAACAGTCTGATGTCAGTTATGAATTCAGTGTTAAACAGAAAGAATGTGTGATTCAGCTTCAGAAGAGCTGACCTTCTTGCTCAGGGGTTTGTCTTTGTGCTGGTAAACATGGGGTCAACCAGCAACAAAGGAAGGAAGGTTCAGATAAAAGTGTTATTGCACCTTTTTGCATGTAAATACCATCGATGTTTGTAGCTGTAAGCTACTATCAAGCTGATAGGTGCAAGAGATGTTTGTTAATGGCTAACAAGTCTGTGCAGCTCATCGTCATTGATAAAATGTTTGTTTTAATGGACAAGCCAAGAGCCACCAGATGGTTTGACTTAGGAATAAAAGTGGAGATTCAGCCAGCATATGGTTTCAGTTTAGCCCCTTCTCCTTCTTTGTCTCGTTTCCATCATCTGCCTGTCTCTCTTCATGGTTTGCTGTTACCTCTGTCTTCATTTCCTGGAAACCCTCCCCAGCCCTTCATGCCTCACCCCATGACGACCCTCTTAAATATTTTAAAGTCACTTTTACTTTCCCAATACCAGCCTCAGAGGACTGGAGCCGACACCATAATAAATGTGCTTCATGTTTAATAGGTAGGGAATGATGCATCTGACATATTGGGTAATCCTGGAGTTATCGGTCAAATTGCTGTCTTCAAGAGTTTAAGTCCGTATTGGGCCTTGTGTGTAGCTTTATAAATGGGACATTGTGGAGATAATAATCAACATTACATCTCAAAAACTTTCCATCAGTTATTGACGTTACAAAAAGAGTCTAGAGTGAGTTAAATTTGTATCCATATCTTTTAATTCTACTAGAACTTCAAGTTGTTAATATATTTCAGCAGCTTAACTGTAAATATTTTTACAGAGAGGCATCAAATCTGATGGACCAAATATTGACCTGTCCGACTACATTCTAACATTATACATAATAAACGCAGTTAAAATCCCACCTGCTGAACAACAGCTTCCAAATAAATTCAATCCAGTTTCCTTGACAGCATAGATGATGCCACAGGCCAAGCCTCTCAGAGGAAGTGGTTTGTCACAGCCAAACAAATTCTGCTGTGATTCTTTTATGGTTAACCCGCATAACCCAGACAAACATCCAAAGGTTCACTGTTGGTTACAGAGGAATCTTTGGGAAACATGAGCTTCCTTAGAAGGTCATTTGCTGTGCAGTCATTACAGGGATGAGTTAAACTGCACATAGATTTCCCAGAACTGAAGGCTTGTTTGTTGTTTGGAATGATTCTCTGACAAGCTAAGGAGCATGTGAAACCACATTGCTTACAAAAAACAACAGTAAAACATGTTACTTTTCTCCCCCAACAAACCAGCTCAAAACAAAAGCTGGAGAGAAAAGCCAATAAAGCAAAGAAAAAAAACCTCATTCACAGCACAGTTCTTTCAGATCCCACCACTAGCTTCTCTATTACTCTGCTTAATGTTTGATGTTGGAAATTGACTGTAGTTTCATGACCCAAGTCACTATGAAAAGTAGGTTAAAAAATGGTGAAGGGCGTAAATTTAAAGACCCACTCAAGAAATTACTTTAAAAATCATGCAATGGGACTATGAAAACCTTGTTTTTAACGTGTTCTTGTTGCATTGTTTTCTCATAATATACACATATAAAAATAGTTTGACATTAAGACTCAGTGCTTGAGTGTTTCTTTGTTCAAGTTGTGATGGATAAGGAGCAGATGAAAACCTGTGGTTTGGAAAAGCTCAGGTTTGTGATGCTTTAATTGCCACGGGCAGGCCAAAGTCTCCAAGCATCCACTTGCAGATAACTGGATCCATCTATTATGCATTATCTTATTCATAAAAAGCAAAACAGAAAAGAAAAGCAAATTACATTGAAAAAATATCTTGTTGGTGAAGATGGTGCAGCAAGAAGTTAAGGCAGTACACAATAAGTAAAGGACTAGCAGGACCAACCGGTTTCCTATTTTGTGCTTTTTTTTCCTAATTGGAGCTGATCAGAGCACTGCGAAACCAACATCCCCACGAAGCAGCTGTTGTCAAAATACTCGGGTTTCTGGCACTTTGGTGTGATCATGTAAACCAGTTCATTCACACAGGACTATAAACCTGAAAGTGCAACATTTTTGCAGAGCTTCCCAATAACTAAATTAAATTAATAGCCTGGAAATGAAGACAGACACAAAGGAAATTTCAGCAGCAGAAACATGTGCTACTGTGCTAAGATTGACAGCAGGTCTATTTTGAAGTATGGTGGCCCTGAGGTGCAAATCACATCAACAAATCACTTGACACTAAAACATTTGAAAGATCATACTGACAATGACAAAAAACAACCAAAAACCATAACATTTTAGAGATCAGAACAAAATTCCAAAAAATGAAATAAAAATGAAACGTTTCGGCAAACAAAAGTAATTTTCAGAAAACGAAATGAAATGTTAGAAAAACAAAACAGAATGAGAATGGGAAACATCCTATAGGATGTTGCTGATTGGATGACGATATCTAGTATCGCTTTATGGCAAATAGATTTCAGTTGATGACGGGCAAATGTCATCATCCTATCAGCAGTGTCCTGTAGTGCCTACCTTTTCTGGTTTCTGTAAAAAAGAAATAAAACATTTCGGAAAGCAAAATAAATTTAGAAAAATCCAAATGCAATGTTAACAAATGAAACAAAAGAAGAAACCAGAAAAGATAGGTCATGTGGGACATTGCTGATTGGATGATGATGTTTGTCTATCATTTCAACCTAACGTTACAGTAATACTGCATATGCTCCGTTCTAATCATGAAACTTTATGTATGAGGTATGTATGACCTTGAAGAGGCATTTGAAAAAACTCGATTGTCAAAACTCAAACTTCATCATCCTGTCAGCGGTGTCCTGTAGTGCCTACCTTTTCCATTTTTCTATGGTGTTTTATTTGTTACAATTTATTTTGTTTTCTGGAAATTACGTTTGTTTTCTGAAACAATTCGTTTGTTTTCTGAAACAATTCATTTTCATGTTGTTTCATTTATTTTAATTTTTTTTTTTTTTTTTTTTTTAAATGTAATTTTAAAAAAATATATTTGTTTTACTTTTGAAATTGCGATCTGTAATGCTTTTGCGTTGTACTGTGCACATCAATGACCACAGCAAGTTTGCCTTCCCAAAACAGATTAGGTAGGCAGAACTGTTCCACTCCAAAAATATATTTAGAAAGATCAAAATGTCTCCTCCATGAACCGCCACCTTATCGTGGTGGAGGGGTTTGAGTGCTCGGAGGATCCCAGGAGCTATGCTGTCTGGTGCTTCGGCTCCTGGTAGGGTCTCTCATGGCAGACAGGTCCTGGGTGACGAGCCAGACAAAGAGCGGTTCACAAACTCCTTTATGAGAAGGCACATCAAAGATCGAGTTACGTCGCCCGGATTGGCGTTACCGGGGCCTCACCCTGGAGCCAGGCCTGGGGTTGGGGCTCGCAAGCGAGCGCCTGGTGGCCGGGGCTCCTCCCACGGGCCCCGGTCAGGTAAAACCCAAACGGTTGACGTGGGATCACTCCCCAGTGGGCCCACCACCTGCAGGAGAGCTCAGAAGGGGCCGGTGCAATGTGGTTTGGGTGGCAGTCGAGGGCGAGTGCCTTGGCGGCCTAAACCCCGGTCATGGAATTTGGCTTTTGGGACATGGAACGTCACCTCTCTGGGAGGGAAGGAGCCTGAGCTTGTGCGAGAGGTTGAGAGGTACCAACTAGACATAGTTGGGCTCACCTCTACGCACAGCCTGGGCTCTGAAACTCAGTCACTCGAGAGGGGTTGGACTCTCTACCATTCTGGAGTTGCACATGGTGAGAGGCGGTGGGCTGGGGTGGGGTTACTCGTGAGCCCCAAGCTTAGCCGCCAAGTGTTGGAGTTCAACCCGGTAGACGAGAGAGTTGCTTCCCTCCGCCTTCGGGTGGGGGGCAGGTCTCTGACTGTGGTTTCAGCTTACGGGCCGAACAGCAGTTCGGAGTACCCAGCTTTCTTGGTGCCTCTCGGAGGGTTACTGGAAAGCGCCCCGACGGGGGACTCCATTGTCCTCCTGGGTGACTTCAAAGCCCACGTGGGCAATGACAGTAGCACCTGGAGGGGCGTGATTGGTAGGAACGGCTTCCCTGATCTGAACCCGAGCTGTGTTTTGTTGTTGGACTTCTGTGCTAGTCATAGTTTATCCATAACAAACACCATGTTCCAGCACAAGGGTGTCCATCAATACACGTGGCATCAGGACACCCTCGGCAGGAGATCAATGATCGACTTTGTAGTCGTTTCAGGCGACCTCCGGCCGTGTGTTTTGGACACTCGGGTAAAGAGAGGGGCAGAGCTGTCCACTGATCACTACCTGGTGGTGAGTTGGATTCGTTGGCGGGGAAGGAGGCCGGAAAGACTTGGTAAACCCAAACGTACCGTGAGGGTCTGCTGGGAACGTTTGGCTGAGCCCTCCGTCAGGGAAGTCTTTAACTCCCACATCCGGGAGAGCTTCAAACAGGTACCGAGGGAGGCTGGTAACATTGAGTCTGAATGGACCATGTTCCCCACCTCCATTGTCTCTGCTGCTGTTCGGAGCTGTGGTCACAAGGTCTCTGGTGCCTGTCGTGGCGGCAACTCCGGGATGCCGTCAAGCTGAAGAAGGAGTCGTATCAGGTCTGGCTGGCTTGTGGGACTCCAGAGGCACCTGACAGGTATCGACAGTCTAAGCGAGCTGCGGCTCAGGCTGTAGTAGAGGCAAAAACTCGGTCCTGGGAGGAGTTCGGTGAGGCCATGGAGAAGGACTATCGGTTGGCCTCGAAGAGGTTCTGGCAAACCGTCCGGCGCCTCAGGAAGGGGAAGCAGTTTTCTGCAGGCACTGTTTACAGTGCAGGTGGGGAGCTGCTGACTTCAACTGGGGACATTGTCGAGCGGTGGAAGGAATACTTCGAGGATCTCCTCAATCCTGCTGACACGCCTTCTGTTGAGGAAGCAGAGGCTGGGAATTTTGCATTACCCAAGCTGAAGTCACCGAGGTAGTTAACAAGCTCCTCGGTGGCAAGGCACCGGGGATGGACGAGGTCCGCCCTGAGTACCTCAAGTCTCTGGATGCTGTGGGAGTGTCTTGGCTGACACGTCTCTGCAGCACTGCGTGGCAGTTGGGAACAGTACCACTGGACTGGCAGACAGGGGTGGTGGTCCCCCTCTTCAAGAAGGGGGCCGGAGGGTGTGTTCCAATTACCGGGGAATCGCACTCCTCAGCCTCCCTGGGAAAGTCTACGCCAGGACACTGGAGAGGAGAGTCCGGCCAATAGTCGAACCTCAGATCCAAGAACAACAATGCGGTTTCCGTCCTGGCCGTGGAACTGTGAATCAGCTCTACACCCTGTCTAGGGTACTGGAGGGTTCGTGGGAGTTCGCTCATCCTGTCCATATGTGTTTTGTGGATTTGGAGAAGGCGTTCGACCGTGTGCCCCGAGGTGTCCTGTGGAGGGTTCTTTGGGAGTATGGGATCCGGGGAGCCTTACTCAAGGCTGTCCGGTCTCTGTATGACCAGAGCAGGAGCTTGGTCCGCATAGCTGGCACTAAGTCAGACCTGTTCCCGGTGCATGTTGGACTCCGGCAGGGCTGCCCTTTGTCACTGGTTCTGTTCATAGTCTTTATGGACAGAATTTCTAGGTGCAGCCAGGGTCCGGAGGGGGTCTGGTTTGGGAACCACAGGATTTCCTCTCTGCTCTTTGCAGATGATGTTGTCCTGTTGGCTTCATCAAGCCAGGACCTCCAGCATGCATTGGAACGGTTTGCAGCCAAGTGTGAAGCGGCTGGGATGAGGGTCAGCACCGCTAAGTCTGAGGCCATGGTTCTCGACCGGAGAAAGGTGGTTTGCCCTCTTTGGGTGGGTGAAGTGCTCCTTCCCCAGGTGGAGGAGTTTAAGTATCTTGGGGTCTTGTTCACGAGTGAGGGAAAATCGGAGTGTGAGATCGACAGACGGATTGGTGCTGCGTCCACCGTCATGCGGTCGCTGTACCGGTCCGTCGTGGTGAAGAGAGAGCTAAGCCAGAAAGCAAAGCTCTCAATTTACCGGTCGATCTACGCCCCAATACTCACCTATGGTCATGAGCTCTGGGTTATGACCGAAAGAACAAGGTCCCGGATCCAAGCGGCTGAAATGAGCTTCCTCCGTAGGGTGGCTGGGCGCTCACTCAGAGATAGGGTGAGAAGCTCGGTCACCCGGGAGGAGCTCGGAGTAGAGCCGCTTCTCCTCCACATCGAGAGGAGCCAGTTGAGGTGGCTTGGGCATCTGGTTCGGATGCCCCCTGGACGCCTCCCTAGGGAGGTGTTCCAGGCATGTCCCACTGGGAGGAGGCCCCGGGGAAGACCCAGGACACGCTGGAGAGACTATGTCTCTCGGCTGGCCTGGGAACGACTCGGGGTCCCCCCAGAGGAGCTGGAGGAAGTGGCCGGGGAGCGGGAAGTCTGGGCATCTCTGCTTAGACTGCTGCCCCCGCGAGCCGGTCCCGGATAAGCGGAAGAAGATGGATGGATGGAGATCAAAATGTATGTAATAAAATACTTTATTGCATTTGAGTAATCTGAGAAAACGTGGTCCTCTGATATGAGGCTGTCAGGCACACAACACCATCAGTCAAGCACATTTCATAACAAGAAATCATGCTCATGCAAGCTCCACTCTTCATGTGCCCAGTGTGAATTCATCTGAGTTAACATAAGATATTGGAAATGTATAAAACTGTTAACTCAATAAAAAGGTTAAACGCATTTTGAGGAATGTTGACCTTGATTACTTGTCTCTGCTGCTTCAGTTACATTGAAGTCCCAATTGGAGTGTATGCAGGTGAACCCTGTGCTGATCTACTAGAGCACTCATTTGTTTTTAGGGCCATCTGTTTAAAATACAACACATTTTCCCTCTTCTCCACTTCTCAGCAAAAGAAATGTAATGAAATAAGCCAACAGAGGAACTGAGGTCCATGGGGAGAGAAGAAAACAGACCGTGTTCTACCCCTGAGGCTGAGAACAAAATCTGAACAGAGTTCCTGAGCTCCTAATCTGTCAGTAAATGCTCAGTTAAATCAAATTTAGTGCCTTTGCAGGGGTCTGGGTGAAGAAGTTGTTGACGGCCATCATAATCTGTTTCAACTTAGACAGAAAAAAGTAAAGGCAATATTTCTTTTCACAATTTGTTCCCTTCATTTTGTCTAATTCTCTGGGTAAAAACCTGCTTCTAGTGCTGATGAGAGAATGACACATGCAGTCTGAGCTCAGAACAGCCATGATGTTAAAGGAGGCAATGAACCATTCTGGCTGTAAAACTTCAACTCTTCATTCTCTCTTTGGTTTTTCTCAAGTTTCTGTCGTGTTTCCATTCTCTGCTGGCCATGTGATGTCACAAAGTTCAACTTCAGGCTGTTCGACTGATCAAACACCCTCTGCTGCAAAGCAGCCCCACTTTCACCCTCCCGTGAATAACAACAGGCTTCAGGGAACAAAAACCAAAACATCCATGTAAGAATAATCAATGATGACAGATCATTCAGCAAAAACCTTTAATCTATTTAAAATACATGCAGGCTTGTAGTATTATTTGTTTTGAGCAACCTTTTATGTTGTGTAATCTTTTCATTTTCTCATAGATTTGTGTTCCATTAATTTTACTGATGGCAAATAAATGCTGTATGGTCTAAACACGTATGTTGAGAGGAATTAAATAGGAAACAGAAACTAAGTTAGGAATCAGTGTTGTGAAGAAACACAACTCCAGAAGCCTTTCTTACATTCACTTTAATACAGTATTGTTGTCACCACTGGCTTAACAATGCCAACTGACTCCACCAGTGCAATATTTCTTTCATGGTGCAGTTTTTTCTCTCTCTTTTTTTAACCCTTTTCCCCCTCAAAGAGCTGCATTGCATGATGGGTGCGACAGATCACTGAACAGAATACAACAAAACTTTGTTCAAATTGCCTTGTCTGCAATAAAATCATTTCTCATGGAATTCTTTGGGAATGTGAGCTTACTTTGAGAAACTGAAACAGAGGAAAAACATACTATGCCTCAATGAAACACCAAAATCCCTCAATTCTGTTGCTCTTTTTGCTCCTTTGTGCTGGAGCAGGTTTGGACTCTATCCAGAGAAACTGATGATCGCTTTACTGGATGTGGCCAATTTCTCCTGAATAACACCCTGAAATGAGGTTTCCTAAACACTGTCGTAGGGAGAGATTCACACTTAAGTAGTAGTTGAAATACACCCAATCCCAGTAAAAAAAAAAAAAAAAAAAAAAAAAAAAAAAAAAAAAAAAAAAAAAAAAAAAGATGTAATTCCCACAGACATATATAACTAGACGGATCATGTCTGACGTCTCCCACTGGCTTCCACACTCCCCAATTTGAAGCCTAAATTGTCAGCTCACTGTGCCTCCATATTGGCTGCAGTTAACTGTGCTTAACTCAGATGTTACAAAAATTGGGAAAAGAGGCGGGACAGAATGAAGTCATTTCTCTCCCTTTTGTTTTATTGTCCACACTGGCGGTTTATGCCAGTCCCTCCATGCTAACGTTAGCCACTTTAGCTAAAGCTCCAGCTCAGCAGCTGGACTGATATCATGAATCTACATTCTTTCCAACATACTTATTTTCTTAAAATATTTTGTTAGAAGATATTTACATATGTATCTTTAGCATGGACATGATTAAATATTTTTAATTTGTGTATTTTTAACACTTCTTTACAAAAATAACATGTGCACAAATATTTGAGTAAAATCTATTTTATTTTCCTTACAATTACAGTTTGGATCATCTGCATCTGTCAGGCATCAGAAAGTGAGCGCTCAACACCATTACAGCCGCTTGGGCTCAGCAGGAATCCATCTCCTGGTTCAGCTGGGTGGACAGCATTGGAGCTGCCTTTTATTATTATTTTCAATCCTACAAGGTAGAGCAGCTTCTGACTTCTCCATCATCCACTGTGGAAAAAGTAACATGGTCCAGGTCTGGAGTCTGGAACTGGTCGTTGGGATGAAAGAAAACATCCATTTTTTATTTGAAATTCTTACTGAAAGTTTCCCCGTAAGAATGTATTCTTTAGGATAAATTATTAAGTTCTTAAAATGTCAAAAATAGACAGGATTGTCATAGATGATGCTTTGTGAAGCTTTGGCGCAATTTCAATCAGGAAGTTTTACCTCATCACACGCATCTGGGTGTGTAATCCTCACTCCTTAGTTCTACCCTGAGCCAATGGCTGAAAGGTTTATTTTCTTTACATTCATTGAGGTTTATCCACATGCCAGACATTCCCCCCCATCCCGTCCTCCTCCGGGCCCTTTAATTCGGCGTGTTGTTGCTCTGACCCTCTTCCGGCCGTCCTCCTGGCTCTTCAGTTTGGCATGTCGTTGCTCTGACCCGCTTCTGCCTGTTCTCTTCCTGGCTCTTTGGTTCAGCTCGGTGCTTCTTAACCACCATCAGCGTCTGGGCTTCTCTTCACCTGGACAAGATCTTGACTGGCAAGCAAGATGTCTCCAGCCCAGAGCCCAACTGCCAAGGAATTCATACTCTTAATCTCACTTTCAGGATCTCTCCTGATTGAAATAACATGACATTGTTCACAAAAAGCTTCTCCTGTTTTTTTTTTTTAATTTAAAATTTGACTCGTTTTACTCAACATCTGTCATGCACCCTTAGAAAATCCAACAGAAGACCAAAATATCAGGACAGTCTTTTTAGGGGTTTTATTCAAAGTTCAGTTCTTAAAGTTATATCCAGGGCAGCATAAATTGAAATCCGTAGTAAGTCCAGGATCCAGTAATCGAGCAGACAGTCCGGGCACAAACAGGAGTCTCCAAAAGGGCGTGACAAGAAACGTAATCCAAAAACAGTCCAGAATCCAAAAACCCAAAAAAGGCAGAAAACATCCAGCGGGAAAATCCAGAGGGGTTCAGGCAGAGACGTGGTCAAAAACGAGGCAGGATCAAATACACAGGAGACTAGAACACTTGGCGAGGGCTGGAAAATCACTGTTGGCACAAATGACAATCTGACAGTGGTGAGGTGAGAGTCAGCAGTATAAGAGCAGGAGGGACCACGTCAAGGTGATATACAACCAAGGCTGGAGGCTGGGAAGTTACAGTAACGATTTGTGACAACATCACTGAAAAACAATTCTGTCACTCTTTATCTCTGTGGCAGACAGCCATCATGTCAGGTGACTGTTTAAATGATGGCAAAATGTACTGAATTGTCAGTGGTTATTGCTTGTGATGTTTTCAATGCTTGAATCTGAAAAATAAATAGACATTGTACAGATATGACTTTGAGCCATATTCTCTTTTGGTTTATTTGGATTTTAAAACATTTTTGTGAATAAAAAGAAGAGACCGGTCACACAAATATGTTAACCTCTTTTTTATGGAGTCACACCTCAGCAGGAGTTCTCTACCAATTTCACATTCAAACATTCAATTGCCTTAAAATATTAGATTCCCATGGTTTTTAAACCCACTCACCACAACAAGCCGCAGACCTAAAGAGGAACATACAAGACAAATGTATGTAATTAAAATCACAAGACAATAAGCACAAAATTAAACATGTACAACTTTGTTCAAATGATTAACGTAAACTAAATGTTCTTGTTGGAATAAACTCTGAATGTTTTCTGTATGTCTTCATAGTCTTACTTAAAAAATCTGCAACCCCTGGGAGATGACAGGAAAGCTGATTGTTTTTGCTCAAATAGCAGAACGTGCGTGCATGCATACTGACTAGTAGCTAAAAAGATCTTTCACAATCTGAAATAGAGAAAAGTTTAACATTTGTTTGTGCGAAGAAAGGAAACTTGTTATTTCTACCCTTTTTGATTGAAACAAAAGTATCCCATTCACCTGCAGTGAATGGACAGAAGCCTGGCTTAAGCAGAAAGACTTAAGAGGTTTCACTAAATTTACACCTGTTGAAAAATCAGTCAGCAGCAATACAAAGTAGGGGGTCGAAGACATCTGATGTCAGTTTTTCTTTAGAACTGACCTGAAAAGGCATTGTGAATCCATAAAGATTTTCATTCAAACCAGATGTTTCACATAAATAATAAAAGTCTCAGAACTGGTAAGTCACCATCCACACTAAAGTAATATGTTCCATCCATCCATTCATCTTCAGAACTTTCTGGGTCACAGAGGTAACATTTTTTAGATTAACGTTGTTATAAATTCATAGAAATGATATTTGTGTGTAAAATTCCACTCATCAGTGAACTTCACATAAATTGTTGCAGCTGCATCACCAACCTCAGATTCTAGTTTCCGTTTCTCCTGTCCTCTAGTTCCAGACACAATACTTAGGCACAGCACCCACAGTCAGATGCATCTGCAAAGATATCCGATGTTAAAGAGTTAATGATGTACCTAACTGGACATAAAACAGGGTCCTGTGATTATATCTGCTTATCCTATATGCTGTACACAGGAGATTAAGAAAACTCATGCTGCATATCTGTAGAATGTAAAACATTTTATGTCTAACAAAAGGATAAAGTATTTACAGTAAGACAAGGCATATCTAGCAGTTGTGCAAACATTGTGCGAACAAGATCATCACATGTCATTCCTTCTCTATAGTTTATTAAATAAGGTGCATCTTTTCCAACATGTTGGTGTTTCTCTAAAGCCTTAGTCTCAATTACCCTTACGGATGGATCCAGGTTGTCTAATGGCAAAAAAATTGGTAAACCTGTAAGGGGCACGCAGGTGACCTGCACAAAATTATAAGTTTGTAGATCACCCAGTGAGCCAAAATGTTCAGGCTAATTTTTTTCTCAGGGTATGCTGCAGGCGACAGGTCATAGCGAACAATCAGCTACACTTAAGGTTAAGTAAGGGTAAAGCAGGTGAGACGCAGGCGTGTCGTATCGATTTCTCAGTTTTTCAACCCCCTCAAAACCTGCGCAAGGAGCCCATTAGTGATGTTCATGTGATAAGTTTTACAAGTTGTACACGTCACGCTTGCAGCCTGACTGTTAGAAATGAGAACATAAGACAATGAGGGCGTAATTTCTGTGCACATCCTATAAGCACTTGCGAATCACGTGCACACCCCCTGGGTGTAGCATTTCTGCTTTGCCAGTATGGAGCCAGTAAGCCCACCTCACTAATGACAAGACTGCAGTGCAGGGGCACCGTACGACAGCACCATTTGTCATAAGTGTGTGCAACTTCCATTCTTCTTTCTTTAACCGAGCGATGGGGAGGTTCATTTATCTGTCACACCAAAGAACAGCCCAGGACAAAGAGTCCGCCATTCAGTGAATGTGCTCACCGCTCTTGGTTATTCCTCTCTCAATTTTTACAACAAAACTCTAGCTGGAATTTTCACACCTCTTCTGTCTCTACGGTAACCCAGGAAGACCACACAACTCCCAAAATAAAAAAAAAAAAAAAACAGGCAGTTAGTTACATTGCTACTACTTCACAGCAGTGTTGGGAAAACTGTGTTTAACTATAGTATCGTCACTAACGGTGCTAGAAGTCAAGTAATGGAGAAATGTAACTAATTTTGTGAATGCTGTGTAGCATGTCAAAACTGTTACTTTCAAAGAGAAAAGCTTATGCCCCCTTCTTCCTCTTCCTCTTCCTGTTAAAGGAGCCGTTTCCATGGTGACTGAGAAACTCTTTCGCAGACACACAAGCCCACAGACACATACACACTGCAGGATCCATTCCATGTTCTTCTGACACTTTCAAAGACAAATTAAATGTCCTTTTTCACTGTTTGCTTGAAGACCAGCTCAGTGTATGAAGTTAGATTTGTTGCTAAATTCCATTCAATGTTATTTCTATAGCTCATTATCACAGCCATAGTCGTCTCATTGGGCTGACACCGGTATTTGCAAGGAACATAAAGTCAGTCATAAAAAAGTAAACAATAGCTGGTTGTTAAACAGACTAAGCTGAACTAACATCTCTGCCCTTAAACCTTCCTTCTTGGGGAAGAAAAACTCATCAAAAAAACTCCTGTCTCTTTTTTGGGGGAAAAACTAAGAAACCTCAGGGTTTCCCACATGAAGGAGAGATCCTCAACCCTGAACGGACAGGTGATGTACTAGAACTATTAAAGAAAAGTGAGCTTAATTCATTCTATAACTACACGGTTGAATAACAAGTATATGTCTAATAAACAAACACGTCTAGATAAACAGCTACAAGTTAAGATAACAGCTAAATATTTAAATAAACAACATGTGTGAATGGTGTAGCGGATGGACTTCATCCAGCTGGAGTTGTGGAAACTGCTAGCATGTATTGTCTGTCTGTAAAAAAAAAATCTACTCAGAATATATGCAATGCAATATTTTAAAAGGCACTTCATTTACTTTGTTATTTAAACAGTACTTATTACCATATGTCCTGTTATGCTTTAAAATAAAGCATAACAATTAACATCCTATACAGGACCCTACATGAAAACATGCACTACAAGCCTACTTAATTAGGTTGAAATCATCATAACTCTAAAACAAACACTGCAGTAGTGTCTGTGAGAGTGTAAGAGACTGAGAGACAGGTTATTTCCCACATACCTGCTGATGAGCTCTGTGAAGATGATGCTTCAAGCGTGATGTACACAGTGATGTATTTATCCTCTTATTAGCATCTGATGGACAGGACAAGCAGAACTGGACCAGAGAAAACAGATGAACCCCTTCATGATTGTAGTTTCTTTCTGGGAGTTTTTCAGTTGTTGATCCTGAGGTGTTTGGGGCTCAGACTCACCTCTTTATGCTCCGTAGACACTTGGATGTTGTCTTTTACGTTTCTTAAACAAATCCAAGAGCTTTTTAATCAATAACCAGCATTTTATGGAACATTGTTGAAGTCTTTTGTGAATGCAGTGCTGGCTCGTCTCTCAGCAGTTGTCGTGGACTCACCACACAAACAAAGCCGCCGTTCAACACAGTTAAATGTTTCCCATCGCTTGGTTGTAAAATCCTGAATTCTTTCTCCCTTGATAGACAAAATGTGCGTGTAGCACCTTTTATTTTGCTTTTATTTTTGCGTTTCAGAGTCTTTTCCTCCTGCGGACAGACTGTCACGTTCACCGCCATATTGGAAAATGCTGCTCTCCAGCAGCTTAGATGTGTCCCAAACCTTTGCAATTATGTACACTTCTCTAGCAACATAAATAGTATTGATTTTAACCATTGATTAAAAAAGACTGCAGGATAACACAAGGAGAACTTTTACACTCGAGCTTAGCAACAATATATATCTTAATAACTGCGCAAAAGGTTTTTAGTGCCCCTATGTTGGAACGGGATGAGCCGATCCAGCTTTCACTTTACGGCCTAGCGACATTCAGGAAATGTGGAGTGAAAATGAATTTTGAGACACATTTCATGCAGTGAGATCTGAAAAGGAAAAAGCATTCTTCATTGGCTTTGTCACTTTAACTGTGTCACAGAATGAGCGGTGTTGAAGCAGAAAATGAAAACGCTGTTTGGAGACTTGAGTTGTCATTTTAGTTTTGAGTCAACTGGTGCAGCTTTATTGTGAAAAGGAAAAAGCATTTCTACAATTGACTTTTATTTTGAAATATGAGTCACATTCACTGCCATAGGGCAACTCCAAGCCTCAAGGGTATGTTTGGAAAACATACTATTCTGGCATGTTCTAATTGGTTGGACGCACCTGAACCAGGTAATCATTCACAAGTAGCACTTGGACATCTGGAAATCATCCAGACACACAGGTCCTCGAGGCCTGGAGTTGTCTATCCCTGCTAGAGTCTCAACAATTCACTCATCATTTAGCCAGTAGCCTCTGACCTATGGCTTTATAAACAGCTTGGACCTTTCAAAGACAAGAGCAGAATGGAGAGGGTGAGGATGAGAGTGCAGAAACAGCACAGTGGAAGCTTTGTGAGCAGAAATAAAAGCCGTGTTCAATTAAAAAACACCAGACAATCTGCCAAATTGGTGTCATCCTGCTCTAAGAAACAGCCTGTGTGATTGTTCTGTCTGTTATCTCTTTATTCTTTTGGCTTCCTGGACATTTACGATTTTATGAACCTCTTTTTTCAGTTGTGTCTGAAACAAAAGTTGATTATACCAACAAGTTTCATAAAATGTCCTTTATTATATGATTTGTGAGTCATGGACATAAAAATAGTCATTTGTAATGAGCAGCAAACAATGAAAGTCTCAGTCAAAAAGTACATGTTTTAAACTCCTTTGAGCTATTCTTGATTGCTGCAGGCTTTGGCTTTACATCCTGACAGTCACATGTGAGTGAAAGAGTAATCAAGTCAGAGGGGAAAGATCACAAAGGTCACAGCCCAGGCCACGAGAACCGTTGCCATGGGAACAGCAGTAAGGCTGAAGTTGAATGGCTTTTTGTTACAGGAGTGAGTCTGAAGAGACAGACCTGTGGCAAACTTCTTTTATTTTGAAATCACTACCTGAAAGGAGAATGAAACTTGTAGATTTTATGGGGCGGCTGTAGGGCGGTTGCCCTCAGAACTGAATATTTCAGGTTCCATTCCTGCCTTGCCCACCCATGTGTCAAAGTGTCTTTGGGCAAAACACTGAACCCCACATTGCCTCTGATAAGAGGTTGGCACCAGTGTTTAGCAGCAAAGCCGCCATCAATGTGGGAATGTGACTGTAAAGCGCTTTGAGCATTTAAGGAAGGAAGGAAAATGCTATAGAAGTATACGCCATTTACCATTCATCCTAACATGACAGGCATAAAGCTTTCTCATATTTCTCTAAAACATTCAGACCTAAGAGTCTGGTGGACAGAGTTACCTAAAACAAGGTATGATCAGGAAGGCAATGAATCTAGGGTTGGGCAATTTGGCCAAAAAATAAAACCTCCTGTCTATTATTTTCATTCCAAATTTGATTTTGAATGCTAATGTGCAATCGGGGGGGCACATTAGCACCTGCATGCATGGGTTCTTGCTTTTAAACTGCATGGGAACAGTTTAAAAGCAAGAACACTTTAATTTGTGAGAAGCTAAATATGGCAATGGTTCCGTTTTAATGCACCCAGTCAGGAGTGGAGGTTGGATAAGGAAAAAACTTTAGTGCTAAATTCATTAACACCATGTGCTGCAGCTCTTGTTAAAGCAAATGTGTCTGTTACGTTCCTGCATAAACTTGAACCTAGTTTGATGTCTGAGACAAGCTGCACCATTCAGCAATGTTAACATCACGTCAGACTGTCATGCACATACTGAACACTGCAAGCAGGCACTTGGATTTCTTGTTTTCTGATGCAAATGTTCAGTTTCTCTGCTTAAAAATGAAAGGCAGTCCTTATTTTTCTATTGTGAGTTGAGCAATAAAAAGGGTGACCAAACTCAAAACCTCAGCACGGAAATCTCAAGACACAAATGAGACATTCCAGCCTTGGAGGCTTAATTGCATATTCTCATTTCATTGCTGTTTCTAAACCTGTTCTATAACAGTGATGGGTTCATCATACAAACAACCAGCAGTTCAGCATAATCATCCTAATCTCTGTGTAGAGAGCACAAAGCCTCCTGTTCAAATCCTAAAATTTCTGCAAATTTCTTGTTGGCCCTTCAGCTTACCTCGAAATTCATGCTACTCTTTCTGATGTTTGCTCATCACTAACTCTGTCTATTTGGGTGTTAGCAGAAATGCAGTAGGATGTAGTCGGCCTTTTCTGACTATGAAACTTTTTGAAACAGCTTAAAGGGTTGCTCTTGGCCACAACCACGTCAGATACAGCAGAACAACTTTTCATTTCATTTCAAATTTTTCACACTCTCACGACACACCCTGGTATTCACTCGTCCACACTTATCCAATCGCATTCCTCTCATACAGAGCCCCCATCTGATCCCACAGCACAACAGAATCACAAAACACAACAACACTTGAACTAAGCTGGTTGGTACAATACAGGAAATGTACAAAGACATGAAACGTTTCAGTCAGGACAATCCCAAACATGCCGAACACAGGAGGCAGTGAACATGGACCAACCAGGCTTCATTACTGTTGGGAATTTTTGAAGACGCTCAGCACTCAAAGGCAAGAACCAGAACCAGCACCACAGGGACATGGACATCCACAGGCTCAGATGTGATGTGATCCCTGGCTCTTGGCCTAGCAAAAGAACTCAGGAGGACATCCCACCCTGCCCCCGCCTTCCCTTCTTGGATGGAAAGAGGACATCCAGGCTCAGACAGCCACCGCTTGGTGCGGCCCGGTTTCTCTTACCAGGGATAAGGTAAGGGACAGAGAATCACTGGCGTCCTTGTGTAACGTGTATTTGTGTGTGTGTGCGTCTGCTTGGGTTGGAGTGCATGTTGTTGTGGGTTAAAGGGATGTGTGTAATAAAAGGTGCAGTTAAAAGTAGAAGATAGAATTATTGGCAGTGATGTCCAAGCACCCTCCCACCAGGGGGGGGCTACATGTCTAAAGTGCAGTTAAACCAAGAGCGGAGGGGCCCAATGTCATGCAGTCACCAATGAGGGGGTATGACTGCCAGGTGGCCCCATCCCCAAGGTGCATTGCAGATTGACACCCCCCCCCCCCCCCCCCAACACCCTAATGAGTTGTCATGTGAGGAAGGAAGGCAGTGAGGACAGCTTCTAGACTGACCCCCAGTTGATCAAAACAACCATTCCCTAGCAAGAGGTCCCCTCATCCCACAAAAATAAAGAGGTGGGACCTGACCCCAGGGACAAGCCCAGGTCCCCACCCCCAAGTACCACCCCAGCGAGACCTCTGGTTAGGCCAACGAGGAATCCAAAGTCCTTAATCTACAACTTCAGAAACTGGAAGTAAACAGGTGTTGGTGAACAGCTGAGACTGATGAGGCATCATTACAGGAAGCAGAGGGAGAGAAAAAAAATTAAAACTCTGACCCAGAAGGCTGAGAACAGGACAAGGTGTGAATGTGTGTCTTCACAAAAATCTCCTCTTGCTCTGAATCAGCACGGATGTATCTGACTGAGCTGTGATCAAGCCCGGATTCCTCAGAATAACAGGAGAGAAATTATTTTAATGATTTGATTGGATAGTCAAGAACCATACAATTGCCGCTTAACAACCATCCAATCACACACCATGTTGTCTTCTGTTCTCTGTTTCATTTCATTTCCTGATGCCTGATCATAGGCAAGAAAGAAATTCATGCTTAAAATTGTTTGGCAGAATGTCAGTTGTGACAGCATGTATCTATACAATGTTAATGCACAGCACACAAACACATTTCTGTAAACATGAAGGATTGATTGTCTGTGGAGCTTCTCTGATCATCCTCTTCAGAAGCCACAGTGACTCACACACCATCAAGTTCTGCTCACTCTGCTTCCCGTGACAAACTGTAGATGCATGTGCATGTATCACCGTAAGCGCAGCTGCTGCAGACAGCACAGGCATGTCAGCCGCCAGCATCTGCTTGGAAACAGACTAAGAAAGTATTTTGCTGTCCTTAGGGGACTTGAGTCAGCCAGCGTCATCCTGACTTGGGTTGAAGTGCTTTTTGATTGATTGTTTGTTGCAAAAGGGAGTTAGGGCCCATGCCTGCATAATGAACACCATCCAACACATGCTCCCTTTTTGCCATGACAAAAATGTGGAACACACCCAAAACATGTAAAGCCTAAAATCTTTGACAAGTGACCCCCTGAAAATCACGCAAGAAACTGTCAAATGAACACGCCTCCATAAATGTTCATACAACATGAAAGACTCAGAGGTTGACTTGAAATCCAGTCAGATTGGTGTCATGTTGCACACGCCAAGATTGATTCTGAGAGGAATTCAGCCCTGAAGACCTTCTCTTCTTACTGCTGGGCTGGAGTTCATTTAGGCAATGCTTTGATCCTAAACACTGTTGCTATAAATGACGGTGAAAACGACTCTTCCAAATCCTGTCTGTGGCTCAACAGCAGCATCACACAACTCAAAGAGTGAAAGAGGAGAATCCATGCAGCCGTGAGGCTCATCTCTGTCCCTCCAAACATGGTGGGTTCTATTTAAAAGTGTGTGTGGGGGGCAGAAAGTAGTACAGCCTCTAAGAAGGCACTATTGATATTTTTACAAAACTGTCAGCAGCAGAATCTAAGGGAAACTGTTAATTCCTTATATCTTGTAGTTTAAGTCCTGATCTATTAGAAGCAGGAGGGGATCAATGGGGCTTTCAATTATAAGGACATTATAATCCCTAAATTGTTAAAACACAATTCTGAGGGTTTTTCTTAAAGCTGTAAGCAAAACTTTCATGTTTGAACTTGGGTCACAGTTAGTGAGAGATGCACATCCTTATTGCATATTGTACTGTTGGTTTACTATCACTTTACTAAACTGAAATATCCAAGCTCCAATGTCAACATTTGTTGGTTGCTTACTTTTCCTGTTAAAACAGCACAATCTAAGTTGGATCTAAAACAAAATCTCATGGATCAAATGGAAATCTCATCCTGCCAAAATAAGCAAGCTCAACTCTGCTCATCTCTCTCTTTGAACAAGTGTCTTATTATTCTTCTCAGAGAAAACATTTTTTAAAACTGCTGCGTCTTTACTGTCCCACAGAGACCTCTAGTTGATGTGTATTTTCTTCAGCCACACTAAATAACCAAATATGATTTGGAGGTTCTTGGTGGGAGAAGAGGATGAAAATATGAAACCAAAAACCAATTTTCTCAAAGAAGGGGATTTAAAACACACAAAACAGCGTTACTCCATTTTTTTTTCACTGTGATGAATGCAAAAGCCTTAAATGAGGGTAAAAAAAAGTCACAATCTACACAATGGATCAGTTTCAATTCAACACCACCAGTGGAACAGTATCTGGAATCAGTTGTGTTCCAGTTTGAGTTTCTCCATCCATCATTTCATCTCTTTTTCAAAGCCATACATTTATCATGTCCAGGTTTACTAGCAGAGCAGAAACCTATCCCTGCAAGTATTAAGTGACAGGCCGAGTATGTTCTGTAAGTTTATCCCACCATGAAAGTATTACTGATGTATCATGTGTGAACTTTCATAATTTCCAAGTTTGTCTTTATCAGTTTCTTTCAGCATCTCCAATGCCCCCACACATATAACTTTCTTGAGAAGTAATTGAATTCAATTTTATTTTATTTAATTTCTATAGCCCAAAATGACAACCATAGGGCAGCGATAGGGCAGTCGGTATGAGGTAAGATAGCTGTCAAAAAGAAATTTTCAAATTGTTTTCATAAATACAAAGTTGTGCACAAATGTATATTCTGTGCACAACTTTGCAGAAAAATTATAAATACAACCTTTAGTTTTACGTTTGACATGTCTGTTTTGAATAAAATTTTTCTTTGTCTTGAATATGAATTTGTCCTGTTAAATCACTATCAACAATACGTCACGGGTCACAGGCAAAAACATGGAGTCCCGGAGCATCGATTATTCCAACTGCCCATGTGTGATAAAGTTTATTTATTAAAATAAAATAAAATTGAACTTTTAGGAATTGTATTGATACCATAATGAGAAAATTATCTTAATAGCATCTGTACGGCAAGGAAGGCATGGCTCCAGGTAGAGGCGATAGGGGAAGAAAATGGACTCCAAGAGGGAGTGGCAAAACACAGGATCCTGGGCCTTAGTCACCAGTTCTTGTAAGACAAAATCACCAGGGATGTCTGGGAATGTTTCCAAAAATGAGAAGGTGTGGGGACATACGAGGCTTAGGAGGAATTTGAGCAGGAGAGAGGCAGGGGCAGGCAAGCTGAGCTGACGGAGCAGACGGGCAGGCGGAGCAGGCAGGCAGGCAGGCAGGCAGGCAGGCAAGCTGAGCTGACGGGGCAGGCAGGCAGGCAGGCAAGCTGAGTATGAGCACTGCAGGAGGTTTCTCTGCAAGTCTGTAGTGCAACAATTCAGCAGAGAATGAAGGGCAGAGGGAGAGATATTTAGTAGCAGGGACAGGTGGAGGGAATTAGCTGATTGGCAGCAGGCAGGCTGGTGCTGCAGCTGTGACAGAATTGATGCTCGAGGACTCAATGTTTATGCCTGTGACCCCGTGACATATTTTTGACAGTTATTTAACCAGTGAAAATTCATATTCAAGACAAAGAAAAATCTTCTTCAAAACAGACATGTCAAACGTAAAACATAAATTTAAATTTGTGCACAACTTTTTCTTTATGAATACGTTTCTTTTTGACAGTTTCCTTACCCCATAAGTCGGCCTCTGATCAGAAGATTGCAGGTTCGATTCCTGCCTTGCCCGCCAATGGGCAAGACACTGAACCCCACATTGCCTCTGATGGAAGGTTGGCGCCCGTGTTCAGCCACCATCAGTTTGTGAATGTATGTGTGAATGGGACCGTGACTGTAAAGCTGTAAAGCTTTGGACCTTCAATCAAGGTAGAAAAGCGCTAAATTGTAAAAAAAAGTAAAGTAAAGTAAACTTAAAATAAAGTATACTGCATTTACCAGATATTCTTTGATTGCTAGCTAGCCTGGCAACAAGCCTGCCTGTTATAACTTGCATTGATGCAATGAGAACCCAGAAAGCAGGCAAAGGGTTAACACTGATCACCTTCTTTTCCAAGAATCAATGAATTCACACATTATTACAACATTACCCTTTTAAGGGATGCAGTCCTTGAGCAGGGCTGACAGTGATTCCCGTAAAAACCCTTAGCGGCTGCCTGACCTCTACCTCTGAGGACAGCTGAGTGAACCTACACAGATCTTTGCCTTTATGCGTTTGTTTTTGCGCATTTGCACGTGCACTTGTGTAGGAACAAGCATTCCTCTTGGATGAGGGAAGCTTTTTGGAGCAGACCATGCTGACGGGTCTTTGGAGAGAGTCAAAACCATGAGGGAAACATAAAAAAACAAAGACTCAGCAAAGCTGGCTTTCCAAAGATCTCTTGGTATGTCACACACACATACACACACACACAGTATGTCACACACACATACACACACACACACCCCCACACACACACACCCACACACACCCACCCACACACACACACAACTACAACCACACATACATAAAACATACGAGCCAAATTACAACCCCCTCCTTGCTAGATCCTAAAAGCAATTTCCTCACAGTAAATGGGATTTGCAAGAGCGTTGAAAGAAAACTTTTATTCAGATCAACACGTTTTAACTCGGGGACTCTACCTTATTACCTGTGGTTTTGTTTATACCTTCGTTGTCAGCCTGTCCAGCAGTCGAGCAAACAGAAACAGAATGGGGATCTCTTGTTTTAGACAGGTTCTATTTTTACTACTACTAACAATATCAGCAACATGCAGGGAAAAAAGCAGGGGGTCCAGGAGAGAATCCTGGAAATGAACATTCAGGTCTAATATGTGTTACTTGTAATAGACACCGGTCCCTAAACTCCTTAGGGAGTCTTAGACTCTAAGGAGTCTTAAACTCCTTTTAGACCCAACGCCCCTCTCCCTCCCCACACCCATCCCCTCCCAACACAACCCAACCCAACCCCCCTGTGCGTGTCTCAAAAAAGGTATCCTCATTTTATTCTTCAGGTTAATGCGGGACAGAAAGCCCTCAAACTCCCTAAGAGAGAGACGAAAAGGCCAGGAAGCAGACATTCAGACACAGTGGAGAGAAGCTCTCAGTACCTTGTAGAAAATTCTAAATGTTTTCATGAACCCAAACATTAAGGCATGATCACTGATGTTTTTGTAGAGCTTTTGAAAATAAATCAACCTGATCTCTTAACATCATCCATGTCTTTTGTGCAAAGTAAATGAGATAAACACAGAGATCGCTCAGTGTAGATAACATGCTAAAAACATTAGCAACTAGCTTTGTGTATCTAACAGGCTAAAGACATTAGCTGCTAGCTCCATGTAGCTAGCATGCTAAAAACATTAGCAGCTAGCTTTGTGTATCTAACAGGCTAAAAACATTAGCTGCTAGCTCCATGTAGCTAACAGGCTAAAAACATTAGCTGCTAGCTCCATGTAGCTAACAGGCTAAAAACATTAGCAGCTAGCTTTATGTATCTAACAGGCTAAAAACATTAGCTGCTAGCTCCATGTAGCTAACAGGCTAAAAACATTAGCTGCTAGCTCCATGTAGCTAACAGGCTGAAAACACTAGCAGCTAGCTTTGTGTATCTAACAGGCTAAAAACATTAGCTGCTAGCTCCATGTGTCAATTGTGAATCCTAAACAGCTGAGAGGCTGCAGAAAGAAAGAAAAGGAGCAAACCTTGTTTCCTGGTGAGCAGAGAAAGCAGCAACAAATTAGAAGAACTGGTTTGAACATGGATTACTGAGCAAAGGAAAAGGTGCTCATGTCTCCAGGAAAATGATCGACATGAAAGCGAAACAGATTTTTGATACAGAGATTGACATTCACAGCCAGTGGGAATCAGAACAGAATAAAATCTTGTCATTATTACTATATATCCTGAAATGTTCATCTGTTATTTTCTACATTTTGTGATTGAATTTTACCTAAAAGAAACTCATTGACCATAATCATTCTGTCTGTGATGGAATAAACGCCGGTCTCCAATAGACGCTGGTCTCTAGAAACGTTGGGTCGGTCTGTATTTTTTTTTAGCTTATTATACAAAAATGTTAAACAATTTGGACTCAAGCTTGTTTTCTAGTGTAATTTCATCGTGGTCTATCTGTTAAACCAATTCTATTCTCTTTTGCCAACTACAAATGCCAGCATACATTTTTAAATCTTCAAATTATTTTTTAATGTCATCACAGAGAGGTGTTCAATGACACAAACAAGGACAACCACAAAACCATGCTGTTGCCATCTCTGAGCCATGCATTTCTCTTTTTTTTGTGTGTGTGTGTGTTTGATTTCTTTATTTGCTGGAGCTGTCTCAGACCTGGTGTCAACTGATGATGAAGTCAGTAGACTGAGGCCAGCTGATGATGTTTGGCTGATAGATGGAGCAGTTGAAAAGCCAAGGATGTGTGGCAGACAGCAGAGCCTGGGCCTTTGGCTACAATCCCATCTCTTCTCCAAAGAATGTCAATCTTTTTATGTTTAGCTTTTTAGGCAAAAGTAAATAGTAAAAATATAGATTTTGTTAATAAACCAATTTTCTGGACCTTTGTGATCCCATTGTGTTTTGCATATCGTCCTTTGATCTCTGTCTTATTTTTTTTCCCCTTTAGTTCATCCCTGTTACAGCCGACTATGAACACATGCTGACTGAAGTCAGATTTATGACCTCACGTCATATGTTCTGAATTCTTGTGTAGTGTAGTTTAATGGTTGTAGTTTTGAGGATTCTAAAATTGTGCATTACATCATCTCACTAATGTTGGCTACACTATGCTATGCTGCATGTCTGCAAATTAGAGTGCTTCATGCCTGTTTTCATGTGAGCTTGCTAAGCAACGCTGGGTGTGGCGGTTGGACGGGCTCGAGCGGGGTCCCTCTTCGCTGTTTAATTTTTGATGCCTTATGTTACCATGGAGCAGCTCAACACTGGATGACTTCAGCTTACAGTTCAACAAAAGGCACAATTTTCTTGACCCAAGAGATTATCATATTACTTTCAGTGCCTCAGACTGCAAAGCCTTTTTTTTTTAGCTCAACTTTGCTGAAATTGAAAAAAAGGTTGAAAGTTGATGGAAAACAGACTCCTGCTTCCATCGTCCTCTACGCCCTAGTTCACATATTGTTCTTTATCTACCTCCCAAGATACCCCCTCTAAACTTCCTTCAGTTCAAACCCCCTCTGCCAAGACCCCCTCTGTAGTCCAATGTTTTGTGAAAGTTCTGTGTTTGAGTGATGGGCACTGCAGCTTGAATCCACCACTCCCTGAGCTTTAGAGTTGACTGGTGTTTTTGTCTCAACATTGCAGCAGGCCCACATTGCTTAACTTCTGATTCTTCCCCTCATGTATCCTTCCATTGTTTTTCACAGCTTTTAGTCCATCCAAAGTTCAACCCCCCCCCCCTGTCACAGAAGTGGTAGTGAAGGACCCAGAATGCAGGAGACCAGGCTTGGTGGCAGAAACATTTCATAAACAAACTTAAACATGACAAAAACCATGGGAGAAACAAACGGTAACAGAACAGCACAGATGACCTGACAAGGCTTAACTGAACACAAGACACTTAAATAGACTGAGGGTAATTAACAGAAATGAAAACAGCTGTTGATCATGAACCTGAAACTGGTGACTGAGGGACAATTCAAATACCTGACAACCTCCATGTAAAAATTGGTGGGTTTTATTCAAGTGTGACTGCTACATCCCTTTTTTGTGGAAGCTTGTTTGTAGAGTAAATATTTTTTAAATTAGTCTTGTGAAAGATGTAGTAAATCAGTGTGACCAAGTTTGATTAACCTTCATAATTAGCATAGCAAACTTTGTGCATTAAACCCAAATGAAGCTGCAAGAAGCAAAATAGTTCTTATAACAGGACAGTATCTCACATCCTATTCTCGCCATTGGATGGTCAGATTCTCAATAAGTATTACATTTAAAACACTGAGTAGCTTGGTGCAGCGCGCAAACTTCTCCTATTACAGTTTCTTTGTCATTGCAAAAGCACTAAATGCCATTCTCCAAATCAGCTAATCAACTGATTTAACTCTTCTTTCAAAAACTCACTGTTTGGGCTAAACCTAAAACACAATTTGCAGTTGTTAAAACTTTGAGTCTACTCTTTGCAGAATACATGACACATTCTTATTTTTAAAACACAGTTGACTTTAACAACACACAAGGTGCAAAAAGTGAGCACAAAAAGGCAAAACTTCAACTCTGATCAACACACAACTGATCAAAACTGAAGACACTTGTTAAGAATCAACTGCAATGAATATAAAGGCAGTTCTTGACCAACTGCTCAGCTGCTCAGAAATGGACAACAGAAGAAGGCAATTTACATCCAGACCCAGACCCCCACCAGGACCCAAACCTGCACCCATGCCCGTACTCAGACCCAAACCAGCATAAAGACCCAGATCCGCTCTAACCTGGACCTTATACTCTACTCAGCAGGTTCACTGTGGTATCAACCGTATAGACACTGAAAAGGGAAAACATGTGAGTGCAAACTGAGACAAGTTTTAGAATATGAAGCCAGGGTATGGTTTTACAAAAAAATAGATCAAGACAACATTTGTCTTAGTTTATGATTTGAGTGAAATCACATGATCTGTTCAATATTTTACAGTAACATTTAGTCAAACGTCTGTTCTTTTTACATCATCATTTACAGTAATGCTGCTAATTTAGATCTGAGATTACAACTAATAATGAGCACTTCTTTACAGATGCCGAAATGCATACTTCCTGTACGCATTACAAAAACTTTTCTTACATTTTACTGTAAATTTTGCAATCCATCTCTTTTACTTTCATTTACTGTTTGCATTGTGTTACAGAGCTGTTACACAGTCTCATGAGGGTGGACGACCAGCTGTACTCAACCAGCAACAGGAGATTGTACATACGGTGGTTCAAAATAATGCAGTAAGACTGTCTGGAATTCAGCAACTGATAATTGAGGACAAAACCACTTTAGATCAATCAACTGCCTCTCCACCTCTGCTCGAGTTCTGCATCGCCACAGAGTCAGAATGAAACAAATTTACAGAGTTCCTTTTGAAAAAAATTCAGAGCATGTGTAAGAAGTGAATATGTTCAAATAAATGGATGGGTAAAATAAATGTTCTCTATATATACTGTTTGCTTGCCTGTTTTTTTCAGGGTGTTTTTGAAATAGATTCAAAGGGTAGGGCACATGAGTTTATTTTTGTGGATGAAGCCGGTTTAAATTAGGCAAAAAGGAGGAGCAGAGGTAGAAATATCATTGGTCAACGGGTCATAATGTGAATCCCAGGTCACTGTGGAGGAAATGTTACATTCTGTGCTGCAATCACCAACCTGGGAGTTCTGCACTGCTATGCTGTTCTGGGTCCTTACCACACAGAGCATCATGTAACATTTTTGGATGGCCTTAGTCATAGTCTTTTGACTCAATTTCATCACGGAAATGAGAGGGCCGATGACGTTTTTGTTGTTGTCTGGGACAATGGGAATTTTCACAAGTGGTTCCACACAAATCCTCAATTTGTGCTAGTTTTCCTTCCAATATATATTGCTGTCCTTAACTCAATTGAAGAATAGTTTTTTCAGCTTGCTGTTGGAAGGTATGCGAGAGAGAACCTTACACTCACGAAACCTGTTGCAGGGCACGGACACGGCCTGTGATGACATTTCCATTGAGTCCTGTCAAGTCTGGATCAGGCACCCAAGATCATTTTTTTTCCTTTTTGTCTGGCCAGGGAGACCAATGCCTGTGATGTGGATGAAGTCCTCTGAGCAAGCACAGAGACAAGATGGGGAGGGGAAAAAATCTAGAACGGTGAAAAGAAAACAAAATGAATCCTTAATACTATTTTACTGGAGTTTTTTCTTCACTCGCACTGCAGTAATGAAGGAAAATGGGATGCTAACCATCACAATAATTTAAACAAAGCATCAGTTCAGTTCAGTTGCCATGATTACCAAATGGCGATTAGGCCAGCACAGTATAGAACATCTGGGCTATGTGACCGTAACATCTTTTTTATGTGTGGTAAATCACTGTCAGGTCGGAGGGGGGGCTGGACCCAATAGCAGGCTAGAGACAGGAGTAAGTTTGAAGAAGTGATTTATTCAGTGTCAGTCCTGGTGGAGAGTTAGTGACAGTTTGCTGCTTTGCTTGGATTGGAGGGTGAGCCGCTGGCCAGAAGGAAAGTGGAGGTGACAGGAGTGAACAGGAGTCCGGGATGGTTGCAGTGGATGACTGTGGAGGCGTGGAATTCCCTGAAGATGCAAAAACAGGATAGGTCAGTCTATGAGTCCATAAGAAGGCTCCAGGCTAATGAGGCAAATGGGGAGCAGGTGAGGAGATAGAAGCCAGGTGTGTGGGGGAGGCGACCAGGATCCTGACAATCACAGCAGTATATCACTTTTTATTCCATACCCTACAGTCAATCAGAATTGAGTATTCATCCAGACCATGGTATAAATCCCATCAAACACTGATGCTAACTGCTTTGGTTCAGTGATGCTGAATGTGGTAAACATAACAAGTGCAGTCCTGTAAACCAATCTCTACAGGAACTGAAGAAACCCTCGAGAAAACTCTATGCTGACAGAAAAACAAGTCATTTTATTCTATCCAATCAACTGACCAACTGTTCTAACTCTGTTGAGCTAGAACAGAGTCCGCTTTAAAAAAAAGGGGGGGAAACATACAATAAAAAAAAATTATGAAGAGAAGAAAAAAAGAGACTGTTCTGATGTGCAAAAGCAGTGTTTTCACAGCCTGCAATTCAGTCATATGCACATTTCAATGCGTGTTAAGTAGGAGTAGACCATCACACAACACCAGTTAGAACAAGCTGCAGACAAGGGAAGAACGCATGACCACAGCCTCCAGCCTCCAGCCTCCAGCCTCCAGCCTCCAGCGTCCAGCCTCCAGCCTCCAGCGTCCAGCCGAGCTGTCAAAAAAGCTTCAAACATTTGAAATCATTTAAATTAAACCTTGCATTTTCTTGATTTGGGGTAAACTTCTTTTAATTTCTGTTTAGGTTTGGTTTTTAACAACAAACCATAAAAAATGTGCCAAAAACTTCCTATTAGAAAGAAAGACTGTATGACTATGTAGGGCACGCAGAACAATGTAAAGCTTTGTTCTTCATGTTACTGTTTTATCTGGGACTTTTTCATTGCAGTTTCATGCATCAACAACGTCGTGTTAGAATTTCTCTAACTATCAAGCAGACCTTAAAAGGAGAGTTGAGTCTGTCTGTGTGGTGATGGTTTCTAAAAACCTCCATCAGTCTTGTTTTTAGACGCATACTTTGTGGAGGTCCATCATGAACATATTCCTCTGATCTCAGAAGTGAGCACAGCTTTCTCCTATGACAAGAGAATGCAAACCGTGTGCCTGCAGTGTATCTATCACAAAGGGACTGTAAAAAAAACCTCAACAAGTTGTCTTTTAGATGAGGTTTTATTCTCAAGTTGCACAAATATCTGTCATCGTTAGCAGCTTAGCTTTGCATCCAAAGCTTTAATCTTGTTACTCCCTTATTTTTTCTCTTTCCTAAACCATCATTTTGCTTTGCTTTCTACTATCAGCTACAGGTCTCAGAGTTTTAGTTCTGACAGGCGCATATCATCACCTTTGATTATTTAATCTCTGTCCTTCTCCCAGAACCCCTTGCTGTCCCTCCTGCCTCTCACCTTCTCTCCCAGGATTCAATCTTTGACTCCTTTAGGGAGGGTTTTCTTTTTTAGAAGGGCGTTTCCGCGCCAAGCAACCAAGAAAGAAAAGGGACACCACAAAAGGGACACCACAAAAACAAAAAGCCGAACCGCACATGTACACACACTCAGAAGATGAACACACGTGTTGAAGCATGTGAGCCCTACCACAGGACTCACAATGTTTGGCCAGAACAAACAAGCTTGTTTATGCCCAGAGGTGCTGGCCAGCAGTTCTGAAAGAAGCGTGTTTTTGAAAATGATTGTGGTGGTTGAACATGAACAGAATGAATCTGATGTGTCCTCGTCATCAATGCTCAAATAAATCACAACATATTCACAGCAAGGGCAAAGTGCAATTACCACACTGTTTCACGCATGTGTTCTTTGTAGAAATGAATCTGGTAACATCTGGCTGTTATAAATAAGGGTATGTAAATCCTTTTTGCATTTGAAAGATTTTTTGAAATAATATTTGGTGTCATTCTCATCTGCACATTTGCACGTTTGCTTCGGTAACACAATGAATGTAGTGTATGTTTATCTTTGGTGTCAAGTAAATGTTAAAGGACTTTTATCATGCCATTTTTCAGCCTTTTATAGTAGACAATATCCATGTATATATGATAATATATCACCTTTGTCACACAAAAGAACACATTATTCATGAAATAGTTGGGCTCAGCAGCGTTTCTCCCACTAAAACAAACAACATCCGAGTTTTTGCAAAGATGGATGTGCATATATAATGAAAGCATCTTGCCGATCACCATTAGCTCCTCGGAGAAAGTATGTGTTAGCCTGGGGGCGGTGCTGGGAGCGCAGGCTGTTCTCACTCGTCTACATCACAGTGTGAGAACCGGCTCACTTTCGTGGATTAGGAAGGGTTGGTGCTCAGAGAGCAGGTTGTTAGAGGAATGCTCAGAAATGCCAGAATACATACTGCTTTGAGGTTTGTTTTTGTGAACATCCACTTGAAAGCTCAAAAAGTAGATTTTAGCTTAATATAGGCTCTGTAACAAAAACAGCACACATTAAAACATCATTTCAAAATGCAAAAAGCTATTTTTAACCTGTGTGGCTCAGAAGTGATTCTCAGCTTTGTCTGCAGACTAACGGCTGGTAAAAATACTTGATATTTTAAAATCAGCTTTTTGGCAAACTCCGCTTCATAGCAGGTTTTGTTTGCTCCTCGCTTCAATATAGTAATTAATAGTAAACAAACAAGCACGCAAACAAAAATGTCCTGTTTCATTCCAGGAAAAACACAAGGCGTCCACCAATGCCTGTTATCCTCTCAATATGGTATGCCTCATTGTCAAAAATACTCTTCCTGTTGTCAACCTTCTCATTGACAACAGGAAGCTGCGGCGTTGCTGTTTCTAAGCAACATGGCCAAAATAGTAACAAGTTTCACTTACTGAGACAACCAGCTGTTCTGTGTTGTTCTTGCTTAAATTAAAACAGAGAAATCGATCAGAAGAGAAAATAAAACACTTGATTTATATCATTTACATTTGTTGGATTTTAAAGTGAATATTACTTTGTAACAGAAAATATTGTTGAAAAACAATTTGCTTCTAGATCCATGTTCTGAGGTGACAATCTGCCCACTGTTCAAAATGCCTTTGATTTATAGCTTTAACTGAATGAATGAGAACAACAGCAGAAATGTTGGCAGTTTGCTGTTCTGAAGTAACTATTGCTGCCTAATGTTTAGTGAAACTTAGAGTTGTTATTCTAGAGAGAAAATCATTTCAACCATCAAATTAGTAACTATCAAAACAGTACTGATGTACAGTACTAATGAATCAGCCGCCAAGCCTTTGACTTCTTCCTATAGTTTCTTTTTGACATGAAAATCAGCTCACAGATGCAGTTTTCCCCAAAACATATTGAAAGCTACCCTGATCCATAGTTTATTTAAGGCCAGATGAGTGTTGAAAACAAGTGGCGTCTGCAGTGGAAACGTGAGGGGTGGACGGTCATGGACATCTGCATCAATCATTCCAACAAACCAGGGAGAGGAGAGTAATGCAAATAGTTTGTGGCCGTAGAGCCGTCCTGGGGAACAATAAATACATGTTAAGTTAAGTGCATGATGCTCCTCTGTAGTAAACACAAACACATTTGCATAAATATTGCACATAGACTCTGACACACTGATATTAAGCAGCAGTAAATCAGCTGGTATGAATCGTCCAAGCCGCTGAGGTTGGAGCCCTGTAGGCTCTGTGGTTTATTCTCACTGGAGTTAGATTCCTCTTGCTGAATGTGGGGACATAGCACACGCCCACAAAATGACCACCCACAACCACAGTGTACTCTGTCATGACACTGAATCTTTATGCACATTCATGAGCCTTGGACAGCTGGATGCATGGAGTTACATTCTGATTCTGCTGCCACTTGTCCTGCATGTTAACCTGCTGTGAAGTGCGGAGAAAAAAATTGCTGGTGTCACAAAACTGAAACTCAAGTCAGGAAGTCCACACACTAACCAGCTCTCGTCTGTCTCTGAGACGGAAACAGTTCTGCTGCATTTCTAGCGGTTCCTGAAGTAATGGGATTTAAAGTGAGACTTGTTTCTTGTGTTGTGATCTGGATTGATCTTCCTGTTTGCGTTTCTTTAGTCGTTTGACATGAAAATCTGCAAAAGTTTAAATATTGTTGTTTATTCAACACTTTTTGAAATACTTTTGTATAAAGCATTTTGTGCCATCGTAACCTAGTCAACACAAATGCTTTGTTTTTCTTTTTTGGCTTGAAGCCTAAGACAAAGAGTGTAACTTTTAAAGACTAAAGTCACACCTCTTCCCTCTGTATATCACACAGCACATGTGCTGGTGTTAAAGACGAAAACCCAAGCCCAGGACCATTTCATGTTTCAACTTTTCTTTTTCTTTGTAAGTTTGAAGAAAAGTCTGTAACTCCGTTTTTTTCTGTTAAGATGGTTCACTCCGTCTACATTATTGAGAAATAAAGGAACTTTAATGAATGACTGCACTGATCCAAAGAGGGACAATTTAAAGGGGTCTGAATCCTTTTCATCCCCATTGCACAAAAAGTGGTGTGTCTGCCACAGGCTGAAGCAAACCACACATCAGAAGTGGCTGAACAGAAACCACTAAAGGAGAAGGAAGCAGACGACCATCAAGGACAGGAAACGAGAGAGAGGATGCGTCCCCGCCAGTCACCTGGCTCAGCCATCAAATCTGCTTGCAGTGCCAGGAACTATGTGACTGCTTTCAATAGTCTTCTCTATAAATAACCTCCTCTATGATCCTTTTGTTCCTGGAAGACCTTCTCATGTTCAGCTTCACAAAGGGAAGCTCTCTCTCTCTAACTCACTGTGAGTGTGTCTGTCCTCCAGTGAAGTTCAAGATTTTGGAAGCTTCAGGAGATGACAGTGTAATTATAATGTTATCCACTAGATGGGGTGTTTTGGCTTTGCAGAATGTTGTGGTCTGTGGATATTATTGTTTTGAGAAGAAGTTATTGCGACTTGTATAACATTTATGTCATCCTTCGTGTACAGTAACAAGAAATCAATGTGTTTTGACTGACAGAATCTCTGAATCTAAAAACTTGAATTATTCGCACATTTGTGATGAGTCTCTCTTTCACCGCCTCCTCAGGCGGGCCTGTCTGTAGCTGAAGCTCAGAGAAGTGCCATGAAACACTTTCTCATGGGATAACTCTGGTTTTGTAAGATCTGGTGTTGTTGTTTGTGTTTTTTAGTGGGTGTAGGATTTGTCTGGCCAGATCCTGGGTTCTTAGAGGTTCGTACAAATTCTGTCAATTTCCAGTCTGCCTCTTTTAGACTCTGCAGTGGGGTGGGGGGGCATTTTTGGTTGTGTGAATCAGAGTTCAGTCAACAACTATTAGATGCTCCACTGTCAAAGAATGTAGTCCTTCTGTTTGTTCAACTGTGGTGTATGTGTGGGCTTAGTTCATCAGAATTATGAATATGCATTTTTAGTCACACCATGGTTGTAATTCCAGGCCTTAATGTACATTCAGCTGATGGACAGTTCTGTCTATCTGTCTGTGAACTTCCTACATTTCCTTTTTTCAGTGGTTTTTCCCAATTAGTGGTTTTTAAGCTGTCAGAGAGACGACAGGAGCCTATTAGCCCCCACAACCATTCTGAAGAGCCTTATTCATTGCTAACACAGAGCTCTGTGAGAACTTTAATTTGGTCAATCCCACAAAAACCCTGGTCTGCATTGAGGCCTGAGTTTATGGGCTTTTAATTACTGGTGCTCTCAAAATCAGGAAAGCATCAAATAAGTCAGATGTGAAATGAATTAAACTGTCAGAGTAAAAATCTTTCAACCACTAAAATAAATCATACAAAATGTGGTTTCTAGAAGTGTTGCCTCTTTGTATGTCAGTAAGTGAAAGCAGCACTAGCATTGTTATACCTAGTCCTTTTTCACAAAATGTACCTCAGGTGCAACAATATTTGGATTATTTTCTGTAGTAAACAAATGTTGAAGAAAAGTTAAATTCTCCTGTTGTGTTCTATTGATCTGTATAGTTTTGTGTCATTTCTTTCCTGTTAAAATGGCTGATCTGTCATTATCCATTTGAAGTTTTTACTTTGACCTGGAAGGTTATGACCTTAACTACATTGCCGTTTTTCCCAGCTGTGAAAACATTTTCTGAAACATTAGTCCAGTTTTACCAAACAACAAACAACATTTTCAAAATACAATATATACAATATTATATATAATATACGTCGCTCACTAGTTCAGGCACCGACACCGACGTGAAGGTCCCACACTGCTACCTGGTCAGTGGGTTTGGCTGTCCACTCGAGACCTCCACCTGTGAATGCCAGGTTTGTGGGACCCTTCAAGATCTTAGAACAAATCCCATCTGTCTCGTTTGTAAGATAAGCTTAAGTCTTGAAGTATATTAATCAAGAAATGTGGTGTGTGTGTGTGTTTTTTAAAAACAGAAGACTCTTTGTGTTTACTGTGTTTTCCCAGCGCCGAGCGGTCACTCCTTCGAATTCCTTTTCACTTCTTTTGTTCCTCTTTTACCTTCTCATGCCAACAGACAGTTGTGAATTGTGTGAACTACCTTGACCTTGTGTTGAATAAAGGCAGCGGCAGTCAGAGTTCGTGCGGAGATCGCTAAGAACAGCACTTTGTTCGTATCTCTCCCTGCTATAGCTGGAAAAAGAAACTTACTCTTCATTTGTGTGAACCCTGGTTCTTATGGATTTTTATTAGTTCAAAGACTGTGTTTTAAACCCAACATTTCTCTGGTGCAGAAACCCGGGACCCAATACCTGGACTAACGTTCGACGCGGGACCAAGGAGGCCAAGAGTCTGTCGACAGCGCGGTCGCCTTCAGGCTGCGGGCCGGATCCCTGCCCCTGCGCCGGACAGCAGCTCCAGTAACGGGTCCCCCATTCAAACTAGACGAACCAGGTCTCCACAACTGAAGGTAATAAATCATTTTTGCTCTCCCAAAATATAAATAAATTATTGGAAACAATAAATTAAAACGAAAAGCAAAAATTACACGGAAATGAACTAAATTAATTAACATAAGGATCCATTAAAATAAGGTAAGTGACCTGGGGTCATGAGGAAACTGGGTTCCCAAAGAAAAAGGTCAAGTCAGGGACTGACCATAATGTAAATCTGGGATTTACAATAAAATAATAATAATAATAATAATAAAATATAACAGCAATATAGACAAACAAAAGGAGTGAATGTGAGTGAATGTGAGTGAATGTGAATAAAGATTAAGAGTAAAAGGAACACCACACGAAAATACACCGTAAAAAGTTAACAAAAAAGAAATCAGAAATAAAAACAAAAATAAGAAACAAAAGTAGACTAAATAAAGTAATTTTAAGAACTTAAATAGACAAACAACGTCATAATGGGCCAACAACAAATAAAAGAGTTAAAAGAACACCCAGATGTAAGATTTATGACTGCCTGTAAGCCAGGCAGCTGTGGTTTTCTGGAAGAATGGGTGAAAAAATATGATTTTAAACCCCAACTAAAAGACAGAGAAGAAATAGTACGCGTCTATAAATCTCTGAGAGAAAAGAAAAATGACAAATTAAAGAAAGGAAAAAAAATCCAGGCTCTCTGGATCACCAACTTCTGGCAATGATTGACTGGTTGGAGCAAAGCAAAAAAAGAGTTGGAAACAGTGAAGAATCTGAGGAAGAAAATTAAAGAAAAAAAATAAATGGGGAAGTAAACGAAAAATGCAGAGGAAAATGGATGAAGCATAAGAAGCAGGAAGAGTTGGCATGTGTCAGAAATTGATTGAAAGAGTCAGAGCAGCACAGAAAAGATATTCAGAACAGCAAAAGAGAGAGTTCAGAAAGAAAAAAAAAAGGCTGCATGAGAAGCAGAGGTTGCAGAGCTCGTGTCCGAGCATTCCGGCTGGGAACGCGCATACAGTGGGTGTGTCTACAAGACAAGGAAGACAAAGAGGAAGTGGAGCAGCAAACAGCCGGAAGCCAACTGAGAGAGAAGAGGAAGAAGCAGAAGGCGGAACTCAAGAGGAGGAGCTCCCAGTGAGCAGACGCAGAGGCTGCAAACAAGAAGCAGAACGCATTCACGCTGTGAAAGACCAAGGGGGAGCAGGCTCACCATACCCATCAATGGCCGATCTCCCCTCAACATGCTTGTCACCACCACTGACCTCTTACCCTGGCAGCACCCCAAGCTCCATGAGTTCAACCCCGATCAGGAGACTCAACCTAGATGAAGCAGAGGTGTACCCTATGTTTGCAGTCGCAAACCCAGCACACGGAGTGGACGGCAACCAACCCCCAACCATCCTCATTCACAGACCCTGGACCCAAGGAGAATGTGCTGAAGCCTGTAAAGGACTGGGAGATGTGGAAAATGATCCCATCACATGGACACAAAACTTTCTGGACATGCTGAACGGCTATCACCTGAATGGCCCTGAAGCAGAGACAGCCCTCAAATTATCTCTGGGCCACCGCTGGGGCAGAGTCAGAGGTGATTGGAATGCCAAAGATGGAAATGGGACCCCACACCCTGCTGGATCTCAAGCCCTGAGACAGCAGATTGCTGGACAGAGTCCGCAACACCTTCAAAAAGGCCCCTGATTATGGAAAAATCAGACAATGCAGACAGAAGCCAAATGAACCTGCCAGAGAGTATGTGGACCGTCTGGAAACAGTGTTCAAGCAGAACAGTGGCCTCCAATATGACCCAGCTCCGGAGGGCCCCTTCCAGACTCAGCTAAAACACCACATCCTGGATGGACTGCAAGAACCCTTGAGTGGCTTCATCAAAAAACACAATGTCACCTGGAGAACCATGACAGTTGAAGGAATGGTGGACTGGGCCACACATGCTGAGGAACTCCAGAGGAAAAAGAAAGCTGCCGCCACCAAAGTCCTTTCCCTCACTTCTGATTTTGAGGGACTGCACCTGACCACCACCACCCCACCTGCTGTGTTTGGCAGAACAAAGGGCGGGGCAGAGGAAGAGGAAGATCTAGAGGGGGATGGGGACCCCACGGGACGCCGCCCAGCCACCTCTGAGGATGTGTGCTACAACTGCAATGAAAGTGGCCACTACGCCAGGGACTGCCCCCACCCCTGTGTGCCAAGAACCGACCGGGAGCACAGGAGGGACCCCCCATACAATCCCTCCTGCCCAAAGCACCAATGACTAAGCCAAGTGCAGACTGTCACCGAACAGAGGCAGGACAGACCTAAATCAGGGTCTTCTCCTCCAGTTCAGACAGTGACAGCCGGAACCTCATCTACACAGAAGAAATGGCCCTGAGCCACCCACTCACCTGGACTGAAACAGCAGAGAAAGCCTTCACAGAGATAAAACACCTCATCACCTCTTCAGGAGTCCTGGGATTTCCAGACTACTCTAAACCATTCACCCAGACAGTAGACTGCAAGTCTGGCTTCATGACATCCGTGCTCCTCCAACCACATGGCACAAAACAGAAACCAGTAGCATACAACTCAAAGAGATTGGACCCAGTGGCTTCAGCTTTGCCACCTTGTGTCCAAGCAGTTTGTGCTGCAGCCATGGCAGTGCAGGGATCTGCAGAACTCATCGAATTCCATCCACTGACCCTCCTTGTGACCCATGCAGTGGACATGCTACTCACTCAAACAAAGATGCTTTCCTCTCACCTGCCAGACACCTGAGCATCACTGCTACACTGATGTCTCAACCACACCTAACAATTCAGAGGTGCAACACTCTTAACCCAGCTACTCTACTCCCCACCTCTGAAGATGGAGACCCACACAGTTGTCATGAAAGAACCGAAGTATGCTGTAAACCCCGTCCAGACCTACAAGACACGCCACTCCCAACAGGACAGATCGTGTTCGTAGACGGATCATCCTCAAAGGCCCTGGATGGCTCCAACCACACGGGCTTCGCAGTGGTAGACCACAACACCACCCTGAAGTCAGGAAAACTTCCAGGCAACTGGTCAGCCCAAGCAGTAGAGCTGGTAGCTCTGACTGAAGCCTGTAGACGTTACCATCTACACTGACAGCCAATATGCACATTCCACACTGCACATCTTTGCAGCCCAGTGGGCCAGAAGAGGAATGAGGACCTCTTCCGGAAAGACTGTGCAACATGCGGAGATCCTCCAGGACCTCCTACACGCTGTACTACTCCCACACAAGATTGCTGTGTGCAAATGCCAAGCACACACCAAAGCACAAGACCCTATCTCATTAGGAAACGCCAAAGCTGATGCAGCTGCTAAAATAGCTGCAAGAGGAACCCGAGTTCTCCTCCAACAGGATGACACAACCCCACCGGAAAAGACTCATAGATCCATCCCCCTACAAGTCCTCCTGGACATGCAGGACAACGCACCAGACACAGAAAAACAGCAATGGCTCACGGACAATGCTATAAAAGAGTCAGAGTGACTTTAGACTGTTGACTTCAAACCCTGTCTGCCCCGTAGTCTATTTTCAACTATAGCTAAACTGAGCCATGGGTTAACCCATGTCTCAACAGGGGGGATGATGAAAATGGTGGGGGACACTTTCCACCCTAGCAAAGGACTTCAAACTTACTTAAAAAACTTTTGTAGAAGCTGCCTGACATGCAGCAGACACAATGCCCAAGGCAACATCAGACCAAAACGAAGGAAATGTCCTACAGGGACATACCCGTTTGAAATAGTTCACATGGACTTTATAGAACTAACAAAAAGCCAAAACTACAAATACTGTCTAGTAATAGTAGACTCTCTAACCAAATGGGTAGAACTAGTACCATCAAAACATCCAGATGCACTAACAGTAGCTAAAGCATTCTGTAAACACATCATTCCAGAACATGGCATCCCAAGGGTGATCTGGAGTGATAATGGATAACACTTTGTAAATGATGTAGTGAAAAATATGGCCAAACACTTAGGAATAGAACTAAAAAACCACTGTGCATACCACCCTCAAAGTGCAGGCTTAGTTGAAAGAACAAACGGAACAGTTAAACTAAGGCTGAGAAAAACTATGGAAGAAACAAAGAAACCATGGCCTGAATGCTTAGCTCTGGTCAAAACATACATGAGAATAACTCCATCACCAACAGGGCTAACCCCTTTTCAGGCAGTGCATGGTAGACCTTTCCACTTACCCTTGTGGGAGGGAAAGGGGTTTCAAGAACAGGAAGGACAGTTAGATCCCTTAACCGAATGGCTTTGCAAGCTATTCGCACAGAAACCAGTCCAAAGAGCAAATGATCTGCCTGTTTCTTCTCCCCCCCCCCAACAGGAACCACTAAGGCCAGGCGACCTGATCCTCCTGAAGGTGGTGAAAAGAAAGAACTGGACTTGCCCAAAGTGGGACGGGCCGTTCAGAATCCAGATCACCACCCCCACAGCAGTCGCTGAAAGAGACACTTGGATCCATCAGTCTCACTGCAAAAAGGTCTACGAGCAAAAATGAAGAATCTCACAGCCGCTATGTCACAAGACCCTGTGGTTAAGCCCGGATGACTGGACTGGCTTTTCACAGGAAGTTGGCAGCAAGTCCTCTTAAAGACAGTGTTACCATTTTTAATTATGTTTGTGTTTGTAATGATCATTCTCACCTTAGCCGTGTGTTCGTGCTGTGTGATCCCCCTTCTAAAGAGAACCATGAGAAATGTTTTTCTGACCCAGATTTATCATTATAACCAAATTCCCCTGCAAGAGTGGTCACCTGAAACTGACCCCATACTCATTCCCTTGCCAACAGATGACCCCATTTAAATGTTAATTTCATTGTTGACTGTGTTTCTTCCCTACAGGTCCAGGCCATGAAGGCTATCGCTCCAAGCGGAGGGTAGGAAGGGAATTTTCCCTAAGAATTGCGCATTTGGGGTTTTTCGCCCTTCCCAGAGATCTAACCCTGTTGTGTTTTACCCTATGACTCCCCCCTCCTAGACCCATACCTGTGGACGGAGAGGGGATGAAATGTAAGATAAGCTTAAGTCTTGAAGTATATTAATCAAGAAATGTGGTGTGTGTGTGTGTTTTTTAAAAACAGAAGACTCTTTGTGTTTACTGTGTTTTCCCAGCGCTGAGCGGTCACTCCTTCGAATTCCTTTTCACTCCTTTTGTTCCTCTTTTACCTTCTCATGCCAACAGACAGTTGTGAATTGTGTGAACTACCTTGACCTTGTGTTGAATAAAGGCAGCGGCAGTCAGAGTTCCTGCGGAGATCGCTAAGAACAGCACTTTGTTCGTATCTCTCCCTGCTATAGCTGGAAAAAGAAACTTACTCTCTTCATTTGTGTGAACCCTGGTTCTTATGGATTTTTATTAGTTCAAAGACTGTGTTTTAAACCCAACATCGTTCCTCCTAGAAGTGCCCCCAGTGTGTCACTGCCAGAGTCTGTCAATGCTAATGCACCCCCTCTGATGGTGGATGGTGAGAAGGCCTATCTCGTTAATGAGATTCAGGATTCTCGGCCCCGGGGTTGGTCATTTTCAAAATCTGGTGGACTGGGAGCATCAGGCCATCCTCTCTGACTCACTTCCTCACCGGCTGCTTCTCAACATCGTCATCACCACTCTGTATACATTCTCCTTCAGACCTCTGCTCCATGCAAATTCTTGTTTGTCTGACATACATTACTGAGGGTCATTCTTCTGTTTGCCTCTCCGTGCCTGACCCTTGCCTGTTTTTTCATCGCTGACTTGCTCCATGTTATTGACTCCTGCCTGGTTTATGACTACACCGCACCTTGCCCTTGTCTGTATTGACGATCATTGAACCCAGTTGCTCCTGGATCCAAATGCCTCCGTCTCTTCATTACACAAAAAATCTATTTTAAAAATCAAAAGTATTATTGTTTCCCTGCTCAACTTTTTTTTCTTTACAAAACTAGTAACAGGACACTACCCATCAATATTCAAAAACTACGCAATGTGTCACAAACAGGCAGAGGGCTGGTTCCACGTACAGCAGGTTTTATTGACTGAGACTGACAGACAGGAGCAAAGCTCAGCTAAAAGTTCACAAAGCTAAATCAGGGTCAGAGTCCAGGCTAAGGTCTGGACAGGCGGCAAAGACGCAGAGTCAAACATGAATCTGGGTCAGGTAAACAGGTGATCAGATCAGGGTAAAACCCTCGGTATGCAGGCTGAATGGCACAAGAAATACTTCGTACCGAGCCAGGCTCTCTGTGCTGCTTATGTGTCCTGTGGATGAGTGTAGACATTTAAGCTAACGTCAAAGAAAGACAGGAGAGTCTTCAGGTGTGCGGTATCCGGGATCTGTGCGCTGGGAAAACTGGGAGATGTAGTGTCAGTATTCAGGAGGACAAGTTTAACTTTGTTATACTGGTACTGGTAAAAATTTTATTTTTGGTTTTTTTTGCTGTACAAAGAGTTATGAAGATTCTAGATACGAATCCTGTATCAATGGCACTCATGTCACCAAGCACACAAGGTGACGGTGAAGCTGTGATTGAAACGTTAAGCCAGACTGATACATCAGCACATACCAATTGGCAGAGATTTTACATTTAAATGTACGTAGCCCCCTGTCTAAGTTATATCTTTTACGATTTGGGAGAAGTCAACAGACACTGACATTTTTGTATAGTGAGTAGTAGTGAGTCTTAATGCTAGAGAAATGATCTCAGTAGGAGACCTAACCCTCGACTGGTTAAGTCCAAAATCAGAAAAACTTTAAAACTGTGATTTTAAACTGTTGTGTAAAATCTGTAACTCTTCAAACCTCACTCAATTAATAATCCTACCCATCCTAACAAGAAGTGCTCCTCTAAATTATCCATAAATGAACTAATTTATCCTAATGCCACACAACAGTTGACTGAGATAGGTATCTTTGCAAACAGTCTAAGCGATCACTGTGCTGTTGCCACCATCTGAAATGTCAAACTTCCTAAACTAAATCTCGTATCCTGGTAAAAAGAGATGTAAAAAAGCTAAATGAGCAAGCTTTTGTCCGTGAAAGTAATTCAGAAGTTCATTCAGAGCTTTCCTTTAAAATGTATGTTTCACTTTACCACACAAACTCTGTCAGGATGTGCTTCAGGGACCCAAACTACGACAAACTCAGGAGTATAAGAAAACCAGGTTTTATAAAGTCTTTCACTCAGATGTTCTCCCCCAGGCCTTGGAGAGCAACGGCAGATTGAGGTGTGGAGAGATGACTTGCAGGGAAGAGGAGGAGAGGAGTCCTCTGTACGGCAAAGAAGCCGTGGCTCCAGGTTGAGGCGATAGGGGAAGAAAATGGACTCCAAGAGGGAGTGGCAAAACACAGGATCCTGGGCTTTAGTCACCAGTTCTTGTAAGACAAAATCACCAGGGATGTCTGGGAATGTTTCCAAAAAGGAGAAGGTGTGGGGACTTACGAGGCTTAGGAGGAATTTGAGCAGGAGAGAGGCAGGGGCATGCAAGCTGAGCTGACGGAGCAGGCAGGCAAGCTGAGCTGACGAAGCAGACGGGCAGGTGGAGCAGGTAGGCAAGCTGAGCTGACGGAGCAGGCAGGCAAGCAAGCAAGCTGAGTATGAGCACTGCTGGAGGTTTCCCTGGAAGTCTGTAGTGCAACGATTCAGCAGAGAATGAAGGGCAGAGGAAGAGATATATAGTAGCAGGGACAGGTGGAGGGAGTCAGCTGATTGGCAGCAGGCAGGCTGGTGCTGCTGCTGCGACACGCTCAAAGCAAAAAATAAAATCTGGTAGCAGCTACATTTTTGCCCATCATTGATTATGGAGATGCCCTATAAATGTATGCTTCATACCTCTGTTGCAATAATTGAAAACAAAACGGATTATTTGGCGCATACACGCATGTATTTTTCCGCAGAATTGGGATCGGTCAAAGTACAGACATGCCCTCATTGTTGCAATCAAGGTGCTTTCCAAACTGGCTCAAAGATGAGACAAAAAGAGACTCTGCAAGAAGTCCTGTCATCATCGGAGCAGCAGGTGAGCGACTGAGCAGCAGAGCAGAAATCCTCTGCAAAAAACGGTAAAACAAAACCGTAAAAGAAAACCTTAAAACAAAACGAATGGGTCGAAAATTGTTTATGGAGGAAAAAAAAAATAATTTCAAAATACATGAACGAAACCCCCCTGCGACAGACTGGCGACCAGTCCAGGGGTGTCCCCTGCCTTCGCCCATGAATAGTTGGGTTAGGCTCCGACAGCCCCGGGACCCTGAAAGGGATAAAGCGGTTTGGAAAATGAATGAATGAACGAAACCAAAACACCCGTGTTGGGGATATCCAGGCAAACTTTGAAATTATTATGGAATGGCCACAACACCCACTGCTTGGCTGCCAAGTTATTTGGTGAACCAAATAACCACAGCAGAAGAAAATGTATATATTATGTGTATATATATACATATATATATATATATATATATATATATATATATATATATATATATATATATATATAGAATTTCCTAGTAAAACCATGACAAATTTGTCGGGGACATCAAAAGAAAGTTTCTAAATTGTTATGGGACCAAAACAGGCGACCAAAACATAATTTTGCTATGGAGATTAAACCAACAGAAAAGCAGATATATTTTTAATCATTTTTTTAACCCTTCATTGGAGAAAATGTAAAATAAATGTAATGAAAATTAAAATATTTCCTCCAACCTTCACTGCAGTAGGTGAAAGTAGGTCAGCAGTTAAATATTCTCTGATTGATAGCTAGTCTGGCAATAATCCTTTCCAAAGAGGAATGTTTTAAGCCTTACTTTGAATGTAGAAACTGTGTCAGCCTCTTACATGAGCTGGGAGTTTATTCCATAAAACAGGAGCTTGGTGGCTAAAGGCTCTACCTCCAACTTTGCTTTTAGAGATTCTAGGAACCACAAGCATTTTATGAGTGAAGTGTTCTGTTTGGTTGGTAAGGCTCTATGAGATGTTTAATATAGGATGGGGCCATAGAGAAAAATGATAATAAACACTAATAAATATGAAGAAAACATCCGCTGTGTCACAGTTTACAGGACGAGGTCCAGGTTTAATGCTTCCTAGCCACATTTATCAGGTTTATTGCATTGGGTAAAAGCTGTTCTGAAGTCTTTTTGTCCTTGCTCTGTTTGACCTGTAGAGGTTACCTGAAGGCAACAGATCAAACAGGGAGTATCCAGGGTGCGACGCGTCTTTGATTGTGTTTTGTGCTCTGTTGAGGCAGTGGGAGCTGTGGAGGGTTTTGAGGGTGGGGGAGTGGGCAGCCAACAATCTTTTGGGCGGTGTTGATGACCTGCTGGAGAGCTTTCCTCTGAGTCACTGTACAGCTGCTGAATCAAGTATGTTAGCACACTTTCTATGGTGGCATGGTAAAAGGTCACCAGCAGTCTTTGGTCGATGTTATTCTTCCTGAGTAACCTCAGGAAATACAGTCTCTGCTGGGCCGTTTCAGCCGCTTAGTGGTGTTCGTACTCCAGGTTAAGCTCCATGTGAACTCCCAGGAAGCGAAAGCCTGTCACCCTCTCTGCACAGTCCCTGTTGATGAATAGTGGGCGCATGTCCGTCTTCTTCTTCCTGTAGTCTTTTGTCAGTTCTTTGGTCTTTGATATGTTTAGGAGGTGGTTGTCAGTCAAACACCATGTTGACAGCCATCCACCTCATCTCTGTAGGCAGTTTCGTCCCTGTCAGAGATGAGTCCCACCCCTGTGATGTCATCATCAAACTATGATTAAGTTGCTGTGGTGGACTTTTATATCTGGTGGTGTTGTCTGAATTTTATGACCAAATATCACTAAAATGAACCCATTAACCATCACCATTCTGTGTGTGATGGCAAAAAACACTGTCTGTAATAGACGCCTGTCTCTAATAAACACCGGGCCAGCTGCCAAATTTTGGAATAAACACCGGGGCTGTGAAAGCTTTACGGAAGCTTTTATACTTGGAAGCTTTACGGTAATACATTAAAAGGTTCAGGGCAAGGTCCTTCTGCATGACGTTTTGTTTGTGTCAAATCTTTTAAACAATAGCTCATTTCAAACCCTCAATGTGTGTGCATTTAGGAGCTAGTCATTCCTAAACCACAAATCATTTGATTTTATCAAATTATTCTATACCATATTGTTCAATGTTAGTTCACTTCTGTCTACGGTTGTTTTTAGGAAAGACTTTCTTCAAGTTAAGCAATTTCTGTATTTAAAGGGTTTATGCTTCTTTGGTCTGAGTTTATCCAACGTACGCAAGATGTCATTGTCCCAGAGCACAACTGTATCACAAATAAAAATGTATTTGCATTCCCAGTGGGCTGCATGGTGCCGTAGTGGTTAGCACTCTCACCTTGTAGCAAAAAGGTCCTGGTTCTAATCCCGACTGGGATCTTTCTGTGTTGAGTTTGCATGTTTTCTCTGCACAAGTGTGGGTTTTATCTGGGCACTCTGTCTTCCTCCCACAGTCCAGGGTGTTCCCTGTATCGTCCAGCTGTAGCTTGGCCATGGGGTCACTGGACTGTGAATTCTTGAACCTCATCTGTGTGTTTGTATGATTGGGCATCTATAATTGACCTGCATCACTTCGTACTTGACAGAATTTAAATCTATTTTCCCTGAGACTTTGTTCTTAATTTTCTGTTCCTCTAATGCATTTTAAAGTATAACTCAACAAACCTAAAAGGTTTGGAAGTATTGTGAGTTCAGGAGACTCACCACACCCCTTATCTTTCTCTGTCTCCCTGTTTTCCTGGGGAAATGGGATTGTTTAAATGAGGGAGTGTTTAAGCTGAGTGGACGAGGTGAGTGAAGGCTTTTTTGTTTAGCATGTGACGCACACAGCTCCTTCATTGACTGCACCCATCAAACATCGGGGTGTGTGTGTGTGTGTTGCAGGCCAAGTTGAGTTTTTCTGTTCATTTCTGCCCCTGATTTTGTTGCCTTTCCTCTGGACAGACAATGTCAGTGCTGACTGTTGTGACTGATTGAAGGCTGGCAGATACACAACAGACTTTCAGTCACGCTGATACACTTTATCCTCAGGGAGGATGATGATTCCACAGCATTTATCTGACCTCCTAACTCTTGCTTTATCGCTGTGATACCTTTTCCTCATCATTCATGTCACCTTCTCTTACCTCAGTCCTGGTCATTGTTGTTCTTTAAAGTCCAGGAAGTCTATGGGAAAGCCAAACTTCCTAGGAGGAGCCCTAGGATTGGTCTCATTTGTGAAGGTTTCTTCACAAATAATAATGACCGGATGAGAATTTTCCATCTTGTTCAGTGTGATGGATAGACAGGCAGGCGGCTGGTTCCACGTACAGCAGGTTTGTTGCACAGACAGGTTGACAGAGCAGGAGCCAGACCCGACTATATTCTCCGTAGAGCTAAGGTAGGGTGGGGCAGGCAGAGGTCAAACATGAGCAAAGCAGCTTTAGCGGTTAGGCTTTGGTAATGGGGTTCTAGTGTGGATTGGGGCATGCAGCAGACAAACAGTGTTAGGTACCTGAGTCGGAGCAGAATCAGGGACAGGTTAATAGAAGGTCAGGTTTTGGTAGAAATGCTTGGTAATGTGGTAGATGGAAATAGGACCAATGATAGGTACATTGCACACAAAGAGCAGGAGGCGGGAATCCACAAGTAAAATTTATTTTATTACAAAACTGCTAAAAACACCATAAAAGAGTCTTCAATAAAACACAGTAAACAAAAGTCGGGGAAAAGAAAATCATTTGCTGAGGCCCGGACCTACCAAGAAGTGGAGGTAAAAAAACCTAACCTACTCAGAGAATTGCCCCACTCACGTGAAGCAGAGCACACACTCAATTGGTGAATCCCTTCACCCAAAGCACAGCAATCCACACGGAGGAAGACCTCCACCTAAACCCTGACCAACACTCTGGTCCACTTTGGGGGAAGATTCAGCTCAACAAAATGAAGAAAAAAATGGTAAGATCAACAATATTTAATAAAGTTTCACATTGAACAATTTAGACAGAGAATTAGTTTACTTTCACCGCGCTGGACCAAACCAATGTCTCTTTTAAACAACAGGCATGGATGTGACTCCATGGATGGCCCAGAGTGATACAAATTTCTCCTTTTTTGTTCTCTCAAATGGATACACTGCACCCCTTAGGACATCCCCCTATGTGGATCAGTTATCAATGTGTTCAAACCCTGCTGCAAAAGCAGGCTTTGATTCTAAGTGGTTTATCCGAATCAGATGTGTTTCTGCAGCTGGATGCAGAAAAGCATTAGGGAGGGGTCAGAAGGTCAATCTTTGTTCTCTAAAAGGTTATAAAATGTATACAAAAAATACAGTATTTCAGTCAATTCTACAACACGTACATTTTTTGACAGGAAAATAAAGAATATTAAAACACTGTTTGAAGTACCATATTACAAATTTAAAACACAGCCTATTCATTTACTGCATGGGAATAATGTAGCACTAAAAACATGTGTTGGAAAGTGTTAAATAGTTTGAAACTTGTTCCTAGAAACTACAGAAAATCAAAAGTTGTTCATTTCAGGTGAACTTAAACAACAATTATCAATGAGTTCAGACCAGATATAGCAGGACAGATTTATGTTAGTAGTATTTATTCAGTGGCATCTTTTGTCCGAAAATGAAAACGTGAACTTGGTGTCTAAACCTTTTTCCATCACAAAGATTAACAGGGAGCAGATATCTTTAGCAGGACAGTCAATCCTACTCTAGTTGCACCTTTAACACACAAACAAAAAACAGAAGTTCTAGCACCGTCTATCCTGACAGCTACACCACAAACAGATAACATTGTTTTTGTTCTTCTTTCTTGTTTAAATGAAACTTGATTTTCCTGATGTTGACATCAGAAATAGGAGCATTCTCCAGACCTCACTAACCTTCTGTATGCCTGTGCAAGTATGAGGTCATTTGCTGGAGCTTTTTTTGAAAGTGGTGGGCCTCCAGATATCAGAGCCAACTTAAATATATGCAAACAAACAGTGCTCAAGATACCAGCAGAACACACACAGGAAAAGCGTGGCTTTTGGATGGACACACAAGTCTTGTGTCAGATCACCTGCTTACTGGCAAGCACATGTCCTTCTTGAGATTGATTTTTAGTTCTTTTGGTTTTATCGTATATCTTCCCACTGTCTTCAGCTGCTGGCCACTCATCTGTATCAAATCCTTCCCACCTTTTCTTCATCTTTGCTTCATCTTCCATTACACTGCCAGTCTTTTTCCACACAGGACTGTGTGACATGTGCTTCAGCAGACGGGGTGTGTAATATTCCAGCTGAGTTTAGGGGGCAGAGGTGGTGCAGGTGAAAAAAAATCCTCTCTGCCATCGCCATTTATGCAACCGTCATAACCTTCCTTTTAGGTCACCTCATACTAAACTCACTTTTATGACCTTTAAACCCTGTGAAAGTGGTACTTGGATCAAAAATGGACACGATGCCTATTCCTCTTGTTTGCCTTGCAACAGGAGCTCTGAAGTGGCACCAAGTCTACCTGGTGTGTAGTAGAAGTAATATTTAGGTCAAAAGTCATAGAAATTTGTTGATAAACTATGGATCTAATGCGTTTCCTTTTATTTGACCTTTTTCTTATGAGAGTTTAATGTTGTGTAACCAGTCTCAGAGTTAGATGCGCTGCTGGGAAGCTGTAGGATCATCCTGAGTAAACAAACATGTTTATTTCCAATTATAAAGAACTTATAGGATTACAAAGGTAAAACATGTTGCCAAGAGGCTCATTCGAAGAGATTTTCAAAATTGAAAGAGGATATGTTTTTACTTCCAGCAAGGTCGCTAGAGAAAGGGCTGAAGAAAGAGGAATATAAGGTCAGGAGGAGGACGAGAAGGCTAATGGTGACCATGTGAACATTATGCAAGTCTTTGTTGTTGGTTTGCTGGTAAGCAAAAAAAACCCAAAAAGACCTCCTTTGATAGTTTCCAACATAGACACCACAAATGTTACCATGTAGGCCTTGCAGTCCCAAACTGAGAGGAGAAGAAAGCAAATGACTTCCTGAGTTTGGCAGCAGAAGTGAAATGGGCAGAGAGTGCTGCTGAGCAGCTCAGCATGTGTTTTTGATATATTATCACTCACCTCAAAAACACACCACATATTTTACCCGTACATAGACAGAGGGAGATTGTGTTTCATGTGGGTTTGTGCGTACAAAGGAGGAGAAAACTTCTTCAGACCCGTCTTAGGTTCTCTCCTTTGTTTTGGGAAAGGTAACTACACTGCTATGTTGATTCTCTCACAAAAATCGAGGTTTGAAAGATATGCACAACAAAAAACCTTACATGTTGTGAGTGTAAAAGACTTTTGCATAAGGGTAGTCTAAATCAGTTTGATCGAACATGGAGTTCACATTTTCATGCTCAAAAAAGCTCACAAAAGTTGTGCAGTTTTCTCTTCTTTTTGGTATTACCCAAGTCAAAAACTGAGCAGGAAAGACAAAAAGGACAAAATTAAATCCAGCTTTGTCTTCTGACATCTCCCATCATTGTGCACCTGAACTTACTCAATACAAAAGCATTTATTCAAGCTTTTATGTGATTATAATGCTGCCATGCGATTAATATTAGGTGCCATTAATTAATCGTGGCCTGTAATTAATTAGTATAATTAATTGATTTAATCTCAAATATTTTAACCTTGTATATGCTGTGATAAGTCTCATTTTGAGGTATTTGCATTAACATTTGTGAGACTGTGGCACAGTAAAAGATCAAAATCAAACTAAAAAGCGGCTTTATGAAGTTTTTTTATTAGAATAGACATCCAACCTTTACTTTTACACCACCAAGGGGGAACTATTCCAGTCTCGAACAATTGAAAAAAATTCTGTAGGCCAGAATCCGGTCCAGAGTGCTCTGATGAAAAACATAAAAAAACAATAGGAACCCTTGTGAGTAATCCAAACAATTTTGACCACAACCTTTTTATTAATATCATAATTTATGTTGAGCCACTGTATTCTAAAGTTTATCAAAACAGCAAGACAGTAGAAAAGGGATGAGGGATTTTACCGTTTCCTTTAACCTGTTTGGTTCGTTTGATTCTTCTGAATACTGACATGAAGCAGAAGAGAAAGAGAGATAAGAAGAAAGAAATGAAACACGATGATGTGAGACATCGAGAGGATTCAACTAATTAGACTTTGTTTCTTTGAAACACATTTTTGCTTCATCATCTGGGCAAAAACATGCGGGAAGAGGCAAACTTTCCCTCTGAAATAAAGCTTTGTTTAGTTTCTCCTGACAGTCTCTTTCCTCAGGGAGGAAAGAGCGAGAGAGCAGAGCGCACTCACTGCGCTGGAACTGTTACCATGACAACGCCACGCACTGCCTTTAAATATTCAGCTTTCTGTGAAAAATGATTGTAAATTAAAAAAAACAACAAGAGTGAAGTTCTAATAATTTATACGACTTATACTTGTTATTTTTTTGTAAATGACCATGGTATGAGCGGAGTAATGTTCTCCCAGGTGCATTTTACTTTACTACTTCACTTTTATTTTGCGTTCACACTGAAGTGAACCACCCCAAGATTCCTTTGCAAGTAAACTAGAACCCAGCTTTTTAGGTAGAGGAAAGTTTGCTTCAGGTGAGCTTTCACACTGCTCTAAGCAGGGCAGGCTATGGGAAAACAATCTCTGGTGGGAGTCAAACAGGCCAGCTTGTGGGAGCACTACATTTCCAGCTCGGACCTGTCACCATTGACTGCAAAAGAGAATTGGAGTGAGTGACCCATCCTCCCTCTCGTTCCAAACAGGAAGTATACTTGCTGGTCCCAAAAAAGTTGAAATCCCCTAGACTTCTATTGAAAAATAAACAGCTATTACTCAGTCACTCTTATCTGTTAGAATAAACATTCTTGCTTTTTTCCCCTTCTTGTTAATATGATTATTTTTCATAATCTTCTTTCTGTTGTGCAAGTTTTTGAAGTTATAACTGACCAATCAGATGTCAAACATTCAACACATTTGATTGACAGATTTTTCCACATTTAGTGGTAGGGGTGTGGCCTTTCAACAAGCTCAGTCCTAAGTAGTGAGAGTGGTTATCACAGAAATGTTGACTCAGACCGACTCGGACCAATCACTGCTCACTGTAGTTGTCTGGCCCCAACATGGCAACGTTCTTACAACAAAAAAATGGGGACTGAATGAGTTAATTTGGTTAGAGACAGAAGTCAACCATTTTCTATGGATAAAGTCACACTCGATCAGTCCAGTTCTCTTATGGTCAATGCCAAAGACCCAAACAACAAGTCTGTACAGATACAGGGATCAAGCAGGTCAGCTCTGTGTCAGGAACCGCCCACCACACAAAACAACTCAACCCAACCTGCCATCTTATTTCATCCACCCCAGCCCCCCACCAACAATGATAAGTAATTCTCATGGATTATTGATTCAAAATCTACTGATTTCACAGTAATTCAGTAAACCAGCATTTCCAGTATTCTAGAAAGAATAGCAACATGTGTTAGCAGCAGGCCATTCACAGCATCAGCCATCACCATGCGCTCCTGATTACTCCAGATAACATGCCAAATCAGGAAGCCAAAACACTGAATACTCCCACTATTTCTCTTTAGTGTTAGCAAATAATAGATACATGGGCATCTGCATACTTGTGGTGTTACGACCCCAACATGGCTCAGGTCTAGGGGTAGACAAGATGGGGTCCCAACATAAAGAAATGCTAGGACACAAGAATTAAAACGAACACAGTTTATTAAATAAATGAAACTCTGGGTCCTGGAAACGAAAAAGCAAAATAATTCAAGTGCTGGTTTAAAACAAAATGATGAACCAAAGGGAACTGGAACCTTGGCCAAACATAACAAAAGGTCAGGGAGACAGCTGACCCAGCCATGCTGGCCGTCGGGGTCAGCAGCTCCCTGCTAAGGGCTGCCTAACCAAAACTACCTATAACAGAAACAAAGCCCGCAAACTAAGACTACCAAGGTCCCAAACCCAAATTAAAATAACAAAACCCAACAGTATAAGACTGTTGAGGAACCAAACCAGCACAAACCAGCACAAACCAGCACAAACCAGCACAAACCAGCACAAACCAGCACAAACCAGCACAAACCAGCACAAACCAGCACAAACCAGCACAAACCAGCACAAACCAGCACAAACCAGCACAAACCAGCACAAACCAGGCCTCCTGCTCTCGGCCCTCTTTGGTGTGGCCTTCTTGGTCTTAAATACCCGGCAGGTGCTGATTAGGATGATTGGCTTCACCTGCCGGGTGAGGCAGCATGACAGGATGTGGTGGCAGCAGCAGGGGGACGTAACAGTGGTCAGTTTGGGGACCCCAAGAAATAACCTCTTTACTGATCCACTTTAGACAAGGATCCAAATGTTTTTGAAAAGCATTTCAAAGCTGAAATCCCATTTAAATGTTGAAGAAATACATTTTGTATACATTAGAGCGCTAACCGCTGCACCATCGTGCAGCGGTTAGCGCTCTTGTCTCACAGCAAGAAGGCGCTGGCTTAAGCCCCCGCTGGGACCTTCCTGTGTGGAGTTTGCATGTTCTCCCCGTGCATGCATGGGTCCTCTCCAGGAAATCCAGGTCACAGCACAGTCCAAAAACATGCTGCATAGGAGTAGTGGTGACTTCAAATTGTCCCTATAGGTGTGTATTGGGTGTGTGTGTGTGTGTGTGTGTGTGGGTGTGGGTGTGTGTGTGTGTGTGTGTGTGTGTGTCAAACTGGCAACCATTCCAGGGTGTACCCTGCCTTTGCCCAACAGTGGCCAGGTTAAGCTCTGGCAGCCCCGTGACCCAGTCAAGGAATAAACCAGTTTAGAAAATGGATATATAGATTTTTACTATGAACAAGCATTGCATTTTTTGAATGCGCTAGTTTATTAGTCACTCTCTTCCTAGTAGGAAAAATGACGTTCTTCTGTCTTTTCTTTAACTTGTCAGGTTTTACTAGAAAAGGCAAAAGAAACAAATGCTTGCATGAAGAAACAAAACATTATCTTCCCACAGAAGAGTGACATCAATAAAGAAATCATTTCAAAGTTACCATGTTTTCTTCCTCCTTTTGCCTTTTCTCTCCTTTTCTCTCACTTTTCTCATTCTTGACTAACTATATTCATATTCTATATTTCATATTCTTTGTGCAGTTTTGAAATCAATGCAATATTGGTATCAAAACATTCAGCACATTCATGCCTATACAGTTGGTATTCATACATTTTTAAATTTTTTGTGCACTTTCTGTAAATTCTACATCTTGAAGTTCTTTTGCAACTTTAGCATTATGCCAATAGCTTTAGCATTTTCAGCAAATCCCTTCAACAATTACTGTAAATGTCTTCAGCATCTTCAGCAAACAGCATCAGCATCTTTAGTGACCACATTAAACAAAAAGCATTCACATTAACATTATCGCAAGTAATGCAACTTTTCTAGTTTATTTTCATTTTCAAAACATAAAAAATAACCATTTCTGATTAGAATATAAAATCTGGGTCACTTTCAAAATGTTTCCAGTTTTTTCCATGACTCCATATTCTTTGTATGTTCAGGACTGTTCTGATGCATCTTGAGGATTAAAGGACTTTTGTTTTATTTAGAGGAATACCTCAGCCATCCTCCTTTAATCCCCTCCCCATGAGGTAATCTTCTGAAAAAATAATGGTGATGATGGCAACTCCTTCCATTTTGGTTTTCTGTGGCACAAACACTACCGCACAGTAGTGCCAAGGTATGTTCCTCCTGCCAGATTTGTTTCCTCTGTCTCTGGCATTGTTGATTTGTTTAACACTCATATTTTGTCCCAAAACGTGTTAAAAGAAGGTGGATTTTTACGATATACTTTATTCTGGAGCTTTTGAGAGTTTGTAATATTTGTATTTTTTCCATGTATTCTACATAAAACATTGACAGCTTTTTGTGTAAAAAAAAAAAGAAAACCACACCTTTGTTTGGCTAATTCAAGATAAAAACGTGATTCATGAAAGTGACTTTGTTGTGAAAGAATTTAACAATGGCCAATGAATAAACAGCTGTTGATTCTATTGTAAATTATTGGGGGCACAGTTTCTGGCAGACTGGATCTGCGGCTTAACAGAAACTCTGCCTTCTCTCATTGTTCTAAGTAGAATATGTGCAAAAAAACTAGATCGCGTCAGGACGAATGTCAAAGAGCAAAGCCGGTTTTAACAGAAGCATCTCCAGTGTTACAGGTTTGAAACTAGACCACCGGTTTAATTAGACTTTTTCGATCAAAAACAACAATATTTTACAAACAAAATGCAGCGGCAGCCGGGGGTTGGGGGGCAGGGGGTGTTTCCAATTAAAAGTAATGTAAATAAAACAGACAAACCTCTGCTTTGAGCCCGTTTTTCTTCCTCCTTTTTTCCCTGAGAGCTTTTCTTGATGCTTTTTCATTCGTTAAGTTTTACAGAAGTACTAACAGCAGCAGCCCCCCCCCCCCCCCCCCCACACACACACACACACACATTCCACCTAGCTCACATAGCAGCAGCGTCTAAGCTAGTAACAGGGGTAAGAAGGGACACCACTCCAGGAGGAGGGGCCCTTGGCAGCTGGCTAGTTGCCTATGTCCAGGGCCGGCCCTGGTTGACTTGTATGTGAAACTAAGTGACTAAGATTAGACTAAAGGACTAAGATTCATAACTCACTCGATGTGGAAATCAAAATTATCTTCTGTGCCCAACCCACAAATTACATTTCCAAAAACTGTCACTATGACCACAATGTCTTAACGGTCTTGCACCTAATTGTTTTTCTGATCACTTAGTAAAATATGACCGTTCGCAGACCCTGAGTTCCTTCAGTACTGGTTAGCTAGCCATTGCCATTATAGTAAAAGACCCAAACCTACTGAGTAGCATCTTGTCTACACTTTTGCCCTCATCAATGGAACAGCCAAGATGACCAAAGGGCTACAAAGAGCAAGGATATTTTGGAGAAAAGCATTAAAACCCATCTCTTTAATTTGGCTTTTAACAAATTTTATTTCTTCATTATTCATCATCATCTTCTAAACCGTTTTATCTCTTTCGGGGTCACGGTGCTGCCGGAGCCTAACCCGGCCACTCATGGACGAAGGCAGGGGACACCCCTGCCAGTCTGTCGCAGGGGCCACAATCACACACCCATGCACACTCACATCCACACCTAGGGACAATTTAGAATGACCAATGAACCTGTGAATCATGTTTTTGGATGGTGGGAGAAAGCCGGAGTCCCCGGAGAAAACCCACACATGCATGAGGAGAACATGCAAACTCCACACAGAAAGGTCCCCCATCGGTGACACTGTTTCAGCTCCCCCAGCCGGGACTTGAACCGGGGCTTATTGCTGTGAGGCAAGAGCGCTAACCACTGCGCCACCATGCAGCCCTTTTTTTGTAAACCATATTTTATGATTTTACACATAGTTAGGCCTATTAATTATCAGGTGTTAGCCTGATGCTGAATGTTTACCTCCATCATTTAAAGAAGTGGAAGGTGTATGAGGAGGGGCGGGGCTGTCTTTAAAATGTTATGTTTATGGGTTTTGTTTTGTTTTTGGGGTACATCACTGTGTTATGTGGGGAAAGAGTTATATTAATAGAGATTGATCTTGATTTAAGTCCAACAGTTTAAATAAGTTGAGACTAGCTGTTGGACTTTGAACACATGCTGGAACAGAGCCAGCATCTTGTCCGCTTGACAACACTCGAGCTCCATCTCCTCTCAGAGAAACCCATCATCACTTTATACTAACTCTAACAGGGACTTCTCAGAAATCAGAGCGCTGTGTTTCTCTTTCCTCCTCTATCTGCACTCTCTTCTATCCTTCTCCTCCTTCCATTATACATTCTCTGACTCAGAGTTCAGTTAAAGTGAGAGGGTTCCATTAACTCATAATCAGTGAAGAAATGTGTGGATTCTGTTGATATTAAAACAAAAAGCACATTTTGTGAAGCTGATTAACTTTAACATCTTTTCTCGTGCCTGAAAAAGTCTCAGTGTTGTGTTTCTCATCAGCTGCACTTAGAACAGGCACAAGCAAACACAAGTGCAGTGAAAGGAAATGGGAAGAAGTATTGATCTCTCAACCATTAAAAAATTACTTTGACTGCATCCTGTTCTGCAGGAAGCAGATGCCTAACTTTAAGGAGTGGCTTTGGTTGCTGTGTGGAGAGTTGCTGACGACTGAGCACAGACACTGTTTTTAAATCTGGTCTGAGTGACATGCATGCTGAGTGAAAGATAAGAAAATCCCCCTCAACTGTCTCACTATAAGAAGAGGCAGATGCTACAAGCAGACTACATCTTGTTAAACAACAAGCACTCATACTTTCAGAGGAATGAGCCTTTGACAGCCCCTCCTACTATAATGAGGCTATAAACAGAGTGATTGGCAGACCCAGTTAAGAGGAAACCTCAGTCTTTGTCCCCACATTCTCCAGCTGCTCTGTGGCAACACGCAGAATAGACTGGAAACAATTAATGTAGAATTAGTTTAAGCCTGTTGGTTTTGTGTGTCATCAATGGGATGTATCCTTTGCACAAAAGAGTTAATTTTCATTATATGGAAATCATCAGCACTTCAATGGCCAAAAATGCATTGGACCAGGCCACAATGTCATTTTCTTTTGACTAAGCTTTAAATTTTGGTTACCAGTGTCTTTGAAATTATTTCATTCAAAATAAAGGTTTTGGGGAAATAAATTTGAACAGTGAAGCTAAACTGTGTTCAAAAGCATTTGCTTGTTGCTTGGATGATTGGCCCATTAGCAAAACTTGACACAACTTTTTGCTTTATCAGCTCAGAGACTTCAGGCAAAGTTTCAGGGTCTAACAGCATCCGGTGCAGTTTTCCACGGCTTCAAAGCTGTTCATTTGACAGGACTCTTGAAGCCTCCATTTCACCCAATGGGCAGTGTGACACAATTCCCTTTGTTCAACAAATGAATTTACACTTTCTTTCAGGTTGATTGTATTTATGGAAATTGTTACATTTAACATTGAACAGCAAAATTGTTTTACATGTGTCTCAGCACATATATAAAGGTACATTGTCAGGGTATATGGTGTCATTTTACAAATTAATGGGATCACTTACGTTTACAATGTATTTTGAAAGTCAGTTTTTTTGTCATTCATGTGTTTCATGTATATCAATTAAGATGTAATGTTTGTTTCTCCCAGTATATTCAATTTTTAAAAGACTCTAAATTAGGGCTGGGTGATAATTGTTTTTATATAATAATATTGTTTTTGTCAAATCAGAAAATAACGATATACAGTGGGTATGGAAAGTATTCAGACCCCCTCAAATTATTCACTCTTTGCTTTATTACAGCCATTTTCTAAAATCATTGAAGTTCATTTTTTCCTCATTAATGTACACACAGCACCCCATATTAACAACAAAACACAGAATTTTTGACATTTTTGCAGATTTCTAAAAAAAGCAAAACTGAAATATCACATGGTCCTAAGTATTCAGACCCTTTGCTGTGACACTCATATATTGAACTCAGGTTCTGTCCATTTCTTCTGACCATCCTTGAGATGGTTCTACACCTTCATTTGAGTCCAGCTGTGTTTGATTCTACTGATTGGACTTGATTAGGAAAGTCACACACCTGTCTATATAAGACCTTCCAGCTCACAGTGATGTCAGAGCAAATGAGAATCATGAGGTCAAAGGAACTGCCTGAAGAGCTCAGAGACAGAATTGTAGCAAAGCACAGATCTGGACAAGGTTACAAAACAATACCTGCTGCACTTAAGGTTTCTAAGAGCACAGTGGTCTCCATAATCCTTAAATGGAAGATGTTCAGGACGACCAGAACTCTTCCTAGAGCCGTCCGTCCAAACTGAGCTATCGGGGGAGAAGAGCCTTGATAAGAGAGTTAAAGAAGAACCCAAAGATCTCTGTGGCTGAGCTCCAGAGATGCAGTCGGGAGAAAGTTGTAGAAAGTCAACCATCACTGCAGCCTTCCACCAGTCGGGGCTTTATGGCAGAGTGGTCCAACGGAAGCCTCTCCTCAGTGCAAAACACATGAAAGCCTGAATGGAGTTTGTTAAAAAACACCTGAAGGACTCCAAGATGGTGAGAAATAAGATTCTCTGGTCTGATGAGACCAAGATAGAACTTTTTGGCCTTAATTCTAAGCTGTATGTGTGGAGAAAAGCAGGTACAGCTCATCATCTGTTCAATACAATCCCAACAGTGAAGCATGGTGGTGGCAGCATCATAACCAAGGAGTGGCTTCACAACAACTCTGTGACTGTTCTTGAATGTTCCAGCCAGAGCCCTGACTTAAACCCAATGGAGCATCTCTGGAGAGACCTGAACATGGACGTTCACCAACGTTTACCATCCAATCTGACAGAACTGGAGAGGATCTGAAGGAGGAATGACAGAGGATCCCAAATCCAGGAGTGAAAAACTTGTTGCATCTTTCCCAAAAAGACTCATGGCTGTATTAGATCAAAAGGTGCTGCTACTAAATACTGAGCAAAGGGTCTGAATACTTTATCTGATATTTCAGTTTTTCTTTTTTAATCTGCAAAAATGTCAAATTCTGTGTTTTTTTTTTTTTTTTTTTTTGTAATGTAACAAAAAGTGAAAAATTGAAGGGGGTCTGAATACTTTGCATACCCACTGTAAATCACAATATAAACCAAATAATTATAAACTGTAAATTCGAACGCTCTGTGGCTCATTAGAGAAATGTGTAATCATCAGCAGGTTGTTTAGATTTAATATTGATTTCCTGTCATACTTTAAACATGGTAGATGCACTGAAGGAAAATGAGGCAACAGTTTTTTCCCCCCAGAAAACAAAAAAAGTCATAAATATTACAAACTAAACTGAAAATGAAAGCAAAATCTTGCAAGTTTCAAAAGAGAACATGAATAAAACAGAACAATAAACTGCTTCATCGGTTCCATTTAAAAACAAAGCCTTAATTCTACAAATACATTCTAATGTTTTTAAGTTTTCCAAAACAAACATCAAACTAACAACATTTCTATCAACATTCTATTAATAATCTAGAAACTAAAAGCAAATTCTCTGAACTTTGTTGTTTTTCTGGAGAATTCTGGTTTATTTCAGTCTGAGATTGAACATGCTCGGTGGAACTGCTTCAGGTGATAAAAAGGTTGGTTGTCCCATTTTTAGAAGAAACATGCCTTCTGCACAATTTACAGTGCATTTTACTCTGTTTTTGTCTGATTTTAAATAACTAAAATACCTCCACTGTAACAATGAGTCAAAGGCAGTTGGATCTATCTGCAGTGTTTTATGAGGAGAACACAGAGCCAGCGTTAATCAGGAGGCGGTGGTCAGGCAGGCGTGGGTCAGAGAATGTAGGCCCAAGAAGAGGACTGCTCAGAATTGCCATAGAAGAACAATGCTTCACACTGAGCAGAGCTGAGGAGCTGACTAAATACTGTGGTGGATGGTGGATGAAGAGAAACAGCTGAGGGACTTCTGGCAGTGGCTGCAGGGGTTGCTGGGTGGTGTAGTGAACTTGGAGCAGTCAGTACTCTGGAGACTGTGTGTGCAGGCCACCAGAGGGGAAGACAGAGGACCACCGCCTGACATCTACACAGGGGCCAATATGTAATTTTTTAAACACTGGCCAATTTGGCCCATTTGATTAAGAAAAAAACTCTAACCAAATCAGCCAAATTCTAACACTATTTTACACAGAAATTCCTTAGGCCTTTTACTTTTTTAAAAATGTTCTTTTTTATTTTTGAGGAAAATGAAACAGCATCAAAGTAATTTAAAAATGATATGAAGACGTCTTTACTGTCATCTAACTGTCAACTCAAAATCAAACATGCTGAGAAATCAAGGCCAGATTCAAACATTTCTTAATTCTACCACCAGGTGATCACATTTTAATATAAATCATGTAGTAACCACAGGACTGTGTCTTGCCTCACGTTTGTTTGTTTACCTCATGAGGTGGAGAAAAAGAACACAAAAGGAAATTCACCAGAAGAAAAGCTAATAGACATTCATAAATTTACACAAACTTTTTCTCTCCATGTGGTGACTAACCCTCTAACTTTTACTTGCCAAAGAGGAGAAAATGCTTGCAAGTGACGAGTGTTAATTTCAGACCCTTTAGACCCACAATAGTCTCATTTTACCATCGGCAAAAGGATCGCCCTATTGATAGCTATCGCTTTATCGCCCAGCCCTACTCTAATACAACAGGGTTGCTATATCATTGGTTTTGGTCATTTTAGACCAAAAGCAACATGGTCAGAACAACTGCATAGAGAGAGAGCTTGGTTTGTCCTGCACGATCAGGCCAAAAAAAAAAAAAAATCACACACACAAACGAGCTCAGCAGGCATTTACCACAGGTGAGCTGCTACTATCTTGTTTAACGGTAGCTGTAAGAGAAGGGATGTGGCTCTGATATATGGAAATCATCAGACTCAACAGTCTTACCGCAAATCAGTTATTTTTCACATCTGCAGATTATTTTCTAAATGGTGCTTCTGTTAACACTAACACTCTAACATTCAAATACACACTATCTTTGATCTTAGCTGACACTAGTTGAGTTTCAGGTGGCTGACTGCATGGGTACATTTCCCAGTGTAGAGGCCCACATCTGTCACCCTGTCTCTGCCTGTAGGTGAAGCCGCAGGAGCTCATACTGCTATAGAAATCTGTTTGAGTGTGAATGAAGGATTGTAGGTTTGTGGCCACAGCTGCACCAAACAGGCAAGAGAAACAGGACGCTACCCAGCTGGGCTTGAGCCCCATTCCTCAGACAGACTCTGAACTGTCAGCTATAGCTGTCAGAGCCATGGAAGCAGATATTTGCCACTCTGTCTCTACCCCGCTCTTCCTGAAAGCAGCCGGATGTTTCAAAATAGATGCCCTTTCAGTCATGACGTGGAAATAAAGATGTGACTCACAGTTGCAGGAAGTCAGTGGCTAAATACTAAAACAAATTACTCAATAATGTGAAGTCAAATATAGAGATAAAGAAGAATAAGACCATAGCTAGAATGTGTATCATCAGCAATGACTGCTAAAGAGATGGAGGTGAGATGCAGTTGAGCCAATTCATATCATGAGGTGGTTTTGGCAGGATCACCCTTTTTCTATTTTACACATTTTTATTAACATGTACTGTTAAGTGATACATATGAAAAATACATTTCAATTCTTTTTTATATGACACATTACTGTAACCCCTCCATGAACCACCACTTTAATGTGGTGAAGGCGTTTGAGTGCTCGAGTGATCCCAGGAGCTACGCTGTCTGGGGCTTCGGCTCCTGGTGGGTCTCCCATGAAAGACAGGTCCTGGGTGACGAGCCAGACAAAGAGCGGTTCACAAACTCCTTCATGAGAAGAAACACAATAGATCCAGTTGCGTCGCCGGATTGGCGTTACAGGGGCCTCATCTTGGAGTCAGGCCTGGGTTTGGTGCTCGTGGTGGCCGGGGTTCCTCCCACGGGCCCGGTCGGGTAAAACCCGAATGATCGAGGTGGGATCACTCCCCAGTGGGCCCAGCACCTGCAGGAGAGCTCAGAAGGGGCCGGTGCGATGTGTTTTGGGTGGCAGTCGAGGGCGAGTGCCTTGGCGGCCTGAACTCCGGTCATGGAACTTGGCTTTTGGGACATGGAATGTTACCTCTCTGGGAGGGAAGGAGCCTGAGCTTGTGCGAGAGGTTGAGAGGTACCGGCTAGATATAGTTGGGCTCACCTCTACGCACAGTCTGGGTTCTAAAACTCAGTCCCTCGAGAGGGGTTGGATTCTCTACCTTTCTGGAGTTGCACATGGTGAGAGGCGGCGGGCTGGGGTGGGCTTACTCGTGAGCCCCCAGCTTAGTTGCCAAGTGTTGGAGTTCACCCCGGTCGACGAGAGAATTGCGTCCCTCTGCCTTCGGGTTGGGGACAGGTCTCTGACTGTGGTTTCGGCTTACGGGCCGAACAGCAGTTCAGAGTACCCGGCTTTCTTGGTGTCTTTCGGAGGGGTACTGGAAAGCGCCCCAACGGGGGACTCCATTGTCCTCCAGGGTGACTTCACTGCCCACGTGGGCAACGACAGTAGCACCTGGAGGGGTGTGATTGGTAGGAACGGCTTCCCTGATCTGAGCCTGAGTGGTGTTTTCTTGTTGGACTTCTGTGCTAGTCATAGTTTGTCCATAACAAACACCATGTTTGAGCACAAGGGTGTCCATCAATACACATGACATCAGGACACCCTCGGCAGGAGATCAAAGATTGACTTTGTAGTCGTTTCAGGTGACCTCCGGCCGTGTGTTTTGGACACTTTGGTAAAGAGAGGGGCAGAGCTGTCCACTGATCACCTGGTGGTGAGTTGGATTCGTTGGCGGGGAAGGAGGCCGGAAAGACTTGGCAGAACCAAACGTACTGTGAGGGTCTGCTGAGAACATCAGGGAAGTCTTTAACTCCCACATCCAGGAGAGCTTCAAACAGGTACCGAGGGAGGCTGGTAACACTGAGTCTGAATGGACCATGTTCTCCACCTCCATTGTCTCTCCTACTGTTCGGAGTTGTGGTCCCAAGGTCTGTGGTGCCTCTTGTGGCAGCAACCCCCGAACCCGTTGTGTGGACACCGGAAGTAAGGGATGCCGTCAAGCTGAAGAAGGAGTCCTATCAGGTCTGGCTGGCTTGTGGGACTTCAGAGGCAGCTGACAGGTATCAGCAGTCTAAGCGAGCTGCGGCTCAGGCTGTAGTAGAGGCAAAAACTCGGTCCTGGGAGGAGTTCAATGAGGCCATGGAGAAGGACTATGGGTTGGCCTCAAAGAGGTTCTGGCAAACCGTTCGGTGCCTCAGGAGGGGGAAGCAGTTTTCTGCAAGCACCGTTTTCAGTGCAGGTGGGGAGCTGCTGACTTCAACTGGGGACATTGTTGGGTGGTGGACGGAATACTTCGAGGATCTCCTCAATCCTGCTGACACGCCTTCTGTTGAGAAAGTAGAGGCTGAGAGCCTTGGGGTGGGGCTGTCCATTACCCAAGCTGAAGTCACAGAGGTAGTCAACGAGCTCCTCAGTGGCAAGGCACCGGGATTGGACGAGGTCCGCCCTGAGTACCACAAGTCTCTGGATGCTGTGGGAGTGTCTTGGCTGACACGTCTCTGCAGCATTGCGTGGCAGTCGGGAACAGTACCACTGGACTGGCAGACAGGGGTGGTGGTTCACCTTTTTAAGGACCGGAGGGTGTGTTCCAACTACCGGGGAATCACACTCCTCAGCCTCCCTGGGAAAGTTTATGCCAGGGTACTGGAGAGGAGAGTAGGGCCAATAGTCAAACCTCAGATCCAAGAACAACAATGTGGTTTCCGTCCTGGCCGTGGAACTGTGGATCAGCTCTATACCCTGTCCAGGGTGCTGGAGGGTTCGTAGGAGTTCGCTCATCCTGTCCATATGTGTTTTTTGCAGATGATGTTGTCCTGTTGGACCTCCAGCATGCATTGGAACGGTTTGCAGCCAAGTGTGAAGCAGCTGGGATGAAGATCAGTCTGAGGCCATGCTTCTCGACTGAAGAAAGGTGGTTTGCCCTCTCTGGGTGGGTGGACTGCTCCTTCCTCAATTCAATTCAATTTTATTTCTATAGCCCAATATCACAGCCATAGCCGTCTCATTGGACTGATATCAGTATATTGCAAGAAACAACAAAAAAATCAAACATGTAAAAGAAACCAATTGCTGTTTGTTAAACAGACTAAGCTGAACAAACATCTCTGTCCTTACACCCTCCTTCTCGGTGAGGAAAAACTCATTAAAAAAAACCCCATTAAAATCTTTTTTGGGGGGAAAAACTAAGAAACCTCAGGGTTTCCCACATGAAGGAGAGATCCTCAACCCTGAACGGACAGGTGATGTACCAGAACTATTAAAGAAAAGTGAGCTTAATTAATTCTATAACTACACGGTTGAATAACAAGTTTATGTCTAATAAACAAACATGTCTAGATAAACAGCTACAAGTTAAGATAACAGCTAAGTATTAAATAAACAAAGACATGTTTGAATAGTGTAGCAGATGGACTTCATCCAGCTGGAGTTCCAGCTGGGGTTGCTGGAAGAACCAGAGTGAGGTCACGGCCAAAGACGGGAGCACAGGAGGAGTGGAAGAGTTTAAGTATCTTGGGGTCTTGTTCACGAGTGAGGGAAGATCGGAGCGTGAGATCGACAGGCGAATAGGTAGTGCGTCCACCGTCATGCGGTCGCTGTACCGGTCCGTCGTGGTGAAGAGAGAGCTAAGCCAGAAAGCAAGGCTCTCAATTTACCGGTTGATCTACACTCCAATACTCACCTATGGTCATAAGCTCTGGTCATGACCGAAAGAACAAGGTCTCAGATCCAAGCAGCTGAAATGAGCTTCCTCTGTAGGGTGACTGGGCACTCACTTAGAGATCAATCAATCAATCTTTATTTATATAGCACTTTTCATGTAAAACATAACACAAAGTGCGATACACAAAATAAAAAAAAAAAATAAAAAAAATAATAATGATACCTAATAAAAAAATAAAAAACAAATAATAATATAAAAATAAACATAAATGAACATAAAGTCCCCTCCCTCAGATCCGTACACAACCCCCACCCCTTTCAGAGCTCTCACCCCCTAACTGATTGGCAGACTGGCAATGAGAAACAGGCTGAGCATGACGGTTTGTTTTTAGAAACGCTAATAGTTGGGACCTCTCTCTCTGTGAGTAGCGGCACAGCCAACCAAACGCAGCGACACAAGCAGGGACCCGCCTCACCACAGCTAGGCAGCGATGCAGTTCCCCATCCAGAGCCGCCACGGATGAACTGCAGCCGACCCAGAGAGAGAGAACCCAACCGAGGAAGCACCGGTAACAAGATTGAAATTAAATTAAATTAAAAAGTCAACATATTGATAAAAGCAAATAACCAACAATAAAACATTATAATGAGGAATTTATAATAAATTAATAATTTATTTGTAAATTGATAAAATATTATAAAATAGATAATAGATAAATAGGTAAAAAGATACAAAGTAAAAATTATATAAAAGCCAGGTTAAAAAGGTGGGTCTTGAGCCTTTTCTTAAAAACATCTATGCTCTCTGCAGCTCTTAGATCCTCTGGCAGACCGTTCCACAAACGAGGGCCATAATACTGAAAGGATGCCTCTCCATAAGTTTTGGTTTTTACAGCTGGAATGGTTAGAAGACCAGTGCCAGAGGATCTCAGGGTCCGCGAGGGTTCATATTTAACTAAAAGGTCAGAGAGATGAGAAGGCGCAAGACCGTTAAGACATTTAAAAACCATTAAAAGTATCTTAAGATATAGGGAGATAGGGAGGAGCTCAGAGTAGAGCCTCTTCTCCTCCACATTGAGAGGAGCCAGTAGAGGTCGCTCGAGCATTTGGTTCGGATGCCCCCTGGATGCCTCCCTAGGGAGGTGTTCCGGGCATGTCCCTCTGGGAGGAGGCCCCGGGGAAGACTCAGAACACGCTGGAAAGACTATGCATTTCGGCTGGCCTGGGACACCTCGGGGTCCCCCCAGAGGAGCTGGAGGAAGTGACCGGGGATAGGGAAGTCTAAGCATCTTTACTTAGACTGCTGCCCCCGAGACCCGGTCCCAGATAAGCGGAAGAAAATGGATGGATGGATGGATGGATGGACGGACATTATTGTAAATACAAAATCCAACTGAAGAAACAAAACACCAGTTGAGGAACAAAAACCATAACAACCACCCGACTCCATTTCATCAGGCAGAAAACAGAAGAGAGAAAAAACATTGTCAAAAATTTGTATATAAGATATCATCAGGCAAAGACTCAAATGCTAACAGCTCGAGAGTTTTAAAATAATCAATAAAATGTTTCAATTTCTTGTCAAATTTGACTGTGCATCATTTTAAAGTATTTTTGATTTTCTCTCACAAAGAAATAACATATCTCTAAATTACTGGGAAATTAAGGCATATTTGGAAAATTCACCACCATGAATAACAATCAGAGATGTCTTGCCATTAGCAACGTGAAAGCCATTATCCTTCTGTGTGTGACTCCTTACAACTTTCCATTTTCACCGCAACTTCATTGGGACTTTGACCGGATGACAACGTTGCTTAAGCCCTCTTTCTTTTGTTATCTTTGAACTGTGTGTGAATAGTCAATACAAACAGGGGATAGAGGGGCCCGTCACAAGCACGACACAAAAACATAAAGACAATGAGTGAAAGTATTTCACTTGTATTGATAATGCAAAAGAAGAGTGTAGTACAGTGGACCAGAAGGTTCACAACACAAGACTTTAAATTTGCAACACAACACAATTGGTCACACACGAGAAAATGAACTCACAACACATTATGTCAAAACAGAAGAATACCTGCAACGGAAGTTTGACCTGCAACGGAAGTTTGACCTGCAACGGAAGTTTGACCTGCAACGGAAGTTTGACTCACAACGGAAGTTTGACCTGCAACGGAAGTTTGACCTGCAACGGAAGTTTGACCTACAATGGAAGTTTGACCTGCAACGGAAGTTTGACTTACAACGGAAGTTTGACTCACAACGGAAGTTTGACTTACAACGGAAGTTTGACGTACAACGGAAGTTTGACCTGCAACGGAAGTTTGACCTGCAACGGAAGTTTGACCTGCAACGGAAGCTTGACTTACAACGGAAGTTTGACTTACAACGGAAGTTTGACTTACAACGGGAGTTTGACCTGCAACGGAAGTTTGACCTGCAACGGAAGTTTGACTTACAACGGAAGTTTGACCTGCAACGGAAGTTTGACTCACAACGGAAGTTTGACTTACAACGGAAGTTTGACCTGCAACGGAAGTTTGACTTACAACGGAAGTTTGACGTACAACGGAAGTTTGACCTGCAACGGAAGTTTGACTTACAACGGAAGTTTGACTCACAACGGAAGTTTGACCTGCAACGGAAGTTTGACCTGCAACGGAAGTTTGACTTACAACGGAAGTTTGACCTGCAACGGAAGTTTGACTCACAACGGAAGTTTGACTTACAACGGAAGTTTGACGTACAACGGAAGTTTGACCTGCAACGGAAGTTTGACCTGCAACGGAAGTTTGACTTACAACGGAAGTTTGACTCACAACGGAAGTTTGACCTGCAACGGAAGTTTGACTTAAAACGGAAGTTTGACTCACAACGGAAGTTTGACCTGCAACGGAAGTTTGACCTGCAACGGAAGTTTGACCTGCAACGGAAGTTTGACCTACAATGGAAGTTTGACCTGCAACGGAAGTTTGACCTGCAACGGAAGTTTGACCTGCAACGGAAGTTTGACTTAAAACGGAAGTTTGACTCACAACGGAAGTTTGACCTGCAACGGAAGTTTGACCTGCAACGGAATTTTGACTTACAACGGAAGTTTGACCTGCAACGGAAGTTTGACTCACAACGGAAGTTTGACTTACAACGGAAGTTTGACTCACAACGGAAGTTTGACCTGCAACGGAAGTTTGACTTAAAACGGAAGTTTGACTTAAAACGGAAGTTTGACCTGCAACGGAAGTTTGACCTGCAACGGAAGTTTGACTTACAACGGAAGTTTGACTCACAACTGAAGTTTGACTCGCAACGGAAGTTTGACCTGCAACGGAAGTTTGACTTACAACGGAAGTTTAACCTGCAACGGAAGTTTGACTCACAACGGAAGTTTGACTTACAACGGAAGTTTGACTCACAACTGAAGTTTGACTCGCAACGGAAGTTTGACCTGCAACGGAAGTTTGACTCACAACTGAAGTTTGACTCGCAACGGAAGTTTGACCTGCAACGGAAGTTTGACTTACAACGGAAGTTTAACCTGCAACGGAAGTTTGACTCACAACGGAAGTTTGACTTACAACTGAAGTTTGACTTACAACTGAAGTTTGACTTACAACGGAAGTTTGACCTGCAACGGAAGTTTGACCTGCAACGGAAGTTTGACTTACAACGGAAGTTTGACTCACAACTGAAGTTTGACTCGCAACGGAAGTTTGACCTGCAACGGAAGTTTGACCTACAACGGAAGTTTAACCTGCAACGGAAGTTTGACTTACAACTGAAGTTTGACTTACAACTGAAGTTTGACTTACAACGGAAGTTTGACCTGCAACGGAGGTTTGACTTACAACTGAAGTTTGACTTACAACGGAAGTTTGACTTACAACGGAAGTTTGACCTGCTACGGAAATGGCACTGCTTTTATTCTGAAATTTCCATTGGTAACACTAACACTACGCACTAAAACATTTTGCAGTACTTATGTTATGTGGATTGATATACATTACTGGCTGGGCCTTTGCCTATTTGCTGCCTTAAACAGTGTCATGCAGTCACCATTGCATTGAGTAACATCAATGGAACGCTGCTGTTCTAGTGGAGGACAGGCAGACATCAACCACAAAAATTGGACTAGCTTCCTCATTTCTAAAGCCATTTTCACAAAACATGACTCAAATCAAAGCTTGGAAAAATGTTAATTCCGTGGTATATTTAAGTATATTATATCATGCATCAAATCATTGATCCAACAATAATAAAATAAATAAATAAATAAATTGACAATAACCCAAACTAGCACGCTACTTGCTAGCACCCAGTTTAGCACAAACTTCACACTTCCCAGCCAATCTTTCTCTATTAAAATGCTATTCCTATCATGTGATGATTCCTCTTGATCAAATTATTTTTTTTGTCATGGTTTTTGCAGTTGATTGCAAAACATTCTGTCCCCTCTTGTGATTTGTTGCGTACTTATTCGGACCGCCTGTGTTCTTCACTCTAGAAGACTCAATGCATAGTAATGTTGCATGTCTGCTGGGTCGGATGTCACGTGGCGGCCAATCCATTAAAATTTATCAATGGTTAATAGTGGGTTTTGTGTCACTTTCACTAGTGCTAGAAACCATAATAGGTAACACTTTCTATTAAGATTCTATTAAGCTTTGTTAACACATGAACAAGAATTATTATTGCTCTTATAGGATGTTAGAAAGACATTTATTAGTACAAAAAGCCTAATAAGGTTTATGAGATAGCTTAGTTAACACATGAGCAAGCATTATTAACATGTCTATAGGATGATTTTGATACAATTATTGACATTATAGATGTCTAACAAATTGTTAATAATCTTAATAAAACTCATGAACAAACCTTGTTCACAGATTAACAAGCATTATTCATGTGTCCACAGTTCCAGTAAGACATTTAATAGCATTACAGATGTCTCACACAGACCTGTGTGTTAATAAGCTTAACAAGATTCATTAACAAACTTTATTAACACATTAATGAGCAATATTCATGTGTTAGATGCTAGTAAAATATTTATAAAATATTTATTGCAAATACCTGATATGTTAATAAGATTAATTAACTTCTAAAGTCAGACCATTGTCTTCAAAGTCCATGTTAATAAACTGATTACTGTCAAGGTTTGTCGGGCGGACACAAATGCAGACAGGGATCGGAAATGCAAAAATCTCGTATTTATTGCAAACAAGAAACTCTCAATAAACACGAGAAGCAACAAAACGATCCGACAACTAGTGCAGGGGAGACGAAGACTTATAACAAGGAGGAAGGGATGAGGTAAGTGGAAACAGGTGTGACTATCAAGAGGGAAAACACACACACTGGGGAGAGAACACAGGAAGTACGACCCATAACAAAATAAAACCGGAAGTGGAGACCAAAACACAACTCAAACTAAAGCGGGGTAAAAACCCCACAATTACTAGCTTAACACATGTATTAACTAATATTAACTAATTTTGTTAACAGTTTATTGAGTGTAGGATAAAGTGCGGGATATTTTACCACAAATAATCACTAAGCATAAAGCTTGTAAAAAGTACTTTAAATATAACATTGAAAAAGAAACATTTACAAGCATTCTGTAAAAATAAAATACTAATTATAAAACAGTTTGTAATATGAACTCGAGATTATCACTTTTAAACTTTAGTTTATTAAAAACTACCAATAGTAAAGTTTTGACAGCAATTTGATGTCAAGCTTTGATGTTGATTTGACGTCATTTCAACATCAATTGCCCACTGGGAACCTCTTTAAATGTCTCTAACAATGAAAATGTTTATCATAGGGAAAATGTTTACTTTCATGTTTAAAAAACAAAGAAAAAACTAAAGTTAAGAACCAGGACAGCACGATCTTGTACTGGACTACGAACGGACAACAAATGTTTTCTTCTTCTTCTTCTGGTTTGTATGACGGTATGACAGTTCACTCCCCAAAATAAGTGAATCCAGCGCCACTTACTGACATTGTATTAATTCCATTAACACAGAGACGTTATTAACGGCTGAAGCAGCTGCTGCATTCGGTGACATCTCAGAATAAAATGTGCTCACTTCTTTTCCCGTAATCAACATATGAAAAATACAAACAATCAAACGAAGAGAATGACTCCAAGACGTGTCTTTTATTCTATCACGTATTGTTGAAATTTTCATTGTCTAGAACTGCCTCCACAACAAACCTGTACAGACACCTCTGACATCTTCTTCTTAGCAGTGGTGTCACCCCCGCTTGTTTAAAATTGAGTGACTGGACGCAAGACTGGTTTTTATAACAGTTAAAAACAGGAGCTAAAAAACAGCAGGAAAAAATGTGTGGGGTAAGAAATATACAATAGCAAGTCATCAGCACAGCGATAGTTTAAGTTCGATCCCTTTGTAAAACTTAAAGAGTCCCACATCAAAGAGCAAAACATTCAGAATGAGTTTCATTTGCATAAATATTGGCTTTAAGTGATAAATAAAGGAGACAAATTCAAGAGATTAATTTGTTATCTTATCCACATTTCTTCATTACAGCAAACAGGCAGTCCCACTCCAATCTATCAAATGCTTTTTCAGCATCTAAGGATAGAAGAATCTCAGGGAGTTCTACAGCGGCTTTTGTAGTTCATTAAATCTTTTTTCCTTTTTTTCCCGCTAAATTACTTAACACACATTATTATAAATATGAAATAAAAAACATCAGGATAATTCTTTGGATTTAAAACAACATTGGAATGCATATTTTATAGCCATGAGTTTTTTAGTAATACATAGTTCTCACAAATAAATGTAGTCTATGAAACCTTTAATTTAAATTTTCTTGTTGGTTTTAAAAAGATGTTCATAGAAATGTATTTTTAAAAAATATGTATTCTTTATGCTTTTATTTAAAAATAAAAAACAACAACAATGAGATTTGAACCTGATTAGATCTAGAATGATAGTGTACGAGCGCACAACAAACCGCTATGGCAGAAAGTGTTGGTTTGAAACATGGAGTGTTTGCTATTTGATGACTAAATTTGACTTTATTTGTGAGTAGATGATTTACATATTTATGAATTTCTTTTTGATATCCGGCGATCTTCATGGAGACGTGATCATGTTTTTGTAGAGCTCTTTGAAAGAGAAAAAACTGATCTCTAAAAATAATCCGTGACTTCCATGCATTGTAAATGAAATACAGACAAAGGTTCATGTAGTGATCAGAAACAATAGCTGCTAGCTCCTCCCACATGCAAATGAGGTGGCCAGTTTAGAGAATGCATTTTTGGTGAGCAGCAAATTTGCGGCCCAACGAGAGAGGGGTGGGCCATGCGAAATGCGTTCGGTGTGAATGCAGCTTTACAGCAATGCCGCTTCTAAATGAATAATGTCTGTCTGTTTTCATAGAGCTGTGGAGACCAAAGTTCAAGCCCTCAAGTTTGTTTTAGTGTGTTAGTTTTCCAGCCACTGCTGAAGAAAAACTTGAAATGTACTCAACTTGCAGAAGCAGAAGACTGAGAGCTGTCTGCTCCTTCTGCTGGCGATGCTTTTGACACTAAATTACAGTATGCATTTTAATTTGGATGCTCTGTAAAGGTGGACTCTTGATTGCTTAAGTTAAAGGAAAATGTCTCCTCTGCAACTCTGCCACCTGTGGTCTTTCAAGGAACTGAAGCATTTACTATTTCCTGGTTTGGTTAAACTTTTGTAACAAACAGTGGGATTTTAACATGAAACTCTGGTGTTTTATCTAGTTTGTTTAATTGTAACTTTAATTTCTTGCCTTATTTTGCACTTAACGGCTTTTCAAAATATATTAGTCTGTTATAGCTGGCAAACATAAAATATGATGTACATACATTGAAAAAAATCTGAGCATCAACCAAGAGTCTTTAGCATAAAAAGTTGGATAGAAACAATCAGACAGTGGATGATTGACAGAGGAGTCACATGATGGAGTGCTGACAGATGGAGTTGACCTTGCTGTGCCCTCTGCTGCAATGATCGTAAACTACTGCTTTCCTTTTCTTCCCATAGATCTGTTACCTTAATCTCCACTTTTCTTCAGAGAGGTCAGCCTCAGGCCTCTGTTGTTTATCTTTTGAACTCTCCAGTTTTTCAGGAGAAATTCTGACAGTTTTGGTAAAAAACAGCACCTGCCATCTCTCGTAAACCAAGCTGCTGAATCAAATAAATCACAAGGAATGCTGGGAAATGAGCAAAACAACATAACAAGAAGGCTATGTAGAGAAGGGCTTGCTGATGTACTGCTGATGTTCTGTCATCTCAGCTGAGAAGGAAAGCAGATGTTGAGATGAGGAGAGGTGGAAGGCAGCGAGGGGAGTTCAGCAGCAGATAGCAGATGACAGATGGGAGAGAGAAGCAACAACACAACCTCTGGGTGCCCTGTTTTAAATCTCCAATTTCTGCAGAAAGACAAGGAGATTGAGGGAGACCAAACAGCCACACATTGTAGATCTGAACATTTATCTGTCTTTTAAGAAACTGAAACCCGACAACACCAAATGTCAAAGGTTATGAAGAGTTGTTGGCACATTTCCCTCCTGTTTTAGCTCTTTTTTTGTATTTTTACTTTCTAAACCATTGTTCACAGCACCTTAAGCCTTAGCCACACGCATTCCTATGGCGGATGACCCATACAGGTGCTATGGGTGTTTGGTTGTCTGTGCCGTGGAGGGTTGAAGAGAAGAGCGGCTGCATCTCAAAGGGTGTGCTGGTGTGTCTTGTAGTTCCATTGAGGTTTGTACGGTCACTTTCAGGGATGTGATGTTAATAGAACATTGTTGTGTGTCTGGTAAATGATGTCTGAAGTATTTGTAACAATAATGTAAGTTACATGCACTTGTACGTCGTAAGGTGAATGTACTGGCTCCTTTCCTGGAACTTTGCTCTTCTCAGCTCCAGTCTGTTGTGGAAATCAAACATCTTTCTTGTCTTCTACGTGTCAGATCGTGAGGGTGCATTCATAAGCAAACTGTAGGAGGAGTTTTACAGTACACCCAGAATCTAGATCTGAACAAATGTAGAAATACAGGTGCACATACATGTTTATCCAGGAGAGCATAAACATACATACATACGTGTTGTAATTGTTTGAACAAGTCTACTGGTTAAAATTTAGACTTTGGAATGAAAATGTTCTCTTTAATGTCAAAGTGGATGCTAACAATTGGACGCTAACCGTAGCCGCATTGGAATTTTAGGCTGTAATAGATAAATAAAGCAAAAAAAAAAAGTGACACAACCGTCGTAAAACTGACATTTTCTAAATGTGATAATAAATGTGAATCCACCATGTCTGCATCTTTATAGACTACGTGTGTGAAACAATGGAGAGTCCGTTGCCACATATTGTTACACAGAGCGGCTTCTGCTACTTTAGAACCGTCTCCATAAATCTGTATGTCGAGGAAGACTGCCGGCTTTGTCTGGAAACAGCAGCTTTGTTTTTCTTTGTTTCACAAAGAAAACAAAGCCACAATTTTTAACCAGTTTTATGTCAACTCGTAGGTATCAAATGTTGCTCATAGTGAGGAACTGTTAGCTCACATGGGCAGTGCTGTATTTTCTGCACCATAAGAGACACTTAAAGCCTAAACTTTTCTCAAAAATAGGCCTAATAATCTGGTGCGCCTTCTGTGTGTATCAAGTCGAATCACTTGGTAAAGTTATATCACATCCCGAGTTACTGCAGAAACCCACCTTAGTGCAACCAAAACATAAAGATTGGCTCAGCATTTCAGAGCTTTACCTGGCCTGAGCTATTACTTGGGAGCATTATGACAGATGGCACTTTTACTAAGACTGTAGGCAGCGCCTCTGATGTGAATGAACTGCAGATGCTTGGGCTAAGGTCTCAGACTGTTGTCTGAGCTTTTGCTGAAGCCAGCATCATTGCTGAACAACCACCTGGCAATGAGACCCACTCCGACAATGAGAGGGAAATGTTTGATTACACAGATGTCTAATTCAAACACTGATGTCTTACAGGAGGAGATTGATTAAAACATATAATGAGTGGATTGTTCAATAGTCTAATAAAGTTCATCTAAACTCACTGTTTTGCTTCTATTATCTTTTTTTCAATACAGTGTTTTTCCCCTCTGCTATATGAACTTGAAACAAAAACGGGTCTTATCAACAACATTTAAAAAAAAACTAAAGTAAAGTAACTTCAAGGAGGGAACCTAATTAAAACATTTTTTCCTAGTCTTCTGATGTTGTTTCATTTTTTGAGACTGTCCATCAATTCCCACATTTCTTCTGGTGGTTAGATAGATTTTTATCAGTGTTTGGCAGCTCTGTGTGAAAAGGACGGTGACTGCACATGGCTTTGGGTCTTCTAAGAAGGAAGTAAAGCACTACACACCAATAGATCATTCGGTGGAGGCTCACATTTTCTCCTTGTTTACATTAATAAAAAATTAGCAAAGGTGTGATTTGAGATGAAGAGCAAAAAGATGCAGTAAACATCATTTGGGTGTCCGACTGAAGAAGCCTGCTAACTTTTGCCAACAGGAACTTGCAATGTCTGTGCTGTCTTCTGGAATAACCTGCTTCAAACTGTGTCTGTTTGTCTGGGACAGAGATGCGTTTGTTGAAATGCAAAGGCAGTAGGCGCTGTGTACAGTAGATGACAGGATCAGAATAGCACATCCCTACATAACAGAGAAATGTGTCATTCCATGTGTTCAGCGTATGAAGGCACAAGAGGCATCACTGCCATTGTCTCTCAAAGAAGCCATAAAATATCCTGTGACACTTGTTTTGCAGACTATCAAAGAAGATGTTATGCTTCTGCTACCCAAGACAGCCAGCAACCTTACGGTGACGGACACCCAACACCAGTGAGACACGCCTATCTGTGTTTCTTTGGCAGTGTCAGTAGCCCTCTTCTGTTGAGGGTGAGTTGATATGTGTCTCTTCATAGCGTGATGCTTCTGCTCAGACCAGCAGCAGACAGACGGACGGTGTGCTCAGAATTATTTAGATATAAGATTTGTGGTTAGGTCAGTTCCTGTTACTCTATGGAGACTCATCTATATAATGTAAAAATACTGTATGGGGGGGGCAGTAGAGTCAGCATTTTGCTTCACTTACTCAACTCTATGTATAGAAAATGCATAAAATATGGATATGGTATTTAAAGAAGGTCTGACATTTTAATTGTGCTACTCTGGTTTTATTTGTTCTCACCTTCAGTTTTCCTTGGTTATCTATGTTTTGTTTTAGTTTTTGCCTTTCATCATAATCATACTAAGTTCAAGTTGCCGGAAGGTTCTCTTGGGGGCTCTTCACCATGCTTCTTTTTGAAGGAATCGCCTGGAAGTGGTTCCTTCCACTCCTTTATTGCATTTCATTTTTTCTCGGTCCTAAAATGGACCCCTGGGGAACCCCACAACTTGTTTGATGGATTCTTGAAGAGCATGTATTCATACTTACATAAAAGTGTTGATCTGTGAGATAAGAATTAAACCACTTACAAGACTCTACTGGATCAAAAGCGGCACTAAGATCTTTAAGAGAGACGTCTCTGTACTGCGATTCATCCTAAAACCAGATTGATATTTTTCAAAAATGTTTTGGTTATTTAGAAACTGAAGCAGGTGAGTAGCAACACTTTTCTCTATAATTATACTCATTCATTCATTCTCTCAACTGCTTAATCCCTTTCGGGGTCACGGGGCTGCAGGAGCCTAACCTGGCTACTCATGGGCAAAGGCAGGGGACACCCCTGGACTGGTCGCCAATCTGTCGCAGGAGCCACACACACACCTAGGGACAATTTTTAGAGTAACCAATTAACCATGTTTTTGGACGGTGGGAGGAAGCCGGAGTCCCCGGTGAAAACCCACGCACGCACGGGGAGAACATGCAAACTCCACACAGAAAGGACCCCATTGGTGACACACTGTTTTTCAAGTCGCCCAGCCAGGACTTGAACCGGGAACCTTCTTGCAGTGAGGCAAGAGCGCTAACCACCGTGCAGCCGAGATATATATATATATATATATATATATATATATATATATATATATACTTTTTTTTGAGTATATAATTATACCCAAAAATGGTAAGTTGGCTACAGGTCTGTAGTTATCCAGAGTATTAGGATCTAAATGATTCTTCTTCACCACTGCTGTTTTACAGACAGAGGGGAAGACACCTGTCTAAAGAGAGCAGTGTACTATGCTTAAAAGCTCTGACTCCAAGAATCCATCAAATGTTTGAAAAAGTAAAGTAGGAATGGGATCTAAAAGGCAGGTTGTGGAGTTTACTTGGGATAAAACTCGACCAAGAATATCTGCATCAACCAGGACAAAACTCCCCAGTGTTTCCTCTGGTAAAATCAATGCTGGTGATCTGTTAAAACCAGAGTATGGTACAGATGAAATATTAGATCTCATTGAAATGGTTTTACCCATGAAGTGGTCTGCAAAGACCTCACATCCAGCATTAGATGATGGCATGAAGGACTTGTTGATTTATTAAAATATCAATAGTTTTAAAAATAAATCTGGGATTTTTTTTTTTTCTGAAATGATGTTTGAAATGTATAGAGTTCTCATCTTTTTAACTGAGTTATTGTAATTTTGAGTTGTTCCTTTAAAATGTCCTTATGAATTTATCAATTTTGTTTTCCTATATCTGTTCTCTGCTCTCCTGCAGATTCTGTTTCAGACCTTTAATGTCACCAGTCTTGGTGTTTTAGAGGTGTTTCTTATTGTTTTTTTCTTGATTGGAGCCACTCCATCTATGAAAGACTGAAGTCTGTGATGAAAATCATCAACAATATGATCACAGGATGCAGGTAAAATCTGAGCAGGAGTTTGTTTAAAAATATCAATAAACCTGCAGCCACTTCAGCAGTTACAGTGGGTACAGAAAGTATTCAGACCCCCTTAAATGTTTCACTCTTTATTGTATTGCAGCCATTTGCTAAAATCATTGAAGTTTATTTCTTCCTCATTAATGTACATACAGCACCCCTTATTGACAAAAAAACCAACAGAATTTTGACATTTTTACAGATTTATTAAAAAAGAAAAACAGAAATAATTTTGTCTGACAAATATGGTCAAGTCAAGAACAAAGGACACCCTGGAGGACGGGCCGTGTGTAATGATAAGTCCAGGAAGTGTCCTCTGTTGTGAGTTTCCTGTGTGACATGTTGTTTAAATTCAATGCTGCTAAGGAGATTTAAAAACTCACAAGCAAAGATATTAGTTTTATCAACATGAAATTAAAATCACCAGTTAGTAAAATATTATTACATCTAATGTGAAGAGATGGTCAAAATTCAGAACATTCTTCAATAAAACAAGAAGGAGGGTTTGGTGGTCTGTATAGAACAGATAGGTCACCAAAAAGGAAAGCATGATGCATGAATGAAGAATATTTACCAAGTACTACACGTCCAGTTTTTATTGTTTGGTGAGCAATGGATGCTGTTCTCCCACCTTTCTTACCTCCCCTGATAGAAAATAAAAAGTTCAAATTAGGGGGAGAAGCCTCAGTGGGAATAGCTGGTGCATCAGTGCCAAGCCAGGTTTCAGTTACAAACAGCTTAAGTCATGGCCTAAAATCAGATCATTAATGATAAAAGACTAAAAAGTGATCTGACAGTTTAAAGAGCCATCTTCATTGTTGTTGGTAAAATCTGATATAAAAACCACATGGGTTTAGTGACTGTCTGAATTGGAAGGTGACATCTGACATGCAAGACCCTTAGAAATGAATTGAAGTGACTGAAATATATATTGGTGATGTGTCCTGGCATATGATGCTGAGTGGTAGAGAATGAAGAAGATTAAAGCCTGAACCTTGCATTTGGTCTGTGTTCAGACTGAAACATTTGTTCCAGATACTTGGGAGAAACAAACTCTGGTTCACTTTCAATGAACCAAATGTCTGTTGGTTTGGACTGAGTCCACTTCATTGGTCTGAATCGAGTCCCAAAGATTGCATTTGCTCTGGATTCAGACCAGAATCTACAGGAGATTTCTGTTTTGGACCAAAGCCATGTGACTAAAGATTTCTTCAGTCATTGGTCAGGAACTAGAGGCGGGTCAAAACAACAAGAGAAAGTCTGAAGTCCAGCGTTTTAAAGTCTTTGTTGGGAGTTGTAGTTGTGTACACTGTAGTTGTAGTTGCGCAGGGAAAAATCTGGTTCACTTTTTAAAACTTTGTATTTTGGTTACCAATTTCCAACTTCGGGAAGGTGGAGACCTGCTGCAAGATGGTTACTGGCAGATTAATTCAGGGGATGCCAGCAGCTGCAGTACTGAGGAGACATTGGCTATGAAGGTAGGGTGATAAGTGTTTAAAACACATAGATAGTCATGGAAACAGTGAGAAACAATGTGTATCAGGTTAAAAGTTGTTTTAACCAGCGTGCATTCACCCGGTCACATTTCAGTGAAGTCCAGCAGTGATCAAATGTGTCCAATTTGAATTCACCCTTAGTTTCTGCCATGTATGTCATTAATTTCATAGAGATGTTCATTTATTTTTGTTTTTTTATCTACCAGTCTCTGCTTCTTCTTCACTTGATCAAACCACCATCTGCTATTCATAACAGTCTGAATGTTGTTTTCTAACTGTAAGAGAAAAACTGCACCTGATTGTTGTTTTTTTCTTTACTTTAACTTATAAATGAACAATCAGTGTTGGGTAAAATTACTTCTAAAAAGTAATTGATTACTTTGCTTAGTTGCAGGATCAAAATTGTAATTAAATTACTTTGCTAGTTAGCTATTTGAAAAAGTAATTCTCTAATCGTTAAATTACTTTTTTCACTAAAATACAAATTCTCAAGGGAAGAACTGCTTCACACAAAAAGGATCCTCTTGACTTTCATTTAACAGAGCTCCTTTGAAAAACAGATTTTTAATTTCAATAGTACTCATCTGGTTAAATATTGGTAAATGAATAAAATAAAATAACTACATTTTTAAAGCAATAACCTTGTGCAAGGTATGAAGATGGTTCAAGACATAACCTGCTTCATTTGCATTCAGACAAAAGTGTGCAAAATGACACAAAAATAAGTTACAACAGTTGTGGTCTGTGCTACAGCTCAAAATACGGTTATATTCATATTCATCTCTATGAGATCTGCCAGTTTTTGAAAACAGAACTACACTTTAGAGTGGTTTCATTGGTAACAGACACATCAGTTCACGGGGCAGATCTCTGCTCTGCTGCTCACCTGCTGCTTTGTGGAGATGACAGGACACTTTGCAGCATCTCTTTTTGCCTCATCTTTGAGCCAGTTTGGAAATCACCTTGACTGCAGCAATAAGGGTGTGTCTGTACTTTGATCGATCCGATGTGTGCGCGTATGCACCAGTTACTCTGTTACTGTTTTTTGTTTTATATTAATCTCAGTTTTGTTTCATCTAACCGAGAGAAAATGTTAAAGCCTACAAAACCTAAGTAATGTGGGTTTTTTTGGCCCAGTAATTGTAATCAATTACTAAAATTTGAACTGTTTTATTATGTGACTCCATTACCGACAAAAGTAATTAAATTACAGTAATTCAGTACTTTGTAATTTTGATTTTGATTTAATTGTTAACACGGATGTCAGCTCATATTCAAAATTCTATTGCATTTGGCACAAAAATGAGGCTGTTTTTATTTGGCAAAAAAGAAATGTCCATACTTTAGACAAACATCAGTTAAATACTCTTTTATTATATTTGACACTATTAATAGTGTCTTTTATTGAATTAATATTGTGTCGCATAGGATAACATGAGAAGAAAAATGCATCTTATTGCTTTCATTTTTTCATAAGAAAAAATGTATAAAATGGGTAGATCACAAGTATTATAACTATTCAATTCTAGGTTAAAGCCAATTTACTGTCCATGACCTGTCAACTCCTTAAACTCCTTAATAAAAACATTATACATTGTGAGCTCGATGAACAGACCAAACATCTAAAACTTGCACGGAGCCTGTTGTCAACAAGAGAACGGACGGTCTGTGAGTGTTGACTTCATCGCTGGCTTCCTGCAGAATGACACAACACATATTAAAGTGCTGGACGACTCCTCACAGGCTGACCTGTAAATCAAGTTTTAGCTTTTACTCTGTGGGAGCAAGAAGCCCATGTTTGGGTTGAGTAAGAGATGGCTGCCTAATTTCTTTTACTTTTCTTGCATTTTTCCACCTTCCCTTTTCTTTCTTTTTTTGAAAACCAAATCTTGGCACTTGAAGCAAACCTTCACTTTGCACTTTCACTGACATTTGATGGTTTTGTGCAAGCGTTTGTAAATGCTTACATTAACCACTATTCTTGCCACAATAATCTGAACTCAAAACAAAAAGTGAAAGATCCACCAATAAAACTTGGGCATGTGTTAAAACTCTGTCTTGTAAAAAAAGGTCTAAGCTGCTACATGTGTGTGCTCTTTTTCTGACCTGACCAATGCGCCATTCGGGATCAACGTGACTAATGTCTTTTCCATACAGGGAGTTGTAGAGGTAAGTGAGATCAGAAGATTTAAATTTACAATAGTCATAGCCCTCTGCACAAACCTGCAGTTGGAGACTGAGCTTCACATGGTATGTTTAGGGGGAGGGTCTTTTTGGTCATAAAATGCACAGAGTGTAGGTAGATGCTTATCTGAAATAGATTAACCCCTCGCAGTCCTTTTGCCCAACATCTGTAAAGTTAATTGATGTCTGCTTCTCTGTTCTTTTTCCATCTTTCTCCTTGCCCTATTCTGACCCTACCATCTGAATGTTGCAGCAGAAATGGAGACTGATCCATCCAGACAATGTTTTTCCAATCTTCTACTGTCCAGTTCTGGTGATCCTGTGTGAACTGTAGGCTCAGTTTCCTGATATTAGCTGACAGGACTGGTACCGGTGTGTTCTTCTGCTGCTGTAGTCCATCTGCATCAAAGTTGGACATGTTGTGTGTTCAGAGATGCTCTTCTGCAGATCTCGGTTGTGACCAGTGGTTATTTGAGTTACTGTTGCTTTTCTATCAGCTGGAACCAGTCTGATCATTGTCCTCTGACCTCTGGCATCTACAAGGCATTTCTGCCCACAGAACCAACTGCCCACTTGATATTTTCTCTACTTCTGACCATTCTCTGTAAACCTTAGAAATGGTTGTGGGTGAAACCTCAGTAGTTTCTGAAATACTCAGACCAGCTCATTTGGCACCAACAACCATGTCACATTCAAAATCACCTTTCTTCATCATTCTGATGCTTGGTTTGAATTGCAGCAGATCGTCTTGACCATAACTAGACCAATGCATGACTAAGTGCATTAAGTTGTTGCCATGTGATTCGCATATTAGAAATCAGCAGTTCGACAGGGGGAGGAGGATATAGAATACAAGCTACAGAGGAGGATACAGAAATTTTCATCATCAGATCATTCTTTTTTTTTGGCTCAATGTTGCGAGTTTTCACTTTTTTTCTATTCTGGAGTTTTCTTTTGTACGCGTGAAGGATTTTTTGCTTGCTTTCCCGAATTTCTCACTCTGAATTTTCTTTGGCAAATTTACTTTACGTTTAACTGTCTTGGACTAGTGCCATCTTGACAGGAGTATCAGAAAGTACTGCTGTTCATCTTTTCTTTATTCCTTTTAAAGCAGGTTTCTGTTGTTCTGCTTTCATGTAGAGTCACACAATAAATGGGCAAAAGTTAAATATAGCCTGGGTGCCTTTAGCAGAACTTGTTACTATTTGAGTGTGGGTAAAAGAGTTTTGAGTGGCAGCTAAACCAGAATTTGGTTGCTGGATGAGGCAAAAACTTGCTCAGTAGTTCCCATCTATTCTTACCTCTCTTGAACACAGTGCATGGAATGCATTCGCAGCTTTTTTCAGATATTCTGTTAACACTTTTTTCTTGTTCACCAGTGAACACCTTTGTTCCTGTTGTATCCACATGGGGAAGTTTGCTTGATCCCTCTTTTTTAACTTATTCCAAGCTTTGCAGAATCGAAAGAGTGTAGCATGGCAAATGCCGTACATTTTTTCCACTGATCTGACAGGCTTTCCTTGGACTTTGACATCGGAGGATGCTCTTTTCAGAATGTCACGGGATCTAATTACCCTTCCTCATGGCCACTCTTTCTTGCAAGTTTTTTGTATGAATTTAACTTCTGTAGAAAGTTTGAAAAGTCCCAGGATGGCGTTGGTTGCTGATAGAGTTGTCGTTCACCTTTCGGCTTATCCCTTCAGGGGTTGCCACAGCGAAGCAGCTTTCACTGCTTTGCACTGTAGGCGTTGTCATTGGTATAAAACCTGAAAAGCGATTTTCAGTTTTATACACAGATTTCTGAAATGAAAATGGCACATTGGAACAGGAAATAGGTTAATCATTTTCTTCCTGTCCGGATTAATTGACAAAAGCTTTGTCCCCACACTTTTCTATCCCTGGATTTAGGTTTTGTTTTGTTTTGTTGCCTGAGACAAAGGTGTGAGATTAATCCAAAGTATTAATCCTAAACCTGCATGTGTGCCTGTTTAATGTCATTCATCTCTCCGCTGTCCCACATTTTAATCACTGATAGCACTGATTTAATGTTGTAGATTCGTGAGAAATTGGGTTAATGCTTTTCAAAATGAAACCGTTTTTTGATTCATTGAAAGGCTGCCTCTTTTCCTGTTGGAAATCAGAATTTCCTGTTGCTGATTTTTGTCTTTTAATGATTGCCCTAACAGAGCAGATGAAAGTACTCCTCCTTCTGTCTCCATTTTAAACTCCTAAGGCTGTCATGTTAGGGTCTTTAACACATCGATCTGCTAAAGAAAAATATACCTTATACACCTAATATATCTTTTGACTTTGGCTCATTTTGTCCTCTTACCTGCAGTGTTCTTGGAAGCCTGCAGAACAGACACTGGCTGAAAACCTTTGATCCCTCAGAATTTCTGCCTTTACTTACCTCAAAGAAGTGTAGAGGCTTGACCAGACACTTCCCTTTGGTCTGGCAGTGCTTCTGTGGTGGAGAGAAAAGGCCGTCTTACAATCCTTCTGGATGTATATCCCTCACAGTGCCTGAGCTCCATCGTTCTCATAAGCCCTCACTTGCGGCATTCAAAGTGAACAAGAACTGCCTACAGTGAGATTCTTGTTAAACTTTGTTGCTTTTTATATCATGTTTGTCAGTGGGTCAGTTACGGCTGCAGTCGCTTCAGGGCAGGAAAAGAAAAAAGTTAGTCAGCCCTGCTGTGGATCACCAGCTGAGAACCACTCTTACCACCTATCTGCACAATCCTACCAAACTGCCATGCATACAGCTTTTCACTGCAGCCTGTCAATTCTCCTTCCTCCATGTGACACATCTTTTGCTTTCAGAGTGCATTATTTTGGTTTGGTCATTCAATATGTGGTGTCCACACACATCTGTTTTCAGTTACGATCTCCTCTCTGAGAGGAATGGCAATTACACTGGAATCTCACATAAAGTCCAGCCAGCAGAGGAAAGGAGCACACGGCTGCAGCTGCTGACACTCACCAGCTGTCAAACTGCACAAACATTGGAGCTGTTCTTAAGCTCTGTTAAAGAGCATGTTTGCTTAAAGCCTTTATAAGCTGGATGTCCAAAAGTCCAAAATGTTTGGCCATAGAAGGGAGTAAACAATTTTGTTGGACAATTTCACATTTCTGAGACTTACCACAGTTTCAAAAACCTTTCTAAAACCCAGGGTGGAGAAATGTGTCATTCTGCCGAGGAGTTCGTAATCCATCCAAAGTTTGTCACATTGTCAACATCAGCATCAACCGAAAGGTTTTCTCCTGTCAGCAGGAACTTAAAACGGAAGTTTTACAAAAGGCAGAGTATCAAGACACAAACTGTTAGTCATGTAAACCGAATGGATAAGTGGATGTGCTGTACTGTTTGATTGAGAACTGGGTAAGGACCTTGGCGTTCCCCCTGGTGGCCCTTTGCCAGCTCTGCTCTTCAGTTGCCAAGCAAGACCACAATGTGGACCTCCTCTGCTACAGCATGGCCAAGTCCAGGCCTGCCAGCTGTTCACAGAAACAGTACATCCTAGTGAAGTGTCGATTCAAACCCTGCACAAACACAATCAAGGTCAAATCCCCAAAAATGTCTAATTGTGTTCTGCTTGCACTGTAGTTAATTTTTGTGTACAATAAATGTCTACTATGTATTTTATTTTTTTATGCAGATGTTCTTGTTTAGTCTTGAGTAATTTTATGATGCATGTTAAATCATGGACACTAAGGTTTCTTTACTTTTCCGGATTTTCTTTCTGCATTAAGCTTCTGCAAATAGACCCCCATAATTTTAGGGTATATTCAGAGTGTATTCAGATTGTCAAAATCGTTTGGTTTGATCCAAGTCCACTTACTTTGTTTTGGATCGAGTCTGTGTTTGGCCTGTGTTCAGAATGCAGTCAAATGGACCTTTCTGTTCCGGAAAAAAGCTTGTAAACAAAACCATGTGACTATGACCACTTATTAGGGTGAAAGGGGGGGGGTCAGCTTGCGATGCACCTTGGGGGTGGAGCCACTAGGCAGTGGTCCCCCCTCTTGTGGTTTCCGCACAGTTTTGCCCCCTTCTCTCGGTTTTAAGTGCACCTTAGACACGTAGGAACCTTGGTGGGGGGTTCTTGGACATCACTGCCAGCAATCAGGACATGTCCTCTGCTTACCAATTTTAACTGCCCCCTTTATCACACACACCCATTAAACCTCAACAAACACAAACCCGCGCACACACACACAAATACATTACATAAGGAAGGTGGGACTACTGAGCTTTTGTACCCTACCCCATTCCTGGCGGAGGGAACAGGGCCCTCAGCAGCGACGGCCTTGTCTCCTGGGTGTCAGCCTCCTGGGCCCGGTGGGCCCCTACCCACAAAGGGAGAGGGATCCCTTAGTTCTCTGGCAAAGACCATGAGCGAGGGACCAAATTCCATCTGAGCTAGGAGGGTGTCCGTGTCTTTATGGTGTGGGTTCTGGTCCTTGCCCTCGGGTACCGGGCACCTCCTAAATTCCAACACTGAGTGAACCTGGTTGGGCTGTGTTCTCTACATCTTTCGGGGATCCCCTACTTCTCTTGGTCATCCTTCCTCTAGGTGGGGGTAGCTGACCCCTGCCGTGCTCTCTTCTGGATCTCCTGGGTGTGTGTGTGTGTGTGTGACTCAAAACTCCTGAGTGGTGGTGGGCGGCTTGTCTGAGGTGGTGGGGCTCTCGGGGGTGGGGACACGTGCCGGGGCCCCTGGCGTGGAGGGAGGGCCGCTCTTCTGGCTGGGCTGGGGCTTGCGCTCTCTGCTTCCGTACCTCACTGCTCTTAGGTTGTGGCGGTCCTGCGGGCCCTCGTCTGGGTGCTTGGCTGGGCTGACGGGCGGGTGGATCTTCTCTGTTGGCCCCACAGTACGGGTGTGAGGGGGGTCCTGGTCACCCCTGCAGCTTCGGAAGAGGTCTTGGTGTGGGAATGGCCAGGAATTCTCCCTCCTTTTTCTTACATTCCATCATCCACCTCAGCTTAACATAAACATTCACCTGAGCACAGGTGTCGGCTCACCTTTGTACCTTCAAATAGTTTACCTGACAGAATGGAACGCTTTACTTGTGTTGGATTGTATGCATACGTGTGTGTGTGTGAACTGTATATTGTGAAGACTCTTGAGCCAGCAGGTATGTTTGTAAACCTCCAGCATCATGTTACCTGTTGTTTTAGGATTCTACCCTCCCTCTCGTGTATTCATCCTCCAACGTCTGTAACCCACCCTTTACCCCTTTTTTTTGTGCCACCCTCCCACCCCGACATCCCTCTCTCTTCTTCCCCCTCTTTCTTTTATGGAATACATTTGAAATTGATTTTATGTTTATTTATTCCACCATTAAAATGATAATGATGTCAAAAAATGTAACAGATTACAATTTCAAACAAGTAAATAGAAAGCAAGTTTGCAGTTTGATCATCATTGTGTTGTTTATTCCTAATCCCTCCTAGAGGTGTATGAGAAGTTCACAGCAGGATCATGCACTGAAGTGATCTCAATATTTCAATAAAAATGTGTTCGTTGAGTTAGTAAATAGAAACAACCATGACAAACCACAAACACATATATGTTAAGCTTTTTATTTAAGCATATCAAATGCAGCTAGGTACATTTAGCGGAAAAAAGTATTAATACTATTTTTTTTTTTTTTTTTACAAAAAACAGACAATATAAAAATACTAATATTGCATTTCAGTACAACTGAGGATGTATGTCTTCTAATGTAAATAACAATTGTAGCTATTACAATCTACAATAGTTTTGTTATATTGATGCAAAAATCTGTCAACCAATGCTTTTTTAAGCAGCACTTTTGCATCGAGCACAGATCTGCATTCATAGTGGATTTATCTAAACATGTTAAGAAAACAATTTAAAAAAGTTAATTTCACTGATCTATACATTATTTATAAAAAGAATGAAAACATTTTGTGAAATGACGGGACGGACGGCACAATGAAAATGATGTGCAACATGGTGGCACAGGTGCTTGGATGAGGATTTCTGAGTAGGCTATAAATAAAAAGGACACGTGTGTCTGCTGCTTTACAGCTGTTAGCGATCACACAGGACCGGCTAGAAACATGCAAGTTTAAAGACGCTCTGTAGCATAAACGTTTAAGATCCACAGTTTTTCTAACATTTACACAGATTTCTTCTTAACTGACAATGACACACACACACATACATACACACACACAGACCTGGTATGACTGACAATGTGTTCTATTTGCCACACCATTGATCAGGAGGAGGTTTCTGGGGTGAGACATACACACATGCAGCCCCACCCAGGAGGTGTACAAGGACAGATGAACCCAAACAAACGCAACACAGACGTTCAAAACACACTCACACACACAGACGAACATTCATCGCCAATGAGTGATGGGCGTGGGCACCTCCTGCCAGCAGAAAGAGCCCAAATCATTCCAAAAAATGTGCCAGTTTAGCTGTAAAGTGTCCCATTCTCAGTGGTGACAGCCCACACCCCTTTACTTTATCCACCTACAGCCTTCCTGTTTAGGAATCTTGACACTCTCTGACACCTGAAGGTCAATGGCACGGCCACGCCTCTAAGGTAGGTGTGGGGAGGCTTTGGTATCAGCCTTCCTTCTTTCACAGAATGTTCCCCCCTTCACTACGTCTAAGCTCAAAAACTGCAACATCCCGGGTTTAGGCTGCTCCAAGGGGTCACTGACAAAAGGCTGACATGCTGACCTGAGACAGACATCTCAGCTGAGAGGGCGTCGTTGTTCTGTAACCTGTCTTAAAAGTAGTGGAAATGGGAAGCGTGTGATCCTTTAGAACCAAAACCTTAGTAGGTTTTAATGAAATGACTGCAGAGTCAAAGCCTCTGTCTCATGTCAGCCCCATCAACCTTCTTTCAGCCAAACACCTCAGGCAGCAAGTGGTGATTTGAATAATGATCTTAAAACAGTGCTAAGAGTTCCATTTTTCTATTTTGTCACTATTTGTTTCTGCTGCTCCATGCAGTAATACCTCTGCTTTAGTTTAGGACGTTGTTTGTGGTGATTCAAGGCCACAGAGTTTAGAGGAGGAGCATCCCTCTCTGGTCAGGCACAGGGTCGGCGTTTATTCTTTCAATCTGAATCGTTTTTCTTTTTAGTAGCCTTTCTTCAATAGTGTTTTCTCTTGGTGTGGTTTATACTTCCATCAAAGCTTAAACCCTCAGCTCTGCCTGTCCAGTCTTCACTGTTTTTGATTCTTTTGGTGCATAAAAGGGCAGTTGAAGAAAGGCTAACAAGAATAGTACATAGTAATACTGGATAGTCAGGTTGGACTTTTGCTGTTCATATCGTAAACCTGACACCCCCATCTGCCCTTTGGGCAGTGCAGAGGGAGGGGGTGCAGATTAAAAAGCAGCTAGTCTCTTGTTGCTACATTCTACTGTCCGATGGGAGGTGAGCAGCTCCGTGATTGGCTCCTCAGACACAGGAAGGGTGTGGCCTCCCCTTACACCATGTTGTGGTGGTTGTTCCTCTCGATCATGTCAGATGAAGGGAGCAACTCCTTCTTGATGGGGGAGGGCAGGGGCATGACCACCTTCTCGCTGGGCTTGAAGAGGTCTGACACGTAATAAACCTGGGGAGGGGGCACATAGTTAAAGCAGAGCAGAAGTAAGGACTAATAGAAGATGAAGGGAAACAGAATAGTTTGTGTGACACAAAGAGCAGATTTGACCACTTTCTGTGAAGATAAAAACAGTTTCTTGTGGATGGTGAGATCAAATGAAATTGCTGTTGTTCACCAAAAATCTTTTTACTGAATTTTCACTCGATCCTGTTTTTCCCTTCTCAATATATTTTCTCCCATTTTAAGCAAATTTGTGTGTAAAACAATCTGACCAAAACAATGCAAAGTCAGCTGAGTAAAAAATGCTTGATTTTAACTTAATAGTTTACTTTGGTTTGAACAGATGATGCTTTGAAAAGAATGCAAAAAAATCTATAGAAAAAGACAATGATTAACAATTTGCATACATCATTCCATGTAACAAATCATAAATATATTTCAGTTGATTTCAGATTGTTTCAAAAAGGAAATGATCCCATGTTTGATATACTTCCTGTCAGGAGAGGAAAAAGCCCTTTAACATACATGTACAAACTCGCTGATGCCGTCTAACAGAAAGACTGCATTATGGAAACCCTGGAGGCATTGTTGTATGAATGATTAAGAAGGAACAGGAGCCAGTTCAGTGTCATCAAGAGTGGCAGGAAACCACCACTGTTCTGCTCTCTGCAGAAGAGATATGAGCTGACAAGAAGAGAACATGTTTACACAAATGATGACTTCACAAGGGAAAAAACACCAATGAGTCCCTACACACTGTGCAATTCCAGAGCAGAAGTCATGAGTAATGATGCTGAAAGAAGTGATGTAAGTTTGACTCACAATAATTTATCAGACCCTGAAATTTCCCTACAGGGAATCAGGGCAGGCTGGCACTGATAGGAAAAGAGGGAAAGGAGAAGACAAAAGGAAAACAGGAAATGTCTTCCTGAAGTTGTGGTGACCTCCGACTTCAAACGCTGTTCATGAGTGGAAGCAACTTTTTGCTTTACAGTTGGACGACCACTTCCACCAGAAAGACCTGGGGTGGGTTGTGAAGCAACAGGGAATTCATTTAGGCACAACAAAACCTCAACTTTTCAGCCAAGAGCAGCTTGCTCTGACGCAGGGATGTAAAAAAGAAGAGCTGCCACTCAACACAAACTCTGTCACACAGCCCACTGTGCATCCGGTCCTATGAGAAGCTCCTATCATTCTTAATGCTCAGGAACAACACTCATGCATCTAAGGAAACATCAGCAAAGTTTGCCTAAATGTTAGGAATGAAGTCTGAAACGTGACTACATGCTGCGAGGGAAGGTAAAGCAGCTCAACATTTGGTGACCTCAAAATAGTCCAGTGGGTGGTGTGTAGGTGAATTCAAATGTAATTTGCTTTCAAATGAACTTTTTGTTAATCTGCAATTATCTTATGTGGTATGTTACCACTGGGAAAGCAGAGACGATGTGAGGTCGTATCTCTGGGAGTCACGCGAGCTCTTTGTGGGAAACACTTGGAGCTAGTTTCCCATGTGTGTGCAATCGTGGTAGCTGACCGGGCCTCTGCATCATCCAGCCTCCAACCTATCACCCCTGAACTGCCATGGCAGAGCGCTTATCGTGACCTTTCCGCTTCCTGCCCATGATACACGCAGTACAAAGCCTCCAGCCCCTATTGTTTCGGGTTACATTCAGCACTTTCAAATGACTAAAACTGAAACAAACTGCAGAAGCTTCGTTTTGGATGTCAAAGGACATTATAATAAACTGATATTTAAGGAAAATGGGTCAAAACATTTTCCAGATGTATCTCTAAATATATTGTTTGTTTTCAAATGAGATCAGTTGCTAATGAAATGTCCTGACACTACTGTAGACCAAAGGGTGACAGTTTGTATTTAAATTAGTGCTGTCAATGGATTAAAAAAAATAATTAGATTAATCAAACTTTTGGGTTATGATTAATCACAATTAATTGCAATGTTTTACATTTTATATGACAATGTACAGCTTTCAAGAAGAGAAAATGTTTCCTTCATTTTTATTGTCTGAAATGTTTAAACGTATACAGTTTTACCTCAGAAGTGTAAATTGTGAGCACAAAATACATCAACAGTAAGAGAAGCAAAACTGTAAAGACTTTAATGTCTGCAGTTTTACTCCAAGAAAACAAAGATGCTGATATCCAGCCGCCAGAAACAAGTATGGTGTTTCTGCACTTTAAATGGTCCGGGTGAATGCTCTATTCTGATTGGCTGCTGGGTGTTCCAGAAGAAGTTCTGGTCACAATGTTGTATATGTGACGGCTTCTTTAAAACAAACATGATGTGGACAAAAACAAGCGGTAAGAGGTGACCTTTCTCTCTGAACGGATCATTTATTTAACTTATCGTGATGATCAGAACATATATCGCTTTCCTTTGCCGCTGCAGTCGAGGTCTGCTGGCCCAGCGACAAATTGTGTTTTTGAGACAATGAGCCGCATTACGTTTCAAATAATTCACCTTTTATGAAAAAGCGATCTAAACCTAAATAACAAAAATAACAAGACTAAAGTACAAAAAATTGATAGAATATTTATGTCTTTTGTAAGTGACCGTTTTAAAAGTGGGATTGTGCCCAACGAAGCGTGCTTTTTCAGAAATTAACGCACGCCATTGAAGCCTGAACCGGTGGCTTCACGAACCATAACTAATCAGTGTTAATATATATTAATGCGTTCATTTTTTCAAATAATCAACACGTTAATGCTGACAGCCCTAATTTAAACACGCAACAACTCCCAGGGATCATCGCTTCACTGTGAACATTCAGAGAAAGAGAGAGAGGGAATTCAGAGAAACCACCTTTCTGAAGCAAATAGAGCGACAGCAAAGCAAACTTCATGTACTGATAGCAAATCAGTTGTTCTGAACAAAAAGGTTGTCCATTCAAATGGATGGAAAGGAACATAGTAAACCATCTGTTTATGGCAGATATAGCAGCAAAAAAAGGGTTCATAAACTTCAATGGTTGTATGGGTACTGGTAATTATTACTGTAATAGTAATTTAATAGTACTGGTAATTATTACTGTAATAGTAATATAATAGTACTGGTAAAAAGTACTGGTAACTATTACTGTAATAGTGATATAATAGTACTGGTAAAAAGTACTGGTAACTATTACTGTAATAGTAATATAATAGTACTGGTAAAAAGTACTGGTAAATTTTACTGTAATAGAAATATAATAGTACTGGTAAATATTACTGTAATAAAAATATAATAGTACTGGTAAAAAGTACTGGTAACCATTACTGTAATAGTAATATAATAGTACTGGTAAAAAGTACTGGTAAATTTTACTGTAATAGAAATATAATAGTACTGGTAAAAAGTACTGGTAAATTTTATTGTAATAGAAATTTAATAGTACTGGTAAATATTACTGTAATAGAAATATAATAGTACTGGTAAAAAGTACTGGTAACCATTACTGTAATAGTAATATAATAGTACTGGTAAAAAGTACTGGTAAATTTTACTGTAATAGAAATATAATAGTACTGGTAAAAAGTACTGGTAAATTTTACTGTAATAGAAATATAATAGTACTGGTAAATATTACTGTAATAGAAATATAATAGTACTGGTAAAAAGTACTGGTAAATTTTATTGTAATAGAAATATAATAGTACTGGTAAAAAGTACTGGTAAATATTACTGTAATAGTAATATAATAGTACTGGTAAATATTACTGTAATAGTAATATAAAAGTACTGGTAAATATTACTGTAATAGTAATATAATAGTACTGGTAAAAAGTACTGGTAAATATTACTGTAATAGTAATATAATAGTACTGGTAAATATTACTGTAATAGTAATATAAAAGTACTGGTAAATATTACTGTAATAGTAATATAATAGTACTGGTAAATATTACAGTAATAGTAACGTAATAGTACTGGTAACTATTACTGTAACAGTAATATAATAATAATGGTAAAAAGTACTGGTAACTATTACTGTAACAGTAATATAATAGTACTGGTAAAAAGTACTGGTAACTATTACTGTAATAGTAATATAATAGTACTGGTAAAAAGTACTGGTAACTATTACTGTAATAGTAATATAATAGTACTGGTAAAAAGTACTGGTAACTATTACTGTAATAGTAATATAATAGTACTGGTAAAAAGTACTGGTAAATTTTACTGTAATAGAAATATAATAGTACTGGTAAATATTACTGTAATAAAAATATAATAGTACTGGTAAAAAGTACTGGTAACCATTACTGTAATAGTAATATAATAGTACTGGTAAAAGTACTGGTAAATTTTACTGTAATAGAAATATAATAGTACTGGTAAAAAGTACTGGTAAATTTTATTGTAATAGAAATTTAATAGTACTGGTAAATATTACTGTAATAGAAATATAATAGTACTGGTAAAAAGTACTGGTAACCATTACTGTAATAGTAATATAATAGTACTGGTAAAAAGTACTGGTAAATTTTACTGTAATAGAAATATAATAGTACTGGTAAAAAGTACTGGTAAATTTTACTGTAATAGAAATATAATAGTACTGGTAAATATTACTGTAATAGAAATATAATAGTACTGGTAAAAAGTACTGGTAAATTTTATTGTAATAGAAATATAATAGTACTGGTAAAAAGTACTGGTAAATATTACTGTAATAGTAATATAATAGTACTGGTAAATATTACTGTAATAGTAATATAAAAGTACTGGTAAATATTACTGTAATAGTAATATAATAGTACTGGTAAAAAGTACTGGTAAATATTACTGTAATAGTAATATAATAGTACTGGTAAATATTACTGTAATAGTAATATAAAAGTACTGGTAAATATTACTGTAATAGTAATATAATAGTACTGGTAAATATTACAGTAATAGTAATGTAATAGTACTGGTAACTATTACTGTAACAGTAATATAATAATAATGGTAAAAAGTACTGGTAACTATTACTGTAACAGTAATATAATAGTACTGGTAAAAAGTACTGGTAACTATTACTGTAATAGTAATATAATAGTACTGGTAAAAAGTACTGGTAACTATTACTGTAATAGTAATATAATAGTACTGGTAAAAAGTACTGGTAACTATTACTGTAATAGTAATATAATAGTACTGGTAAAAAGTACCGGTAACTATTACTGTAATAGTAATATAATAGTAATGGTAAAAAGTACTGGTAAATATTCACCAAGATGAACAATTGATTTTCTTTGCTGAGTTAAGCAAATCTAGTGGAAATGAAAACAATGAAAGAGGGTTGTAAACAGTTGTCTCTAAACACACAATACACGGTTAAAAGGAAGTTGATTCGGTCAGCTTATCAAACATTTTGAACTGACACTTTTTACTGGCCATAAGTTACCCTTTTTCAAAAGTCAGACGTGTGGGTAAAATCTGAGATGCACACTAGCATCCTAAACCAATAATTTAGCTGTTGCAACATGAGATTGTTATGTGTAAGGCATGTGTGCTGCCACATCAACACTGCCTTGGACTAAAGGAGAAACGGCATGGCGCTTTTACCTTCCTTGAAGGCTCAAAGCGCTTGACAGTCACGGTCCCATTCACCCACTCACACATTGATGGTGGCTCCGCTGCTGAAAACTGGTGCCAACCTAGAAATACCAGAGGCAATGTGGGCTTGTCTCGCCCAAGGACACTTCAACATTTGGACGGGCCAGACAGGAACTGAACGTATGATCCTCTGGTCAGAGGTCAACCTTTGCACCTCGACTGCTCTAATAATGCAATTTCATTTCAATTTTGAAAAAACAGATTACTGTTCACCAACAGCTCATGCAGGAAATCAAGTGTGGGGGTGGACAAAACCATTTGGTTCTGATCATCTCAGAGTCAGAACTTGTGCTTTTCTTCTCTAGTTTCTTAATTTAAGGAAAATAAAAGGTGTACACCTTGATTATTAACACTTTACTAACATTTGTGAGTTCCAAAGGCTTCGTACGTCTTCTCTCAGGCCTCCACTCATCTGCTGTCAGGTCATTTGTGATCTGCTGAATGCTGACAGGCTGCAGCAGCCAAGTATTCACAGATGTGTTTCTCCAAAGAAGGGGCAAATCACAGGAGGGGTGTGAAGGATTGTAAAACTAAGAACATTGTCTGAGTTGGCATGGTTTGGTTGTGTGTTCCCATGTGTGCCCAGGTTCCCATGTGTGTTTGTGAATAGAGTGATGGTGCACACATTAAGCTGTCTTTTTGTGAGCAGGAGACCAGTGGAATAGCTGATTTGGTTCAAGCTAACCCTTGTTTGAGGCTGGACTCAGACACGACTCTTCTTTCCAGTCATTTTCATGCTAGTCTTCTTCCACCTGATCTGCAGTTTTTGCAAAGAGGTTCACAAGCTGAGCACATTTCTTGCTTACGCTTAGTGAGTCGTCAAGACTAAGCTACAAAAAAGACTGAGCTACACCCAGCTAATACACAATCAAGTCATATGTTTTCACTCCGTCTTTGCTCAGGAACCCCTGAAAAACCCAGGGATTGGAACGCATTGCCGTGCAGTGTGTGATTCACAGTGTGCTGTGCGTGCCAAGGCGCCACTTCCAAGCTCTTGCTTAATTTTATGATGCTAATTCTTTCCACGTTCATGTTGAGTATTTTTGCCAGAGGCAGCAGAGTTTTTCAGGAACCCACTAAGATGATGGAATCAGAGTCAGCAAGTGAAAGAAAGACCTCATTCCAGCATCAAAGCCCTAACTTTTCTCTTATTCACTGCCTTTTTTTATTTCCCCACTTTTGCTTTTGACCCAGACTCTGTTTTCCTTTGCTCCTTCTGGGCTTAGTGCAATGATGAGGTTACAAAATAATTGGACTATTGCTGTGATGACATGTCCCAAAAAGTGAAGACACTTGCAGGACATGCACATATAAACGCTTGAAATAGGGCTCGGCTCCAAGCATGGCGCTACTCATGAAAGAGTCAGATTCTCTGCATCTGCCTTTTCTTTTCTTAAAAGAAATGGAACAAATTTGGATTTGCAAAACCGCCGGCATTCACTTTTATCAGGCGATGCTTTTTGATGTATTGGATGTGTCTAACTCACGATGCAGTAGGCAACCAGAGCTCCCTGCACGAAGCCAGCCAAGACATCCGTGGGGTGGTGCTTGTGGTCAGAAACCCGCGACAAGCCGGTGTAGAAGGCCATCATCAACACAGTGAACTGGAGCAGCGGGCGCAGAAGTCGAGCACCTCGCCATGTAAACCTGGACTGGATATAGAACTGCCAACACAAAGAGAAGAAACATTATTTAGCAGAAATAGTGTTGATTGGCTTTATGAACAAAGTGTAATCCACACAGTCCTACTGAGGCACTGCCAGCCTCAGTGCATCATGTCTCAGTCATAAACAGACAGCTGCTGGTATTCTTGCTACCCTTTTAATCCAGGATCTGCAGTAACTGAGTTTTTGAGGAGGTCTGGGCTGGACCACACCTGGCAGGACCAGCAGAGCGCTGAAGAAACAAACAGCTGACTGTCTGACCCGGACATGACTAATTTATGGTTTTACATCTAAGCTGCAGAAACATCACAAGTACAAACACATACTCCACCACACATGATCCTACAACCCTTAGTTGTAGTGAACTCTGCTGTGTTTTGGAGCAAACAGAAGATAAAGCAGAAGATAAAACAGATGCAACCCCTCCACCATACTGTTTTCTGATGAAGGCTTCAGGTGAACTAAAACAGGAATGCTTCAATCCAAGGTCACCATCAGTCACTAAGGCTGCAGCCTCTCGGCCAGACTGGCTGTTTTTTTCCCGTCAGCTCAACACGCAGAGCGGAGAGCAGCCTGGGTTCTGCAGACATCCTGTGTTTCTGCACCAGTAATACTCTTCCTGTCTGACGCTAATGTTCTGTGATGCTCCCGTCTCACTGCATTCCAGAAAGCTGCTCACATATAATTAGCAATGCAGACAGCATATAAAGACAAAAGATTCATACAATGAGTAACAAGCCCCTGAGGGTGTGGATCTCCTGTATGCTTCCTCTGCAGCACTCTAGCATTGTCATTCTCCTTGCAGAAGCAGAGGAAATGATCCTTCCCATTCGTTTTAGTCTTGATCTCCTCCCTAGCAGAGATGTTTGAATGTCAGGCTTCAGGGAATGGGCAAAGACCAGTGATCAGAACTGCTGTCAGACAGCCTGCAGTCAAGGGCAGCCTCTGGACCGCTTAGCTTTAAGAAAGCTTGGATGAAAAAACAAAACAAAACAATAAAACGCAACAAAAGAAGCCTTGGCACATTCTCATGACAGAGGGAAATGAGCGACACCAAGTCCTGTGGTTTTTAGGGGAAATCAAAAGCATTCCAATGAGACGTTTGTGCTCTAAACCAGACAAATCCCAAACACAACATGACAAAGAATCAGATAATAAGCTGCATTTACATGCCTTTCCCTCTTCTTTTCTTACACTTCAAAGCATTGCTGTGGTCCAGACCTGTTATACCTAAAAATCAAAAGCTGTTATTCCATTGATTTGTATGACACACATTAGGTGAAATGAACAGCAGCTGTTTGCTGCTTGTGGTTTGTATCAATTGAATGCAACCTTAAAAAGTTTTGAGCTTTAACCACATTATGTGCCGATGCAACACCAAACCATGCAAGGAAACATCATGCATCATGATCGCAGACAGCGTTTGAGCAGATGACACGTGGCTGTGGTTAGAGGATGAGGTGTGCATCACACAAATGCTGAAAAGAAGCACAGCAGTCAAGGCTAAGGGAAAAAACCCAAGAGTGAAAAGATCTGTAGTCCTCTATGTTGTGGGCACAGTCTTTGATGAAGACCAAACAGAGAGCTGATAGTGTTTTTACTGAGCATTAATGGAGAACGACATGTGGGTAGCAGTTCTTCTGAAGTGGAAAACATTTGATTTTATCACATTGACGACTGTTTGTTCTAAAGTTCATTGAGGATCTGTGGTAACAACCAGTAAAAAGAAAGATGAATAGCACTTCCATCTTGCACAAACAACTTTTAAGTTGACCCTTTCTGTGCAGCAAGAAATACAGAAAAGCAAATTTAAAACAGAAAACGGAGCATTTATTTTCTATGAACAGTTTTAAATGAAAACTCTATTGTTCATTACAGAATATTTGTTTTCTTAAAAGCAAATTCAAAAACAAAAATTAGTACATTAACTTGAACTGAATTTCCATTTGATTCATATTCTAAATTCAGATCTTAAGTCTAATGTCAACAATCTGTCCAATCTTTCTTTTTTCATTTGGTGAGAAAATAACATCTAACTACTGTGTTTCCTGGTATATCCCAGTTCACTTTTCGTGGACTCGCTGTCTCAGGGATGTTTTTGCATGTTTAGTTTTTTACACAGTGCATTCTGCATCCTGATTGGCTGCTAACCGTTGTCAATCCATAACGCTGCTTCCTGCTTGTGGCTGTGCTCCTGCAGCTGGTGTCTTGTACCCATTGTGTGCATCCTTGAAAAGTTTTGAGCTTTAAAGGCTTTAACCACATTATATGCCGATTCAACACCAAGCCGTGCCTCCTGCACAGATTTGTGCAGCTCTCCAAATTACATATATCTGGAATTGTAATCAGATCTTTGTTTTCATTTTATAAAACTAGATTTAGTTCTTTACTTTTGAGTTTAAACGAGAGAGAAATGTATGAAAATGTTCATGTTTGTCTGAGAAAAGTGTGTAGTGAGGAGTTTTGTCACATTAAAACATCTGTAACCTACTAGATTTCAGCTTCTGCGGGTTATTAGGATGTAAGCTGCAATAAACAGGAGGAACATCTAGGAACATGTAGATCTGGTGGAACAGTCCAAGTTTTCCTATTTTACATACTTGGTTCTCTTTTGCAGTCTTCTGCCCTGCAACTATATCAGCTTTTTTCAACTGAGAAAAAAATGCATTTGACTCCCGTTTCTCCAAAGGAAACCCCTGATGTGGGTTTTATCTTGTTGTATTTCACTCCTTCAGCTGCAATGGATCTGTGTGTTTATAGCTGGCATCAGTTCTGAGTTTGCCTCAAGTGGAACACTCTGTCTAGTGTGTCACGATGCGGTTTGGATGCAGAACGTCTCCATTTATTCCCTGCAGTTTCTCTTGCTTTTTTCTTTCCACTGACCAGAATAGGGCTGTAGGTTCACCCAAAGGCTGGGGAATACCCACAAAACACTCTCACAGCTTGGCAGCAGAACACAATACACCAGAACCTTTACTGAATCCACTGTAAGAACCAAGTCCAGCTTACAGTAGGCCAAACCTCACTGTAGCACAAAAGTGAGTGTGCTGTATAAACAGAAGAGCTGAAGACAGGAAATAACTGGGATACTGTACTTTTGAAATGATGTGTGAGACTATTATTAGAGTCTGAGTTTCTAAAGCTCACTGGAAGAACAGGTGTGAAGCCAGCAGAGCGGTTGGTTGACCTTTCTGTTACGAGGTTTCCTCCAGCAGTGAATCCCGTAATCACCTTAAATCACTCTACAATCTGTCAGCTATTGTTCCCATGATTGTGTGTTTGACTGTCGGCAGGAGTGTAAAGACTACTTACAGCAAGGTAGAGCATGGTATACAGGGAAAAAGAGGCGTGTCCTGAGAAAAAGGATTTCCTGCAGACACAAAGAATTCTATCAGTAATTCCCTCCCTCTTAAAGTTTAGTACAAATGTTCACTACAGCAATACATTAAACCATTTCATCGTTGTTCTCACAAACCTGGCCTCTTGAACTTCACTGTCTCTACCAGTGCAGGTGTAGTTGGTGATGTATCCAACGGAACAGTTGATGGTGGAGAAATCTGGCCTACAGACATCCAAGAAGTGTGGTCTCATCCGACCCACCGACACTTTGGCAATGTCAGTGAAAGACTGGCTAACAGCACAGCCAAAGAGAAATACACCGATCTGGAAGATGTTAGGAAAACAGGAAGTTAGTAAAGCATAACTTCTAATTCTTGAACTTTTTTGTCAATTATGTGTAAATTAACAGCACAGAGGTTCCAAATCTTTTAAAGTTTTGTATTATTGTTCCAAAGCCTACATCTCATTTTTGCAAGTTTAAACTGTAATACTACAAAGACAGAAACCATTTTTGTTAGTGGTTTGGTCCAGCTCTGCAGGTCACACCTTCTGTACGCCTGCAGCCACTTCTCCTGTCACCTTCAGCAGTTTAAAAGCTTGCCTCACTGACTGACCTGCTGCAAGGTTGTTGGACACATTAAGAGGCCTGCAAATTCTGCTCTCTGCCTAGCTCTGCACTGGACTCTGGGCTGCACTTAATAAATCCTGGAAATCACCTTTTCCTGCTGCTATTTTGATCCACCAGACTCAGTCCATTACAAGTCTGAAGGCAGAACCAGCACACTAAAGTAAAAAGCAATGCAATGTGTTTTGATATTGTTTGCATTCTGACCTTTTTCTCTGTTAAAGAATACCTCATTGGGCTCTTGTGCAGTTTTTATGAAACTCTTGTGAGAAGCTGACCTGTTTGTAGAGAGCTGCAACGTAAGGATTGCCAACAAATGACTTGGTTCCCTCATGAAGTTGATGAATCCTGAAGCATTCTCCGATCATAATCTAAAAAAAAAATGGATTTCTCATGTGAACAGGTAAATTAGGGAGCAACTTCCAGCTAGTTGATGGTGCTGACAGACAAGTGTTTTAGCATGCAGGAAGCCAAGAAGAAGCAATTTTAACAAAGCTGGGTATGAGGACATTTTAGCTCAAGATCTGGGTTTAACATGGATGAGTGAAACAGTGGAATGACAGAGTTGGCAAAGACAAACATTTACAATGAGCATGGCCTGCCTTTCCCCTCAGGCACTGTGATGGGATGTGAGTTTGACAAACCACTGTGCTGTTCTCAAAGATGTGATGCAGAGTGATGCAGCAACAATGAAGGCAACTGGTAAGGAAAAGCAAAACAGCTATCACTAATAGTCTAGACTGAGTATGTGAGCCAGGCTTAGATTTACTATAGAGGAGATCATCATTAACTTTCCTCTTAATTAAATTAAGCCAGACTTACTGTAACTCAGGTGATAATCCAGCCAGGCTGTAAAAAGCAGGTCCATAACAAGCCCAAGGACACAATCAAACCCTGCCCTCGGATCAGAAGAATGCAGCTTCTGCTTTTCTACGTAACATCTAGTTTGACTTGCTCCATTTGCAAAATAGAACATCCCGCAGAAGATTCATTAAACCAAATTAGTTGTACTTTGGGCAGTGACTGCTTTGTATTTGAGGCAGAACAAAAAGAAATCTTGGACAGAGCTGTTACAAATGTCTGTCCTGGAAAAATCTATGCAGTTCTCCAGAAAGGAAGAATAAATGGAGTCAATCAGCTGTTACAAACAACTAGTATGGTGGGTGGTCGTCTGGCAGACTGGCAGCAAGAAGAAACAAATGCTGTCGTGTTTGTCTGAGTCAGCTGTTGTCATAAAACTGTTCTGATGAGAAGATTAGAGCTGCAGGAGGCTGGATCAACCCGCATCCTCATCTATTCAATCTTGTTGAAGTTTCTTCATAAAAGTGAGTTTGTATGAGATTAGAAACTCCTGGACCAGATGGATGTCTAATACATTTATTGGAGTTGTCATTGAGTAGGTCTGAAAAACTGTGGAGACACCTCCCAAACAAGACAAGAGGGGTTCTCCTGGCAACAAGAGGTCCAAAATTTAACCAAGGAAGGTGTGGATACAGTGGATCAAGAACTGTTTGAAACTGTCAGGCAATGTTTGAAAAACACCCCATAATGACAATGTTGAAAAAGCAAATGTCTTAAAAATGAAAAACCTGAAAAATGACATGTACAGAAGTATTCACAGCCTTTGCTCAATACTTAGTTGTTGAACCTTTGGCAGCATTTACAGCCTCAAGTGGTTTTGAAGATGACGCCACAGGCTTGGCACACCTTTCTGTGGACAGTTTGGCTCGTTCCTCTTTGCACTAGCGCTCAAGCTCCATCAGGTTGGATGGAAGTGTTGGTACACGGCCATTTTCAGATCTCTCCATAGATGTTCAATTGGATTCAGGTCTGGACTCCGGCTGGGCCACTCAATGCTGGAGGCCACTGTTCTCACTGGAACCTTCAAGGCAGCAGAAATGTTTCTGGATCCTTCCCCAGCTTTGAGCCTCAAGACAATCCTGTCTCTGAGGTCTACAGACAATTCCTTTTCTTTAATGCTTGGTTTGTGCTTTGACGTGCACTACCAACCCTGGACCTCATGTAGACGGGGCCGTATCTTTCCAAATCCTGTCCAATCCACTGGATTGACCACAGGTTGACTTCAGTGAAACAGCAGAAACATCTCAAGATTCATCAGAGGAAACAGAAGAAACCTCAGCTCACTTTGAAGCTTCACAGCAACGGCTGTGAATACTTCTGTACATGTCATTTTCAGGTTTTTCATTTTTAATAAATACACAACAATTTCAAAAGAACTTTTACAACACTGTCATTATGGGGGGTTTTTCAAAGAATGTTTCAGGAAGAAAACTGATTTAATCCATTTTAAACTAAGGCTGTGACATCATAAAATGTGGAAGAAGTGAGGCGCTGGGAACACTTTCTGGATAAACTGCATGTGTGCATGAGAGAGTGCAAAATGCAGTAGCAGACACCACTGATGTAACACAGCTGTGCTGCACACATCATCTTTGCCGACACATGAGCATTTAAAGGAACCAACAAACACAAGCTCAGCCTCCTGGTTCTAATGGGCAAAGGAGCTTCCCCAGTGTGTTTATATGAGTGTGCCCCCTGAGCTGAAGTTAAGGAGACGCCACTGAGGTGATGCTTTAGTCTGGGAGCTTGTGAGGGGCGAAGCAACAGAGGGACTGGGGGCTGTAAAGAGCACTGACCTTGAGCACATGACATTAATTGAAATATATGTCATAATATTTTTTTGCAAAATCAGACCTACTTTAATCTGCTTACACAAAGTGAGCCAGTCCTCTTTTCAGAACATATATCCAGTAATTAGTCTGAAAAGTTTGTGCTGTTTCTAGTGTGAAACTTCAGGCTATTATCAGGGCAGCACTGTGCAGGAGCACAGGGGGCATGAAGCCATGATGTGGAGATCAAAGAGGGAAGGACAACAAGGAGCCCAACCTCTCTTCTGTATCAATGTCTTTTTCTAATGTTAGGAAAAAGAAAAGCTATTCTAAGTGTTGATGAAAAAAGTGAAAAAACTGTCAAATGAAGTCGCGGGGAATCATACAACACATCAAGCAGGGAAGGGAGTGTTTTGTGAGAAACTGCATGATAGGAGATGACCAAAACTTTAAATGAGGTTCCTGTTAGGTCTGAGGAGAAGGAAGCAGCAAAGGTGTTACATGGACGGCAGAGAGAGGTGTGGATGTAGACTTACAGAGAAGCTGACAATAAGAATGCCAGCACCACAAAGCACAGCATCACTAATGGTGTCTCCCTCTTTTTGGGGGTAGCGGATGGACTCGTCCAAACAGTAAAACCCACGCTGGTACGGCTTAATGGTGCTAGTCTCAATGATCAGGAAAGGCAGGCTAGCTAGAAAAGACACAAAGAGAGAGGACAGGGTGTGTGAGAAAGAGCCAGAAAAGACTAAAGCACCCGGTCAGTGACACAGACATAAACAGCAGCAGCACAAAGAGCATGCTGGCATCCTGGGACATCAGAAAACAGCAGGGTTTGAGCACGTCATGTGGGAAGGGCTTGGAGTGAAGGAGTGACATTTGTAGAGATACTAAAAAACAACGTGTTAGCATTTTGTCTAACATGGTCACTCCTTCGTTGCCACATTACAGACGTCAAACCCAAGCGAACTTTCTGTCGAGGAGACTTACGGACACCACGGGGAGTGTCAAGCCCACTATAAGAAGCACTGAGGTGGGTATGGTGCTGCTCTTGTAGGGGTACTTCAGACTGGAGTCAGTGCAGTAAAGACCCCTCTGGTATGGACGAATAAAGGTCTGATGCAAAACCAGGGTCGGCAGCAAGGCTACACATAGACACACACATGGATATATGGATATTTATATTAAGTGGTGAATACAGGCTTTATAGAAGTCTCATCTGTAGAAAGACCAAAAATGGGAGGAGTTCAACTGTAAAAAATCCCTTACCTGTTACCTGCAGGAAAGACACACAAAAATGACAGAAATAAGAAATGACAGGCGTGCAAAGCTGTTGGCTTAGTGAACCTCCTGCTGTTGACAAAGGAGCAAAAGGCTTTTAAGAAGTAAGAATACACCTGCTAAAAGGAAGGAGTACAACAGAAAATGATTCTCATCACTTCTTTCCGACCAAGTCAATTAAAAAAGATGGTTAGGAGCAACACACAGATCTCCAAATCAATTGTTTCATTATATGAACATGTACAGATGAACTAACATTCAGGTTCAATAAAAGGAAATCAATTTCTTGCAAAAAAAACCCCGGAGCCTTGGCCTGTGAGTTGCAACGTTTTCATGAGTGCTTTCAAACAGAACGGATACCAAGAAAACTAAAACTTATTCTAAGTAACTTCAAAACATGTTTTGCACAAGTATGTGCTCATACACAGCGTGAGCTCAGGACATGAAGGCATCCTGAATTGCTGCCTCAGACAAACCAACAAAAACATTATGGGTCAGATGGCACAGAAACTCCTCCCACACTCAGTCCTTGTGGTTAGCTCACATCGCACAGCTTTTTGGCTAAGAGTCAGAGCTCTGCTCATGAATGTTAATGTGCTCAGAGAACCGCAGCTGGCGTCTCACCAAAGAAGTGAGATGAAGCGGATGTTAGTTATCTGTCCTGAAAGACACAGGAATTCACAGTAATGACTCACATTTACTTTTAGAAGAGCGCAAACCACATGTCCCATGCAGGCTGGTGAGACATACACTCTGTTTTTAGGTCTACACAATTTTCCCCAGTGTTGTGTTATGAGAGTGCCGCTTTGAGTGAGCAACTGCATTCTTAATGTGGGTAAGGCTGAAAAAAACATGATCGATAATGATTAGAAGAGGTCTCTGTCTTCTGTTCTGTTTTTCTGGATTCAGATGAACATCTTTCCCTTTGGCATTGAATGTTAGAAACCTTACTGCAGCACAGATGAACATGATTTAGTTTAGATTTGAAAAAATCCTGACGCTTATGCTTCGTGATGACTGTTAAGACTGCCTGACTTGCATTTACTGTATGAGTCTAAGCATTAGCCTTATAAGCTGCAATTAACCTTAAATTCAGTGGACACATTCTCACTCCTTCGTCGTCATGTATTGACACATGGGTGAGGGCCCTCAGTATCACTTTTTAAACCTTTGGGTGTCCCCAACTTGTTGTTTTTATGACCTGACAGCTGTTCTGAATTAAAACAGGGGTCCATTCGTTTTTTTCGGACGCTGTACTGAACACGGACCAAACCTTTAGGACGCGTCCAGTAGTGGTACCGCATCTGGAACCGGTACCATGTCTGAAACCAATCTATGTCCAGTACTGGAGGTTGTGGAGCCTTGATTTAATTGGAGCAGCCAATCAAACTAACCACCAGAACTTTGAACAAGAACTTTCTGAAGATTTCTGAAAAATAAAAGCACTTTGCACATTGAGGGATTATTTTTTTGTTGTTGCTGATGGGCATTAAAAACTGTTTAAAAAATGAGTATAAATGGCCAGTGAACTGAACAGCTGTTATAGCAGCGCGCTGCCACGCTGCTGGTGAGCCTGCAGAGCACTGCGCAGTGTCTGACATACAGCCTGTGCACAGTAAAGCCAGGGCGGAAAAGGGCAGTGCAGTCACTCAGATGAGTTTTTTCAATGCAGCAAAAAGAACACACATGCTGTAAGACCAACACAAATCAAGAGAAAAGCTGGAAACCATCTGAAAGTTCAGAAATGGTAACGTTTCCTTCAAAGTTTTGCATGTCATCATGTCTTTTCTGGCTTATATAATGAGAAAGAGTTTCAAATGCTCGTAAGGAGCAGTGAAAACGGTGAAACACAACCAGACAAGAAGAGAAGAACCAGCCACTTGGTGCTCCAGGGCAAAACTGATTGGATAACAGCATGGGAAACTCTGGATCTAGCCAGCTTATTGACTGAAAAGCAAAGCGAGATTGAGCGGCTGACCACCATCTATTGATGAATCATGAAAGCCTCTTAGTGTGCTCACAGCTTGGCCTTTAGATACCAAGCGGTTTTGTTCTCCCTTCTGAGAACAAGCTGGTTTGTGGGCATTCTCCTCATACCACAGCTAGTTCATGAAATCTGTGACACCATTCAAAATACGTTCTGGAATTAATTCTGTGAAACATTGAAAGTTTGGCTGCAAACAAACCGCAGGAGGAATATAACTTCTTTTGAACCACCAGAATAAAGACAGAGTGACCTTAAGAGGGCTCCAATGACCTTGAGAGTAGAGAGTAAAGAGATGGGGGCGTGTCAGAGGAGGAAAAAGCAAAGAAGTAGGCTGGGTTGTTGGATAAAGCCAGTGGGGCATCACTGAATTAAAAATAAATAAATAAAAACTGTCAGGTCAGAAACGCTTCGAAATAGGACACACAGAAATGGGGGAGAGTTCTTGTAGTCACTACTGACTGACTAAGACAACAGGAATCTCAACTTGTTGTGTTTCTCTTTACCACAGATCTAAGGTATAATAAGCTTATAGAGCCTATAAGCTCTAGAACTGCTTTTGATTTTAAACTGCAAAAATAGGGGGCCTGGACTGAGTTTGGAATCATTAGTCTCTTTAAAGGACAGAAAGAAGTAAACTGGTGAAAAAAAGAACCAAAAAGCCTGCCCAAAGTGGGTGGCTTGGACAGTTTGGGAACCTTTCTATTTGTCATATCGGATCGTATTACGCATTTCTCTCTTTCACTGACTGTGAGGAGAAACACTGCAAACCACTAAAGACTACTTACTGCAGGTCAGAGAGAGGCGTTTCTTTGCCTGACTGAATGTTTATATTACTGAGGTCAGGCCAGGGACTTTGTGCACGTGTGAGTGCCGCGCTCTTATTTTCTATATGTAATCCCACTAACATGTTCACGCAATACTGACTTCTGAAAACTAGTGTTTTTGTGTGTAATGCACATGCACATGCAGGGATGTCCACTGCAGGCTTGCATGTCACTCTGACTGAGATGGTGTGTATTTGTTGTGTCTTAGATTATCTAACCAGCATCCATTTGATTGGCTTGGGGTTAAATTTGGAACGGTGAGTTAGTGGTTCTATTAGCAGAACAACCACAGCTAAGTCATGCCCACTCCCTCCCACTCAAGTGGAGAAAGCATTTCCCCGCCTGATTACACCTGGCTCCAAAGAGCAGAGACTGGCATCTATATTACAAACTCTTACTTAAATTCTCCTGTTGATCTTTACTGGAAAGGGTTGTTGTTCTCTTGGGACTAAAGCAAGGAATCCTTGCAAAGGACAATTCCTGCTGTGAAAGAGCTAAAATTCTCATCCTTAAGACTTTTTTAACTCTCTTGTGCCGTTGACTTGCGGATGTCATTTCATAAGATTTACGACTTTCAGGGTCAAAATCACTATCATTTTGTGATTAGAGTAAATGAGTCGGGCCGTCAGTAAGAAGTGCACGACAAAAGGCTTTTGTACAGAGGACTTTGACGCCATAGACTTGGTATTTGCATCGTTAAGACTTCAACTTTTCTAGCGTTGAGGTTTCTTCTCTTTTTCAATGGTTCTGCTGGTATAAGCAGGCTGTCCAATGTGTAATCTTTAAAACACATTATCCTTGACTCTGCATTTGAGACCAAATTACCATCATTTGGTGGATTTGTTGCTAATTTCACTTCATACAATATTTTAGAGTTTCTAAGAAAAAGAATTGACATTGGTTTTTCTTTACTGACATGTCCAGATATAAATGGATTTTCGCCAATATTTAAAACTCTGAGTCAATGGGTATTGCCTCTTTATTTTTTATTGTCACTTTTCCCATCTCAACTCGTCTTCAAAAACTGAACTTTCTGACAAAAAACACTGATTTGGTTAAATATGAGTTTATTGCTTTGAATTTAACTTAAGGCAATTATGTCTCGGAAGAAAGGCATTATTATTTAAACGATATTTGTACTTTTAAGAGAGTTTTTCAAACTTGCCAGCAGTTCTAATGGTATTGGAAGGGGATCATCAGTAACAAAGCAGTGACTGCTGATGCTTTGGCTCCTGCTGTCACTGGTGTTAAGATTAGCAAAAAAACGTACTTGAAGCCTCGTGATTGTTTTGTTTTTTTTTAATTAAGTGGTTCCACCCAACTATAATGATTTATACTGGAGTGAATGCCATCTAAGTGGACTGTGGAGCAAAGAAATGTTGTTTTATGAAAAGATCAATTATGTGCTGATGACAAATCCGTTTAGTTCTGCTGTGTTAAACTTTTCCTGCCGGACTGCATTGTGCACTTTGAGATCTTTGCTGGAGGAAGGAAGACATCGTGGAGGAATGTTTCTCAAGGTTTGATTAAGGACTTAAACTGAGTTCCTGAATGTGTAAGAAATAAAAAATAAAGGCATAAAAAAAACAAAAACCAAAGAAGACATTAGGTTTCACAAATACTATACATCTGAAGCTGTTATTTATGACATGTTCTGCTTGTTTTGTTTTTGGTTTTTCACTGCCTGTTCTGTGCAGGTCTGTTCCTTTTCTCCTCCCTCTCACCTGTGTCTCCTGCTGGAGGTGTTCACAGCTGCATCCTGTTTAGTTGATTGTGTGTTTGTCAGTGTGTGTCAGTTCCCTGTATTGCAGCATTTTGTACGATACACTCTAGGGCTGCCCTTATGGTGCTTTGATGCTGCTCCTGAGTTCATTTGAGTTGCGTGCCCCTTTTTCCCTCTTGTGAGGTGATCTTCTGTTCAGTTATTAAAACAAGCTTCAACCTTTCCCATCTGTGTCCAAGCCTTCTCTGCTTCTGGATCCTGAACTCTATCCGTAAAAAAAGATATTGCAACATAGTTTCATGAACAATACAAAAGTGTATGAGAATAAACGATGTGATTTGACTTCTACTTTAAATGGGAATAAGAACCAGAATGAGAAGCCTTCCTGCTGGACTTAACGTGTATTCCATTGATTCCTAACAGTGGTCAAATATGATACTGCAATAACTTGATCTATCCGGAGAATCAATGAAGATTTTTGAAAGTGAATTCAAACCGTCACTAATATTTTCATGAGAAGTGACTGAATATTTGAGCTAAAGCTCTTGACAGACACTGGAAGTAGTTTCAGGGTTAAAAGTGAGGGATGTGATTTCCCCCGACTGGCTGTTATGTAGAGTTTGTAGGAGTCGGACTGTGCAGTGTTTTAATGGGATCACTGTGGTTCATGTCAATGTTCTTGCAATAAAAAAGGGAACACCACCTCCCCTCCAAATATCTAATCATATGATAATTGTTTGCAAATCCTACATTCAAAAACATGTGAACGAGTTTGGATACTGTTGCAGATGTGTGGACTAGAGGCGTGGCCTCATTGTTTCCACGGGCTGCTGATGTGTCTCACACATGTAGAATGCTCAGATACACAAACATACACACTAGAGTGGCTGAGGTCAGCAGGGTAGTGTGCAGAGTGGATCCCTGTCCTTTCTCCTCCCTCTATGTGGATGCTGCAGCACCCGGGACACACACACACACACACACACACACACACACTCACAGAAGCATCTGCTTACTCAGATAGATTTTATTCACAGGAATAAATGCCTTTTACACACAAACATCTGCTGGGACGCTCTCTAGAGGGACTTTTACTTGCAGGCACCATTGTGGGCAGCCTCACCACAGTGTTTTGAGTGAGGTAACCTCTAATCTCTGGTCCACACCATAGACTGTATCTGAGAACTGGAACGACTGAGTGTGACTTCATCCATAAAAAGTACTTTACTTCCAGTTACAATCAAATAAAGTCATTTCAGCCACTATTGTTTTGTGAAACGGGTGCCGTCATGTTGGAACCAGATGACATCAGTAAGCAGTGATAGGTCTGAATCAGTCTGAGCCATCATTTCTATGGCAACTACTGCTGATAACCAGTAGTGAGCTTGTTGGAAGGCCACGCCCCCACCACTTGAATGCAGGCAGAGAAGAATCTGCCAAAAACTGTTGAACATTGGATGTGGAGGACAGCAGGCTCCACCTACTTTATTGAGGCATCTGATTGGTCATTTTATAACATGAATAACTTGAACTACAGAAAAAATGTGAAAGTATTGAGGATTATCAAGAACATGTTAACAAAAGGTATCAATGCAAGAATGGTTCCTCGGACCAATAGACTGACTGACTGCGTAACAGCGGTTTATTTCTCTATAGACGTCTTTGGGATTTTGTTTCTTGGAGCCAGCAGGTACTTCCTGTTTGGAACGCCCAGAGGGAGGGGTCACTCAGTCCAGTTCTCACATACAGTCGACGGTTCACACTGAGGGAGGAGATAAATAACAAACCACTAAAAAGAAAGAGGGATTAGTTTAGAAAGTCACTGTCAGTTAATGAGGGGAGCTGAAGGGACAGGGGAACCCTGAATCAAATTCTTGTGCTATCTGAGGGTGTCTGTATTACTGTAATGACATCATTATTCCTTAAAACAAAGAAAGGCTGGGAACTCTTTAGAATGATACCCCTATATCTGGATAATACTTCACTCGCTTTGGTTACTTGCTTCCCAATATCTTGTTCACTTCTGCAGGCACTGGTAGTGCAAACCTGAAGACAAAGCCCATTAAAGTGGCACTGCAGTGTGAATACTGCCTGTGGTTTTGCTACAGTTGCTGTCATCTCATTCAGCCAACCCTCTGTATGTAAACAGGGTTCAGTCACTAACGCCCCGATGAGGCCAGCCATAGAAAAGATGCTGAGCTGATTGAGTGAGAAGATAAGTATGCAAGTAAGAATGAGACATCGATGGCCCCAAACCACTGTAAGGTAATCAAGCCGCCTTGGGCGCCCTGTCCTGCCCCACCCCCTTTATTTCATCCTCCTTCTGTCTGCCACTGGTCTGTTGGTTCTCGTTAATGGAACAAAGAACCCTGAGACGCTTCAAAAGAGTCATTGTTCTCGATGTAACAGTGAAATCTAAATGACCCCCCACCCCCTCATTCCCTAGATGCACGCAGTCTGTGCACTCACAAATACTGAGGATTATAGTGGGCAATGTAGTGCAAAAAAGCGACGAAAGAGACAGACAGGCCTGTGTGACAGCAGGGAGGCCCAAGGAAGGGACATGTAATGAGGCCCCCGTTCCACAACTTCTGCTGCTTCTGCTCTCATTGTTGTTGAAGGCTAATCTGAGTTTGAAACACGCAGATGCAAGGTCAGACAAAAAGCCAACAGAAAACTTTTCTATTTTTGTAAGTGTGACGCACAGCCTGACACGGAAATTCATGAATTATACTCCTATACCATAGAGGCTAAAACTTAAGTACAAAGTCAAACACATGCAGAAATGATCACTAACAAAAGGTGATTGCAGGGTCCTGCCCAGTAATCCAGAATGATTTACATAAGCAGTCTGAAGGTGTTTATACAGAAGATATGTAATCATACACGAGCTAAGACAGAGACAGCACTACTATTACCCCTCAGTTGTAAAAGCATGAAAGCTCTGCTTTTTCTTTGCAGTGCAAATTGATAAATCCTCTGGAGGAAGACAGATGCAAAAAAAGAGTCAAAAGGAGCACAATGTGTGTTGTCTGCATGCTAGTTTGAATCATTGACTGCATAAATGCCGCATTTACACCGTCAGCGTGTGGAGCGTTCTAGAACACGCTATAAGCAGTTTCATAAACACGTTTTCAGCCGGTGGTGTTCACACCAGAGACTGTAAATAAAGATGGACGAGTATGACGTCGCCCACAGAGATTGTCTTACCTCTGTCTCCGGCGAAATTAAACCAGTTCAGTCGCCATTTTTACAGGCGCGGCCGTATGGAGCCAGACGACAGGGATTGGTCCCAGTTGGTCTGGGTCACGTTTCTAGTGCAACGACGGTTGCCACTCAGGTGTAAGCTTATTCAAAGTCCACACCCCTTCCACTGAAAGTACTTCCTGTTTGGACGTGAGGGGGGGAGGGGTAAAGCTGTCCAGTGATTATACAGTCTATGGTTCACACCGGACCAGCGCCGGACAAGCAGGGAGCGACAGTGAAGGGAATCTTCTTCTTTTGTGTTTTTGCTGTTTACTAGAGCTTGATTGGCACCTACAGGTGGATATGGCTTCAATGTAAATGTCAAAGCGGTGCAAATCCAGCAAATCTTGCTGCAGGCTTTTTTATTTCCCTGCTTTGTTCCTATAAATGTAAGTCTCTGTGTCAGTTTAATCCAGTCCAAAAACTTGCAATGAACAAAACATTTCATGAAAAACATTAGGATTAGCAAGGAGATGTTTAGAAAAAGGTATCAGAGCAAGAACGGTTATTCCGACAAATAGAATGACTGAGTAACAACTGTCTATGTCTCCATAGAAGTCTATGGGATTTTGGCTTCTTAGAACCAGCAGCGAAGAAAGCGAGGAGGGAGGGGTCAAGCTGTCGAGTGATATACAGTCTATGGTTCAAATCCCAGCTGGAGCCTTCCTGTTTTCCCCTCGTATGTGTGGATTCTCTGAGCACTCCTGCTTTATCCCACAGTTTAAAAACTTGCCATTTATGCTCATTGGTGACTCTACATTGTCCCTGATTGTGTGTGGTTATGTGTCATGTGTAGCCCTGCAATAGACAGACAACCCATCCAGGCTGTACCCCAACAGTAACTGGGATAGACTCCCACAGGACCCCCAAAAGGGATTAAATGGGCCTAGATTTCTCTCCTGCTGCTTGTCAAATTCATTGAACAATAATGACAAGTTGATTTTTAGAATTTGTCCCCCTTAACAACTGGGACAAGTAAGATCCATCTTAAGGACAGGGAGGAGGTCAGAGTAAAAATGCAACACAAGGCAAAAAACCAGCAGGATTTCATTTCACAGCCACACCTTCCTCCGACCGACACTACCTTTCCGTTTCCCACCCTTCCTGCGCTCCAGCATGTGCTCACGCACACAGTGTCCCTTGGTTCACTCCTATTAACTCCAGATGTCATAATTATTTGACCAGACAAAGAATCTGGGAAATTCTAGAAAATATTTGCTGAGCGGCTCAAGGTTGAAGTGACTGAGGCTTGTGGGGTTTGAACTTCTCCACTTTTATGAGCATGCAGTTTGGATGACTGCAATACCAGCAGGCAAAAGAAACAATTTCATACATAAACATGGGTTTGATGATGAGGAGCCTTTCATTGGGCTCTTTTCCAGGTGTAAATTCTGTATGTAACCTGACAAAGATTCAAGATTCTTGTAGAGAACAGCTGGTACAGCTAGTATAGACATTCTAAAATATTGAGTCTCACATGAATTGAGAAGGCTTAATAGCCTTTAAGATTAACAGCCAACAAAAGAGACTTGTGCATATTAAGCCTCGTGCATACTAAACACAATCTCATTTTGCGTTGTGCAAAGCTGCTTTTAGAGGTTTGGTTTCAGAGAGCCGGAGTGTCTGTGGCTTCACTCAGACTTTTACAAAAAAACATCTCTCAGTGAGCCTGTTAGAGAGGAACTGGGCAGTGTTTCAGGAACAGAGGAGTGCACTTCTGCAGCTTGCTGTGAAGTTTGCGTATAGAGAGCTCACATACTGTAGTGGTTGTGTGAGCATGTGTCTTATGGGGCTTCTAAACTAACTCAGCAGCAGCAGAAGCTGAGGTGAGCTGAAATGAGCACATGATGCTTGAGCTGTTGGTGTGTTTGCCCACATTGTTTGAGCAGCACTAAGCTCCATCATTTGTCTTGTTCATGTTTCTGTGCTATTGATGTCAAAAAGACGATCCTGATGTTTTCTGAACAAACACAAGATTGTTAAACCTCAGGACATCAGTCTGACAACCTTTGGCAAGATGGCCTTCACCCTCAAAATTCATCCCTTCAGAATGCCCCAGTGCCCCCCTTCACTTCTGTTTTGACCCCCATTTGCTCACAAAACCACTAAAGTGGGCCAACCAGCAGCCAGGCTGCGTTTAGCATAACAAAGTAGAATCTGTGCTGGTTTGTGCGTGTTGTTGTTTACATGTCTGGTATGTGTTTACATCCATATGTCTGCTACACTAAACGTGTAGACAGACTAGCAGAAGATAATTGATTTATGCAGGAAATTCACTCCACATGTGCTCAAAGCGCATCTGCATTTATACGAGCACAAATGAAACACAGCATCTCTGCCTGAGGTTCTTTAATCAGCAAAGCTCCGCCTCTGTCAGACAGATCTGCTTCCTCCTCACAGTAACAGGGTCATAAAATCCACTTCCCTCATTCAAATTTCAATTTTTTACAGCCTCGGCTCTCTATTTAGAGCTGCTGGTGCAACTCCCACCTGCTCCTCTAAAGCCTGGTCAGCCATGGGTCCTGCTTTTCAGCCCCTCTCTTCTAAATTGGAGAGGTATTTCCCCCCTGCCCCGACACATGGGTAAGTAATTATTCCACACATTTTCCTGGCCAGCAAGCGCTGAGAAGAGAGAACGCAGTCTGAAGTGGAGGGATCAGGGGCAGCTGCTCAGGGATTTGCTGCATTCTGGGACAGAGTGGGGAGAAGTTCAGAACAGCTTCTTTCTGACCAAGAGTAAAAAGCAGACGGAGGAGAAAAGGGAATGTAAAGCGGGGAACACTTCAGCTCAAAGCAGAAAGAACTGGGCTACAGTTACAAAACGACCATCAAAGCCTCACACACAAACACACTGGATTGGACTGGGACACCTGCAGAATAACAAGTCCGGCCAAACACAACCTCAGCTTTGGTGCTGTCTATCAGCCAGACTTCAACTCCAAACCGCACTCTGACTCAGTCCTCCCTCATCTCTATGTATGGGCAGCTCACGCTGCAAGGCATTGAAGGTTAAAGGTCACGAGTGAGGTTATTGGGGCAAGAGTGGGCGTCCTGCTATTTTAGGGGCAGTAAAAGGGCAGGTTACAACACTTCAAAACATTGGTGCTGAAGGCATGCTGGCAAAGCTGCGGTGACAGTGGAATGATCCAACATGGAACGATGCTGTCTCAGATGAGGAACCGTGCACACACAGCTCAGTCCTGCCGCCTCTGAACACGCTTACATGTACCAGTTCAGGTCTTTACATTAGTTACATTGGAAGGATGAATAAGGGGACTGGAATGACAGCTGGAGGGTTCCTCTGCATGGGGCGGATGATACTGCAGTTCAAGTCCTTCAGCGGTTAGAGATAGCTGGCAAAACGTTCAACATGATAAAGCTTTAATTGGCAGCCAGAAGAAACCGTCTCTTATCTGCTGTTTCCAGAGGAAAGCGAACCAACGAGACTTCACGGGAGTCCCAGTAAAACGGCGGCAGAAAGAGGACTGCCGGTGGACTCACCAAGCAGGAGACAGAAGATGTCGAGCGCGATCAGAAGCTTCTTCTTACTGGTCCCAACACCGCTGCTGTTTAACGTGGTTCCGCCGTTCCTGGTCTCTTGGGCCATTGCTTTCTCATACATGTACTTTTGCATCGGAAAACTCTGTTCTCAGCTCAAAGTTCCACAGCACGCAGGAGGAGAAACGCTCCTGTCATGCACATGGAGAGGAAGCGTCCAGCTGCTGAAACTCTTCCGTGGATCTGCTGAGCGGACCCAGAAGTCATCTGAGGCCGAACTGAACGGAAAGCGTCACTTTGGACTGAGAAAGATTCGCGCTGTGCATCAAGTGTCCTTGTTATATCAACCCGACTTCTCCTCCTCCTCCTCCCTTTAAGTCCTCCTCCTCCCTGTGCTGGCGGTGGCTGATCACCCCCATCTCACAGTTCCAACAGCATCTGCAGGGAAAGGCGGCAGCGCCCCCTGTGGCTATGACAGGTACTGCTTCATCAGCAGTTACCGCGCTCCCCGCACAGGCCAAAGCATCACTGTGCGCGTGAGCATGCGTGTGGGTTTGCTTTGGTTTCCTTCCTTTTAAAAGCACTATTATGTGAAATAAAACATCAAATGTCGGGCATTCGATAACTAAATATGACATTTAATTAGGTACAATAAATACATGTAAGCATTCCTAACAAAGTTAAATAAAACATAAAAAGCGACACAAGCTCTTAGAATATCTGGCTCTTACACTGGAGTTTTCTGCGGATCAGATTCATGCACGTTTATTTTTTTAAAAACATGTCGTCTACTGGGGATGCAGCAGATCCGTGGTGCTACGGACACACACACACACACCCACACACACACACACACACACACACACACACACACACACACAAACACAAAACATGCCAAACATGTGTGCATTTACATCGAACGCGGTGTAACGCGATCCATATCG